>LR738715.1:816000557-816019180 GCA_902687465.1 Secale cereale
GGTGGCGGTGGAGCTAGCGGGGGAGGGTGCGGGTGTGGGGGATAGCAATCGAGATGGAGGGGATAGCGATCGAGATGGAGGGGGATCGAGATCGAGTGTCCTCATGAATATTCAATATTTTTTCATATTGAATATGGAAAAATATCATCAAATTTGAAAAAATATACATGAATTCAAAAAGTGCCCATGAAATTTAAAAGTATTCATGATAGTTCAAAAAGTGCCATGAAATACAATCGAGAAATGAAGGCTATAATTTAAATACAATCGATCTTAGCTAGCTAGCTATTTGTTCACAATCTTCTTGCCCTTCTTTTTCGCAAATGGAGTTCTTCTGTGGAACGGACGTCCTTTAGGTAGGGTGGTCCTGCTTCTTCTTGTGGTGTATGCTGCTACTTCATCGTCGTCGTCATGTTCCATCTTCGGGTCGCCGTACTTGTTGAAGTCTTGCTCATTGGCGACTCCATCCATTTCGATGATCTTCCTTTTGCCTCTCCTCACGACAATACGACTGGGCTTTGACGGGTCGGTAATGAAGAAGCATTGGTCCACTTGGGAAGCCACTACCCATGGTTCATTTTTCGCGGTGACGTTTGCGTCCGCGGTCTTGGATTTGGCTTTGGGTATAACCATGGTGGTGAAATACCGGTCTTCTTTATGGACGCTCTTGGCCCATCTGACTCGGAATATCGCGACTTTCTCTCCAGCGTAGCTCAACTCCCACATCTCCTCGATCCTTCCGTAGTATCTGTCCTTGTCGTTACCGGTGTAGGATTCCATCATTACCCCGGAGTTCTGATAACCATCACTCTTCATGTCCTTGTCCTCGGTGTAGAATGTGTAGCCGTTGATATCATACGCCTCATAGGTCATCAGGTTGTGCTCGGCGCCCTGTGACAAGGCGAATATGAGTTGTTCTTCCGCGGAAGAATCCTCATGTAAAGGGTACGACAGAAGCTTCTTCTTGAACCAACGCGTGAAACATGAGTTGTGCTTTTTGATTATATCTCCGTCCTTCCTCTGTTGGCCTCAGTTATTGTACGTCTTCTCAATAAAGGTTTTGTGCTCTACCACCCAAAGATCGACCACATCTATGTGTTGTACCGCGACTAGGTTTGCTCTTTCAAAGTCGGCGAGTCGACCCTCGAGGTCGACATGCATTTCGCGGCGACCCTCGCGGTGACCCTATCCAGCGAGCCTGTCGAGGTGCCTTTTGACGGGCAGACCAACGGGGTTCTCGATGCCTAGATAATTCATGCAGTAGGAGATGCACTCTTCGGTCAGAAAGCCCCTGGCCATGCTTCCCTCTGGACGTGACATGTTGCGAACGTATCCTTTGATGACACCATTCATCCTTTCGAACGGCATCATGTTGTGCAGGAACGTCGGCCCGAGTTGGATGATATCATCCACGATATGGACCAGCAGATGCACCATAACGTCGAAGAATGCGGGCGGGAAGTACATCTCAAGCTCGCATAGTATCACCACGATCTCTTCCTGTAGCCTTCTGAGTTGCCTGACGCTAACCGACTTCCGAGAGATGACGTCGCAAAAGTTGCATAGGCCAAATAGCGTTTCACGGACGTGCGCATCCATGATCCCATAGATTACAATAGGAAGTATCTGCGTCATCAGCACGTGACAGTCGTGAGACTTCATCCCGCTGAACTTCTGCTTCGCTGGGTCTAGGTATCTGCTTATCTTCCCCGTGTAACCGTAAGGAAGTTTTACTCCTACGGGGCAGGTGAAAAACTGCTCGATCTCCTACTGACTTAGAGTGAAGCACGCGGGAGGGTAGTCATTTCCGGTCTTCTTGGCCTTTTTGCCTTTGCGATGACTTTCCGTGTCCTGCTTCGCCTCATCATCATCATCATCATCATCATCATCATTAGCGTGAAGCTCCTGCCCGATGCCCATTGATTTCAAGTCTGCCCTTGCTTTAAGCTCATCTTTGGTCCTCTCTGGCATGTTGAGCAGGGTACCAAGCAGACTCTCGCACACGTTCTTCGTGATATGCATGACATCAAGGCTGTGAGGCACACGGTGGATCTTCCAGTATGGCAAGTCCCAGAAAACAGACCTCGTTTTCCATACCTTCAGCAGCGGCTCTGGCGCCTTTCGCTTCTTTCCCGGCTCTGGCGCCTTTTGCTTCTTTCTCGACAATGGGCAATCTTTCCAATTTTTCAACAGCTCGTCTATTTCCTTACCGCTCCTCATACGCGGGCGTCTTCGGGGTTCGGTTTCACCATCGAATAGATCCTTGCGTTTCCTCCACGGGTCATCATCACGAAGCCACCTTCGATGTCCCATGAACACGGTTTTCGAAGACCCAGGATCTCTATCTAGCTGGCGAAACGCTGTGTCATCCATGCACCTCACGCATTCAGAAAATCCGTGGACCACCTGCCCCACGATATATCCGTAACCGAGATAGTCGTGCACCGTCGTGAGCAGTGCGACTCTCATAGGGAAATATTCTTTCTCTGTGGCGTCCCACGTATTGGCTGTCGTTTTCCACAGCGTGTCTAGCTCCTCTTTCAGCAGCCCCGGATACAGATTGATGTCGCTACCTGGTTATTTCGGCCCTTCAATTAGCATACTCATGTGAATGTATTTCCTCTTCATGCACAACCAGGGGGACGGCTGCCAAACGGATTGACTCCATCGGTGCTCGCGCCCAGCACTATGTTCCTTGGATCGTTCCCAAATTCTAGGTCTTCGAAGTTCAACGCTTGCCACTGGCTCGCATCCTTAGGGTGACTCAGCATCTTGTCTTTTTTATTTATCTCCGTATCATTTCCGTCATCTTCTCGCTTCTTCTCCTCCCTATCCGCGTGCCAACGCAGGAGCTTTGCTACCTTAGGGTCCACGAAATACCGCTGCAGATGAGGAGTGATCGAAAAGTACCACACCACTTTTCGAGGAGCTTTCTTCCTCTTCTTGTATCGAGTGACGCCGCACACCGGACATATGGTAGACTCCACGTTCTCGTCCCGATAAATGATGCAATTGATCATGCACACATGGTATTTCACGTGCGGTAAATCCAGAGGACACACGATTTTCTTCGCCTCCTCGAAACTGGTCGGGCACTTGTTCCCCTTGGGAAGACGTTCGTGCCAGAATGACATGTTCTCATCAAAGCATGTGTTGGTCATTTTGTGTTTTACCTTCATCTCCAGAGCCATGAGCGTTACTTTCAGGCGGGTATCCTCGGGCCTGCATCCTTCATACAATGGAGTAACGCGTCTATCTCCAGTTGATCCAGCTTGGCTTTCTCTCGGGCGGCAGCCCTTGCGTTATCCGTCTGCTTGAGAAGCAGCTCTCGAATATGAGGGTCCTGCACCCAGCCTCCATCGTCGTCTGCTCCGGCATCTTCATCTAGATCATGATCATGCCCTTCGTCTTGATCTTCCTCATCATCATGTCCGGCATCTTCTATATGATGACTGTGTACAACATCACCCTCGTGATCATGTCCTGTAGATTCTTCGTCTTCTCGCCCGCCCTCGCCGCGGTGGTTGTCTTGCTGCCCTTCCTCATTTCTTGCCCGGCCATGGACGACTTCATAGTCATCTTCATCACCTTGCCACCGATAGCCATCCATGAAACCACGCAAGAGCAGGTGGTCCTGCACCTGCCCGGAATCCGGGTCCGCAATAAGGCTCTTCAGCTTGCATCTTCGACACGGACATCTTATCTCTGTCTCGTTCTTTTGAAGCATCTAGGCCTTCGCGGAGCTCAAAAACCTATTCACGATGCCTTCGGTCATCGTGCGGACCATGGTCGCCTGCGGGGTAGAGCAAAACAATATTTTAGAACCAAGAAAAAATTTGGCATGACTTTCCCTAAAAATAGGACCAACAAGAATGCATAGTGCCAAAATTCTCGCCGAAACGGAAATGAATCAACATTTCGGCAAAATATTGGCAACTATCGCATTTCAAATACCGGTACCTGCAAACACAAACATATATGCAACACCACAAACATATGCAACACCACAAACATACATAGGTCTAGCTAGGCCATAAAAAGTGCATGTGCACGGTTGTTGGAGCTCGAGTGAGAAAAAATGTGGATCTACAACATAAAGATATCTTTCCCCTTATTTACCTATAAAAAAAGGTAATTTAACCACTTAATTTTGATGAATCTATGGTGCAAATGAGGTGAGGAGGAGGAGGCAGCCGACACAAGCTTGAAGGAGGAGGTGGAGAGAATGAAGTGGGGAAAGTGAGTGTGTAGGTGTGGTTGTCCAAAATATCTAGATGGTCACAGGTTACTAATGACGCACCACCCACAAATGCGCGGGTTACTAATGGCGCACTAGCTTGAGGTGCGCTATTAGTAGTTTTGCAAAAAAAAAAATATATAGTAGTGGCGCACTGTGTTGGAGGTGCGCCAACTAGTAATGGCGCACTCTGTCATGGTGCGCCATTAGTATTTTTGGAAAAATAAAAAACATTTATTACTAATGCCGCACCGTGGGTCTGATGCGCCATTAGTGTCTACCACACTAATGGCGCACCAACTCATGGTGCGCCATTACTATATAATAGTGGCGCACCAAGTGTCTTGTGCGTCATTAGTGGCCATATCATATATAGTCATTTTCCTAATAGTGGGGGGAGCTATATCTAAGGCAAGATTGTCAATTGGACCTCCACGATATATAGATGAAGAGAATTAGTTTACTTATTCTAGCGCTCTGATTGGCATGAGAGGTATCAGGACAGGTAAAGGTACGATTGTGGAACGAGCGGCTAAAACAAAACCATGTAACATTTCATATCCCTTGGTATGATGCATGGGGTGTCTGTATACCCGATACATGATCAACTTCACCTGGTTCGCTGGAGCTAAACTCTTATGTTCATGGCGATAGATCATTGACAAGATAACACATAATACACACTGGACACTGTCCTCGATATAGACCCTCTGGTGCACATCACGAAGTCTTTGATGCCTCAACCGCCCTCTCACTACATTGGGATCCTATCCTAAGAAACGATGTGAAGATATTTTGAGTCTAGATTATGATTGGCATAGGCAGGGGTCTTTGAGACTCGCTGGTTCGTCTAATCACGCTTCTCCGACAGTTGCCATGTGTACCACTAGTTTTACCCTCTAGCCATGTACATCTTTCACACTGTCGGGGCACACTAACCTTGCTCTCAGCGAGCTGATGGCATGGTCAGTCGTGCTAGCAATCCTAGCACACCCCTGGTTCAGCTTTCTACTATCCATGTGTGTATTATTCATAGTTCTAGCAATACACAACTTGTTAACTTTAAAGAGATAATATTCTCTGCAGTTACACAATTAATCAGACCGTTTCTGTCATTAGATCAACACACGATCTGTAGAATCTAGCTTGGCATGTGTCTTCTTCGTGAATGTAATGCACCTCATAGTTCTTACAGTTGGCCTTTTCTTGAAGACAAGTTTGCTTTGTTTGGTTCGTGCAACCTTTCTTATGCCCTTGCCAGCTGCCCTTGTTGTGCTTACTACTCTCTTTGCTGCACACCTAAATTTTAGCGACCGCATTTTTTCTGAAATGCTTTAGCCCTCTGTACTGTTTGCAAGCCATTTTATATATTATACAAAAAGAGATAACGTAGAGGTAGTACGAATCCCAGAATATATATGCATTAGCAAGGGAGGAGGTAGCATGATTCAAGGGTATGCGGCATATATTGAATAATTTTTTGCCATTTTTTCACTATACATGTCGATGAATACACATCATATACCATGTATTGTAGTTTTTTACATTACATGTATATAGAACTCATGCAAATCCAAAACAGGGAAATAACGAGCAGTCGTACTCCAATGGTACTCCCTCTAGACCTGTTTACTCCGCATATAAGATCTGTCTGATGTTGAACTTCGTACAGTTTGACCAACTTTAAGGACAATATATCAATATCCACAATGCAAAACCAATATCATTAGATGTGTCATGAGTTTTCTTTTTATATTATATAACTTTAATATTATAGATGTTGATTTTGCCTCGTATAATTATGGTCAAAGTTTACAAAGTTTGACTTCAGACAATTCTTATATACAAACTAAAAATGATCGGAGGGAGTTTTTTTTTTTTTGAGGGAGCCATACTACACATTATATATACTACTAGCAAAGAAGCCCGTGCGTTGCAACGGGGGAAATAAAAACAATACTTCCATAGCCTAATCTCTCTCTCTCTCTCTCTCTCTCTCTCCATGTAATGTATTTTTCGACAATCTTAAACATATAAAATTATAAAAGAATGGAACAACTGACCTCACAGCAGTGAATTTGTGTTGATGTCGATTATTGTGTCTTTTCTTTTGAGACATGTTCATCCTTTCAGACATAGATTAGCATAAGGAAAAGAAGATTCATAGAGCACTGTTTATAAATGAAATAAGATGTCTGTATATTGCGACGGGTGGAACAATATGCTCATATGATCATATATCAAGTATGGAAAAGATGTCCGTGTGTTACACCGCGCTTAGCCGATGAAGAGCCCTTGCGTTGCTATGAGTACAAAATAAATACATACAATCTTATAAAACATAAAAAAATAACACTCAAACTACTTTGCAAGTAATTCTAGGAAAAACATACTTTGCAAATGGAAGAACAATATAAAAGTACTCCCTCTCCCAGTTTACAAGGCGTGCACGCACTACAGGAAAATCCTGTTTTCCCGTGTGTTAGGCTATAAGCCGAGAGCTATTTTTCGGGTACTCGGCTTACATGCCTCTAAGCCGTGTCTAGGAAGAAAAACACCCGGCAAATACGAAGGACTCGGCTTATAGCAATTTATAAGCCGAGTGTAGCAAAAAAGCCCTCGGCTTATAGGAAGCACACGGTATCTACAGAAAAAAGCACTCGGCTTCCAGCTGGTACTCGGCAAAGACATCTGCCACGTGTCTCCAACGGAGGTAGCTGACGGCGCCGTCACGAGGCATCCTATAAGCCGTGTGTCACAGGACAAGACTCGGCTTACACAGTATATAAGCCGTGTGCCCTGAGGCGGCACTCGGCTTACACGGTATATAAGTCGTGTGCCCGGAAATAGCACTCGGCTTATATGTTTGCAACCCATGACATTTATGTAAAATTGGTTTTAAATTATTTTCATTGCATTTATCTTAAGTATTTATTATTATTTCTTTCTGACCCAATTTCTCCTGACTAGTTTTATGGGTCTTATTTCCGAAACTCCCCGTTTAACACCACTTTATGATCACATGCAAAAGTCACTAGTGTACTCTTCCGACCCCCTAGCGTACCCATATCATGATCACATGCAAAAGTCACTACTGAAAATTCATTCTACCCCCAGTGCTTGGCTCTTCACTGGGAGCCAAAACACGAACGGGCACTCGGCAACCCGAAGTAAGTAGATGGATGGGCCTGCCTCACACTCGTTCGCACAAGTCATGCACATGTCGCAAATACAACACATGGGATTTTTCATGCTGCTTCTGGGCATGATTTCATGTGGCGCCCTGTGGATCTGCATTTTTCAGCACTGATACCCGTTTAGTGCAATAAATGTCTCAAATATTGCAGGCAGGTCCAAAAAATGCGGGGGCGTGGCACGTGTCATTCAAAGGCCTCCTTTGAGAGCACGAGAAGTTTCAAGGCCAACGGAGCAACATGACCCACACTTCCTTCACAAATCCGACACGTTCCCTTTCGGTACCTAGAGACTACATCGGAGGTGGTGTAATTTACAAGTGGCCTCAGATGAGGCATATTCGAAACACGCCCAAACTTCTACCACACCCTATAGGGTCATGTGATGACACCATGCCAGCTCCCGAGCATTTCCGGCGTCTTGTGGTTTTCCGAGGATTTAAACGGTTAGATCGGGCAAGCCACCGACTTAATTCCGCCCCCGGTATCCGGGCGTGCCCCTCCCTCGTCCGCACAAGGCCTACACATGTCACAAAGACATCACATAGGATTTTCCATGCCGCTTCAGGGCATGATTTCATCTAGCGCCTTGCAGATCTGCATTTTCCGGTGCAGAAACCCCAGCAGTGCAATAAATGTATCAAATATTGCAGGCGGGTCCGAAAAATGCGGGGGGTTGGCACGTGTCATCCGAAGGACTCCTTTGAGAGCACAAGAAGTTTCTAGGCCAACAGAGCAACAGGACCCGCGCTTCCTTCACAAACCCAACACGTTCCCTCTCGGTACACAGAGACTACCTCGGAGCTGGTGTAGTTCACAAGTGGCCTCAGATGAGGCATATTTGAAACATGCCAAAACTTCTACCACACCCTACAGGGGCCATGTGATGACACCATGCCAGCTCCCGAGGATTTCCGACATCGTACGATTTTCCAACGTATTAAACAGTTCGATCAGGCATGCCGTCGAGGTAATTTCGCCCCCGGTGTTAGGGCCTACCCCTCCCTCGTCCGCACAAGCCTTACGCATGTTGCAAAGACACCACATAGGATTTTCCATGCCGCTTCTGGGAATGCTTTCATGTGGCGCCTTGCAGAACTACATTTTCCGACACAGGAACCCTAGCAGTGCAATAAATGTCTCAAATATTGCAGGCGGGTCCAAAAAATGCGGGGGCCTGGCACGTGTCATTACAAGGCCTCCTTTGAGAGCACAAGAAGTTTCGAGGCCAACGGAGCAACATGACCCACACTTCGTTCACAAACCCGACACGTTCCCTCTTGGTACCCAAAGACTACCTCGGAGGTGGTGTAGTTTACAAGCGGCCTCAGATGCGGCATATTCAAAACGCGCCCAAACTTCTACCACGCCCTATAAGGGCCATGTGATGACACCATGCCAGCTCCCGAGGATTTCCGGCATCATATGGTTTTCTGAGGATTTAAACAGTTGGATCCGGCAAGCCGCCGAGGTAATTTCGCCCCCGGTGTCCGGGCATGATCCTCTCTCGTCTGCACAAGGCCTACGCATGTCGCAAAGACATCACATATGATTTCCCATGACGCTTCTAGGCATGATTTCATGTGGCACCTTACAGGTCAGCAATTTTCGACAGTGAAACCCTAGTAGTGTAATAAATGTCTCAAATATTGCATGCGGGTCCAAAATATGCGGGGGCCTGGCACATGCCTTTTCATGGCCTCCTTTGAGAACATGAGAAGTTTCGAAGCAAACGGAGCAACATGACCGGCACTTCCTAGACACGTTCCCACTCGGTACCCAGAGATGACTACCTCGAAGATGGTGTAGTTTACAAGCATCCTCGGGTGATGCCTATTTGAAACGCGCCCAAACTTTTACTACACCCTACAGGGGCCACGTGATGACGCCATGCCAGCTGCCGAAGATTTCCGGCAACGTTTGATTTTACGAGGATTTAAACGGTTGGATCAGGCATGGCGTCGAGGTAACTTCGCCCACCCGGTGGCTGGGCCTGCCCCTCCCTCGCCCGTACAAGGCCTATGCATATCGCAAAGACATCACATAGGATTTTCAATGCCGCTTCTGGGGCTTGGTTTCACATTTCACCTTGTAGATCTGCAATTTTCGGTGCTAAAACCTAGTGCAATAAATGTCTCAAGTATTGCAGGCGGGTCCGAAAAATGCAGGGGTGTGTCACGTGTCATCCGATGGCCTCCTATGAGAGCACGAGAAGTTTGGTGGCAAAGGAGCAACAGGACCCGCACTTTCTTCACAAACCCGACACGTTCTCTCGCGGTGCCGAGAGACTACCTCGGAGATGGTGTAGTTTCCAAGCGTCCTCAGGTGAGGCCTATTCGAGACGCGCCCAGACTTGCACCACACCATACATGAGCCATGTGATGACGTTGTGCCAGCTCCCGCGGATTTTGGAAATCGTATGAAATAATCATTATTTATAAAAACAATGAAATAAAAATACAATAAAAATAAAATAAAATATGTATAGTAGAGATACAATAAAATAAAATACAGACATTATTAGAAGTAAAAATAATAAACTTTTTCTATTGAAATAAAAGAAAAAATTTAAAATTATAAACCGTGTGTTTTTATAAGACACTCGGCTTACCGGGCTACTCTAGGCTTAGTGAGCGCGGGACTTGGCGAAAATAGACGCGCGAAGAGGCCATTTTGGCCCAAATCCACCGCGCTCAGTGCCTCAGCCCCGACTGTCCCCCCGCGCGCTGCCCCCTGTTTCTGTCCCCGCGCCGCCGCCCTGTTTCTCGCCCCCACTCCGCGCCACCGCTCACCTCCGCCGCCACCGCTCACCTCCGCCCCCTCCCCCCTCGCGCCGCCCCCCTTTTCTCCCCCCGAGTCATCCCTCACCTCGCGCCGCCCCTCTCCTCGCTCCGCCATCTCATTTGCGCCGCCGCCCATCCTCCACCCACCGGCTGCCTCGCCATCACGCCCCGGCGCAGCCGCCCCTCCCCGTCCTCTGGGAGCATAGATCCTCTCCGCCCCCTTCTCGAGCATGAGGAGCCCCCAGCTGTCCCTGCCATCGGCGGCGCCGCCCCTCCCCGTCCGCTAGGGTTGAGGCCGCCCGGCCATCTTGGCTGCGCCACCTTCTCCTCCGCCGGCACGTACCCAGCTCTCTCTCTCTCTCTCTCTCTCTCTCTCCCTCTCCCTCTGACCGGCTGACCGGCCTAATTCTCTGTTTACCATGGCCGGATCTTCCAACGGCAAGGTGCTCCGGCGTGAAGATGCTGGACGGTGCCCCCGCTGATTTCCTCCTCGTGCATCAGGAACCAGGTTTTGGTTCCCCTCCCTCCCTCAATTGCATGTCAATTTTATTTGCATGTATCCTTGCTAATTCAGATTGAGTTTATATGCTTGAACCAATTTCACTCGCAAGTTGAGATTAAGAAAGCCCGTTTTGTGCTGCTGCTGCTGTGAGGCGGAGAAAGAGAGGAGTTGTGATCTGTATATGCTATATTTCCCTTCTTGAATTTGGAGATTGTGCAGCACAGAACAATTATAAACTGATAATCTCTACGTGATGCTAACAGGAGGAGGAACGGAGGGATGTAATTTGTAAAGATAGAAATCTTCGAGCAATGAGTGCGGCCATCTCGCCGAAAAGGGAGGCGCTAGGATGGCTGGGCGTAGTAGGGGTGGGATAGCTTCTTCCAGCAGATGGGCTGAGTGCTCGACCTCATGGCGGTTCGGAACCTATCCCGCGGTGAGGTCGTCGCCGAGGTGCCCATGTCGACGTCATTGCCGCCTCTGACCTTGGCCACGTCTGCAGCAGCGGCGGGTCCTTGGCCAGTGGGTCTCTATTCTTTGACATGAATGACTGCGAGATTACGTGAATCCGCAACTGCCCCTCCCCCTCTCTCTTTCTTGTGCGATTCATGAGTCATTCGTTGCGACTTGCGAAATCCCCAAAAAATATGACAATTCAATTAGGCTGTAGGAAATATTACTCTGTGTAACATGTATTTTTTTTCTTAAGCTGCTGCTGTTGCTTCTGATTTCTGATTTTTTTTCTAGATGCAGCTTCGTTCGGATTTATGTGAATATAGCGTAGAGGTCCATAGGCAATGCTACAAAATCATTTCCGACGCGAGTATCCAGATTGCGCTGCTGCTGGTCGTATCTTGTGATTGTGTACAGCGGGCTTCCGACAGAGCAAGTGATGGCCTCATGAGACTCCTTTCTTTAGCCAAACTGAATTTTAAGTGTGACACCTTTTGCTCGTTCAGGCGCCTGATTTCCCAGCTCTAAGTACAACACTCGCTTGGCGCTAAGGTGTGTGCCTCTCGGTTCTCATTTCAGTGCAAGATCCAGTGCCAAAATGTATGAACATGTATCTAATATCTCTTCTTTGCTGTTTGTCAGAGTTGCAAACTGGTCAATTCTAATTCCTGGAGTTGGGAACAAAAATAATTTACATGGTTTGTAGTTTTGTTGTTCTAGTGGTATGCATCTCTTCATTTCTTCTGTTTTGTCGAAGTTAAATCCTTACCATTTTGCTGGTGAAAAATTAATCCCTATAGGAAGATGATGAACCTACAACCGGTGATACTTTCTTTGGAAACGCCCTTTCACCAATATATCATTCAATAATTCCTTTGAACCAAGACGTGGATCATAGTGGCTTACTTACGTCTAATTTTACCTTTAGGGTGGTTTGAGTTTGTTGCCTGTGCTTATTACTAGGAAACGAAGCTCCCAGCCTTGTTCTAACAAATTTAACTGAACTGTTTGCTCAAACAATAAATAAATACACCTTGTATTAAGAATGTTTCGGTCCTTCTTTTACTGATATTTTGTTCAGTTCTTGTTCTTCAACGGTAAATTAATTAAGTTTTGGAATTAATTGTCATTTTTAAGAAAATTGGTGTCAGATACATAGACACCGTGTATTAAGAATGTTTCAGTCATTTTACTGATATATTTTTCAGTTCTTTTGTTCCAAGGGTAAATTAATTAAGTTTTGAAGTTAATTGTCATTGCACTAGTAGAAAACAGGGCATTGGTCCAGCCCATTAGCCCCGGTTCAATCTAGAAACAGGACCAATGGGGGTACTGGACCCGGTTCGTTAGCCCAGGGGGCCGGCCGGGCCACGTGGCCATTGGTCCCGGTTCGTCTGGACCTATTGGTCCCGGTTGGAGCTAAAAACCGGGACCAATGGCTCTTGCTCCTGGCCCACCACTATTGGTCCCGGTTTGTTTTATGAACCGGGACCAAAGGCACCCCTTTAGCCCCGGTTTGTAGCACCAACCGGGACCAGTGAGTTGCCTATATAAACCCCCTCACTCAAGAGCAGAGCTCACTGCTCTGTTTTTTTTTCTGGCCGAGGGGGAGAGGGGTTAGTGGTGCTCTAGCTCACCTCCTATGCACACAACGTGTTCGGTGGAATGCCCGAGCCACACTAGTTAAGCTTTTCTCCTCTCGAAGCTCTATTTTCTCCGAGATTTGTCTAGGTTTAGCGGTCCGTCACGTCCCGTCCCCGTCTTCGCCGCCGTCGATCGCCCCCGCCGATCTCGTCACCGGCACCACCGTGGTGAGCCTCTTGTTATGTCCATGCTTTTCTTACTTTTATTTAATTTATAACTATTTGTTTTAGTGCTTATGATAGTTATGCCGACCAACCTGACATGCATAGATGTTTTATTATGTCTAGGAGGTAGTTGAACCGGAAATTCCAACCGACCCTCTTGTGGAGAGGTTAAATTTAGTTGAAGAGGAAAACATTTCGTTAAAGAAAAAATTGGAAAAAATGGAGGAGGAGAAGATGGAATTGGAGTTGCATGTTGCGGAAGTTATCGATGATCACAAGATCAAGATGGACCCTATTGTCGAGAGGTTAAATTTAGTTGAAGAAGAAAACAAATTCTTGAAGGAAAAAATAAAAAAAATTGTGGACGAGAAGATGATATTGGAGTTGCATGTTGCGGATGTCGTCGATGATCACAAGATCAAGATGGATGCAATGCGGTTGAAGATTAAAAAGATTAGAAAATATGCCATTCATGCCGAGGCTTGGTATCATTATGCCGTTGGATCAATTGTTACCTTGGTTGCGATTATGATAGCATTTGTTTTCGCGTTGAAATGTTTTACATAGTTTCGATGTGTATGGAGAGCTATATGTTGTTAGATGAGAACTATATATGTATGTACTTTGGTTTTAATGTGATGATGAACTTTTATCCATTTGGTCACTTAATTATCTATTTATGATGTTCTGTAATGGTTTTTGACACACTTAATTATATATAAATGCACGCAGATGAACCGTCAATGGATGTACGGTGACAGACACACCTCCGAGTACATTAAGGGCGTGCGTGAGTTTCTAAATGCGGCAGAGGCAAACAAGCAGAATGGTTTTATGTGTTGTCCATGCACTAAATGTGTGAATACGATGTCTTACTCTAACCGAAAAATCCTTCACTCCCACCTGCTTTACAAGGGTTTCATGCCACACTATAATGTTTGGACGAGGCACGGAGAAATAGGGGTTATGATGGAAGACGGCGAAGAAGAAGAGTACGATGACAACTATGTGCCCCCTGAATACGGTGATGCTGCAATGGGGGGAGCTGGTGAAGATTAAGAGGAACCAGACGATGTGCCCAATGATGCTGCAACGGGTGAAGCTGCTGAAGATCAAGAGGAACCAAATGATGATCTTCGCCGGGTCATTGTCGATGCAAGGACACAATGCGAAAGTCAAAAGGAGAAGCTGAAGTTCGATCGCATGTTAGAGGATCACAAAAAAGGGTTGTACCCCAATTGCGAAGATGGCAACACAAAGCTCGGTACCGTACTGGAATTGCTGCAGTGGAAGGCAGAGAATGCTGTGGCTGACAAAGGATTTGAGAAGCTACTGAAAATATTGAAGAAAAAGCTTCCGAAGGATAACGAATTGCCCGACAGTACATACGCAGCAAAGAAGGTCGTATGCCCTCTAGGATTGGAGGTGTAGAAGATACATGCATGCCCTAATGACTGCATCCTCTACCGCGGTGCATACAACGATCTGAACGCATGCCTGGTATGTGGTGCATTGCGGTATAAGATCAGACGAGATGACCCTGGTGATGTTGATGGCGAGCCCGCCAGGAAGAGGGTTCCTGCGAAGGTGATGTGGTATGCTCCTATAATACCACGGTTGAAACGTTTGTTTAGAAACAGAGAGCATGCCAAGTTGATGCGATGGCACAGTGAGGACCGTAAGAAAGACGGGAAGTTGAGAGCACCCGCTGACGGGTCGCAATGGAGAAAAATCGAGAGAAAGTACTGGGAGGAGTTTGCAAAGGACGCAAGGAACGTATGGTTTGCTCTAAGCGCGGATGGCATTAATCCTTTCGAGGAGCAGAGCAGCAATCACAGCACCTGGCCCGTGACTCTATGTATGTATAACCTTCCTCCTTGGATGTGCATGAAGCGGAAGTTCATTATGATGCCAGTTCTCATCCAAGGCCCTAAGCAACCCGGCAACGACATTGATGTGTACCTAAGGCCATTAGTTGAAGAACTTTTACAGCTGTGGAATGGAAACGGTGTACGTGCGTGGGATGAGCACAAACAGGAGGAATTTGACCTAAAGGCGTTGCTGTTCGTGACCATCAACGATTGGCCCGCTCTCAGTAACCTTTCAGGACAGACAAACAAAGGATACCACGCATGCACGCACTGTTTAGATGACACTGAAAGTATATACCTGGACAAGTGCAGGAAGAATGTGTACCTGGGCCATCGTCGATTTCTTCCGACCAACCATCAATGTCGAAAGAAAGGCAAGCACTTCAAAGGCGAGGCAGATCACCGAAAGAAGCCCGCCATGCGTACCGGTGATCACGTACTTGCTATGGTCAATGATTTACATGTAATCTTCGGAAAGGGCCCCGGCGCACTAGCTGTTCCGAATGACGATGAGGGACACGCACCCATGTGGAAGAAGAAATCTATATTTTGGGACCTACCCTACTGGAAAGACCTAGAGGTCCGCTCTTCAATCGACGTGATGCACGTGACGAAGAACCTTTGCGTGAACCTGCTAGGCTTCTTGGGCGTGTATGGAAAGACAAAAGATACAACTGAGGCACGGGAGGACCTGCAACGTTTGCACGAAAAAGACGGCATCCCTCCGAAGCAGTATGAAGGTCCTGCCAGCTATGCTCTTACGAAAGAAGAGAAAGAAATCTTCTTTGAATGCCTTCTCAGTATGAAGGTCCCGACTGTCTTCTCGTCGAATATAAAGGGAATAATAAATATGGCAGAGAAAAAGTTCCAGAACCTAAAGTCTCATGACTGCCATGTGATTATGACGCAACTGCTTCCGGTTGCATTGAGGGGGCTTCTATCGGAAAATGTCCGATTAGCCATTGTGAAACTATGTGCATTCCTCAATGCAATCTCTCAGAAGGTGATCGATCCAGAAATCGTACCAAGGCTAAGGAGTGATGTGGCGCAATGTCTTGTCAGTTTCGAGCTTGTGTTCCCACCATCCTTCTCCAATATCATGACACACGTCCTAGTTCATCTAGTCGACGAGATTGTCATTCTGGGGCCCGTATTTCTACACAATATGTTCCCCTTTGAGAGGTTCATGGGAGTCCTCAAGAAATATGTCCGTAACCGCGCAAGGCCAGAAGGAAGCATCTCCATGGGCCATCAAACAGAGGATGTCATCGGTTTTTGTGTTGACTTTATTCCTGGCCTTAATAAGATAGGTCTCCCTAAATCGCGGTACGAGGGGAGACTGACTGGAAAAGGCACGCTTGGAAGGGACTCAATAATATGCAGGGACGGTTATTCTTGGTCTCAAGCACACTACACAGTTCTACATAACTCTACATTGGTGACCCCGTATGTCGATGAACACAAGAACAGTCTGCGCTCCAAACACCCGGAGCAGTGCGACGACTGGATTACACGTGAACACATCAGGACTTTCAGCAGTTGGTTGGAAACACGTCTCAGAGGTGACAACACTGTTTGTGATGAGTTGTACTTGTTGTCCAGGGGACCATATTCGACTGTATTGTTTTACA
The DNA here is from genome assembly GCA_902687465.1 of Secale cereale. Lineage (NCBI taxonomy): Eukaryota > Viridiplantae > Streptophyta > Magnoliopsida > Poales > Poaceae > Secale > Secale cereale. The sequence continues at coordinate 816,017,037 of LR738715.1, forward strand.
AAGGATACGAGATAAATGGGAATACATTTTACACGATTGTCCAAGATCAAAAGAGCACCAACCAAAACAGCGGTGTCCGCTTTGATGCAACAACCGAGAGGGGAAAGGACACATATTATGGTTACATAGTGGACATATGGGAACTTGACTACGGACATGATTTTAAGGTCCCTTTGTTTAAGTGTAAATGGGTCAATCTGTCAGGAGGCGGGGTACAGGTAGACCCACAGTACGGAATGACAACAGTGGATCTGAAAAATCTTGGATACACTGACGAACCGTTCATCCTAGCCAATGATGTGGCACAGGTTATCTATGTGAAGGACATGTCTACCAGACCGAGAAAAAGAAAAGATAAGGAAGCGAATACATCATACGATGAGCCAAAGCGCCACATAGTTCTTTCAGGAAAAAGGGACATCCTGGGAGTGGAGGCCAAGACAGACATGTCTGAAGATTATGAAAAGTTTCATGAAATTCCTCCCTTCAAAGTCAAGGCTGACCCAAGCATCCTGATAAACGATGAAGATTATCCATGGTTACGGCGCAATAAGCAAATGACACAAGCGAAAAAAAAGTGAAGAGTTATTTCCGCAACTATTATGATGATACCATGCCAACTTTGTAACAAACGAGTATGATACCATTGTCCGTTTGTACTATTCAAATTTCAATACTACTTGCAACAAAACAAAACAAACTTGAAAAATAAATAGCAACAATAAGTATTTTGTTGTAAGTATAAACAAAATAAAATAAATAAAGCAACAAAGAAAATAAATAAATAAAGTAAAATAAATAAAGCAACTCTAAATACAGCAAAAAAAACAACTTAGAAATAAACAAAGAAAATAATATAAATAAAGCAACTCTAAATACAGCAAAAAACAACTTAGAAATAAATAGCAACAATAAGTATTTTGTTGTAAGTATAAACAAAATAAAATAAATAAAGCAACAAAGAAAATAAATAAAGGAAGTTAAATAAATAAAGCAACTCTAAATACAGCAAAAAACAACTTAGAAATAAACAAAGAAAATAAAATAAATAAAGCAACTCTAAATACAGCAAAAAACAATTTAGAAATAAATAAAGCAAAAAAGGAAAAAAAAAATTGGGCGCTGCCCAGTGAGCCTGCAAGGCCTATAGCATAGGATCCACCTGTAATATAAGGCCCAGCAAGCTCACAGGGCAGCGCGCAGAGTTAGGCCCAGAAGCCTGCATTTGAGAGGAGCTCGAGAGGGTGGGAGCAGCAGCCCTTATAAACCACTCTCGAGCTCCCTCAGCTAGCGAGGTGGGACTAAACATCCCACCGCACCCGCGCCAGCACAGGGCCTTTGGTCCCGGTTGGTGGCACCAACCGGGACTAAAGGGGGGCATTAGTCCCGGTTGGTGGCTGAAACCGGGACTAATGACCCCCTTTAGTCCCGGTTGCTGCCACCAACCGAGACTAAAGGCCCCTCCTTCCCGCCCTTTGGGCTGCTGAAAAGGGACCTTTAGTCCCGGTTGGTGGCAGCAATCGGGACTAAAGGGTGGCATTAGTCCCGGTTTCAGCCACCAACCGGGACTAATGCCCCTCCTATATAACCAACACTTGCGAAAATTTGGGCAGTTTTCTTCTTCCCCGTCCCGACGCCTCCCTCGATCTGCTCCTTCCCCGTCGCCGTCGCCGTCGCCCCCGTCGCCCCGTCGCCGTCGCCGTCGCCCCCGTCGCCCCGTCGCTGTCGCCGTCGCCCCTGACGCCGCCTCGTCGCCTCGCCCCGCGCCGTCGCCCCGCCCCGCGCCGTCGCCGCGCCCCGGCCGGCCCGTCGCCCCGCGCCGCCGCGCGCCCCGCCCCGCCGCCGTCGCGCCGCCGCGCCCCGACGCCGCCCCGTCGCCGCCCCGCCCCGCCGCCGTCGCGCCGCCCAGCCCTGCCGATGTGAGGGGCTCCCTTTTTTTATGTTTAATATTGCTGTATATATATATATAGTTGCTGTGTATATATGTATATATGTGTATATTTTTTTTATGTTTATATAAATTGCAGTATATATAGTTGCTGTATATATAGTTGCTGTATTTATATGTATGTGTATATCTTTTTTTTTTCTTAGGAATTTGCTAAATATATATGTTAAATATATATTTATGTGTATATAAATAT
>LR738715.1:816026052-816048195 GCA_902687465.1 Secale cereale
TGGACCATGCATCCATGTGTTAGGAGATTATTTTTGTAAGAGATAATTATTGTATATATGTGCCCGGTAGTGTCGGATAGATATACGAGAACTTGTTGTTCGACCAATCTCTCGGAGAAGGAGAGGTGGTCGATATTACTTCTCTCTGTATGCATATATATATATATGTTGATTATACGAGATCTTCTGTTCCTTCGTTTGCTTAGTAGCTAGCTAGCAGCTAGCTAGCTAGCTAGCGTGACTCTAGTCCTCTCTATATACGTATGTGTAGTATGTAGCGTCGACCAAGCACGGACATAAGAGAGAACACTTCTCTCTATTAATTAGCTAGCTAACACAATATATGAAACACCTAAATTAACCCCCAAAACCTAAAACCCCCCTCCCCTTTCAAAAAAAAAAAAACCACAGCCACAGAAATGCTGACGCGTGGATGCCTTTTGGTCCCGGTTGGTACCACCAACCGGGACTAAAGCCCCTCCTGCCTGGACTCGGTGCACAGGCCACGTGGACACCCTTTTGCCCCGGTTCTGGATTGAACCGGGACTAAAGGGTCAGAGCATTAGTACCGACCCTCTTGTCCCGGTTCCAGAACCGGGGCTAAAAGGCCCAAATGAACCGGGGCTAAAGACCCTTTATCTACTAGTGTTGTGTAAGAGAATTGGTGTCCGACAGCATTCCTCAGGTAGTTGATTATGTCGTATGAATCTTTCTTTGCAGATGTTGCATATAGCTGATGAAACTTCAGTACTTGATTTGCTTATCATTGGATGTGGTCCAGCTGGGTTATTTCTGGCTGCAGAATCAACAAAGAAAGGGCTCATTTTTGGTCTCGTTGGCCCTGTTCTTCCATTCACAAACAATTACGATCGGAGGACGAATTCAAAAGTATCACATCATTCACAACTGTGAAATGCAGCATCATGTTTGGATAATATCTCTACCAGCATGATCTTTAAAAGATGATACCTTTTCCTCTTTTTATTTCCTAGTTCTCGACCTGGAGAGTTGTATCTATATTCCAACGCTTATTGGATAGAAAGATGCACTCTCCGCAACATGATAACCGCAATCTTTTCTACTGGTTCTCACCATGACCACAATGCAGAAGCATCAACTGAAGTCAAGGTTTGTTTCATATCTTTGATATGTGCAATCTTATGGCTATGCTTATCAGGTATAATTTTCTATCGCCCTTTGAAGCACCAGTGTGTTATTTGGTTATTGTGTTGCTCTGTTGTATGATCACACCTTGGTGTTATTTCTACTGGGTATATGAATGGAAAGCAATTGATCTCCTCTCTTTAATCTGTTTGACACTTGAATTCAAGTTAGTACAAACACACATCTGTTAATAGTATGTTTTATGTTTTTACAGGAAACATTGTGTCGAATCAAATGCCATTATCTTGGCTGGCTGCTGCAGTATTTTGGATGCAATAGTAATTGTATAAGTGGGCCATGTCATCAATCTTCTATTTATAGCAATATATTCTCTGAAGTTTAGTGTTGTTTCAGAATCTGTTTTTTCATTGTCAGATTACTATGTTTCGGACGTTCAAAGTAATGTCACATGCAACTATTTCTATAATCAGGCTTTGAAGTTCACATTATACCTAATGTCACGAGGACAAAAAAATAGCACAATGCCCGTTTGCGTAGATGGCACCACACAGTCACGATTAGTCGCATAATAACTATAAGCTGAGATGACCCTAATGTATGTAGAAAAGATTGAAGTGCACAACACCGCCTCAAGAGGCGCGTCACAGGCACGTGCAACTCACGAGATTGGGAGGTGTTTGCTCTCTCGTGCCCTGTAAATTTTTCATACCAGATTTGGCCCCGCCTGCTACTCTGGTATTCGTGTCTTCCTTGTTACGAATTCTGCTCATCTTGATAATTCCCTTAATGTAGATGGTGTAATTTGCGAGCATCCATTTGTTGTAGCTGGTGTAAATATACATTCATGCTTATTCAGATGCTTCATCTAGGAGTTGTTTGTGCTACACTTTTTCGGGTAGATCTCAATATGCAGTTTATTGTTGTACCTACACTTTTTGTACATGTTCTATTATCTCCATTTATTTCATTCTATAGTTATGCTCTTGTCTTTGCTCCTAAGCCAGATGTATTTCATGACACTCTACTTCTATTGATGTATCTATCTTTTTCAAGAAGCAGCAACATACTATTTTCAGTGGTATGCCTGTGTAAAATAGAATGAGAAATGGAACTAAAAAGGACGTCAACCTACCAGGCACTGCACAATCTGCGGCTGTAGTTCTATTCCATGTATGCTTTTTTTAACAACTGACGCTCATTTTGCTGCTGCTCGCTGAAGCATGGAGAAAAAAAAATGCAATTTTTCCTATAAACCGAGTGTACCGGGGACATGGCACCCGGCTTATAGGCATATATGCCACGGGAGCTATATAAGCCGAGTACTCCAGGTGCCAAGCACCCGGCTTATAGGCTATATGTAACAGCGGCTGGCAAACCGAGTACAGCAGGAGAAGGCACCCGGTTTACATGTTTATATATAAACTGTGTGGCTCAAGCAGGCACTCGGTTTATATTTAAACCGCGCGACTCACTTAGGCACTCGGTTTATATTTAAACCGTGCGGTTCATTTAGGCACTTGGTTTATACATAAAACGTGTAACGCTCGTAGGCACTCGGTTTATATATAAACCGTGTGGCTCTAGTAGGCACCCGGCTTATATAGACGGTGACACATGGCCGTTATCTCCTGACTGCCGTCATGTTACTTTAGTAAGCCGAGAGCCTCGTATAAACACACGGCTTATACATAAACCGAGAGTTTTTGCACTGGCACTCGGCTTATACCTTATAAGCCGATTGAGTGTAAACCGTGTCATAGAAGCCGGGTGTTTTACTCGGCTTATATATAAACCGAGTTTATATCAATATAAGCCGAGTGTATTGGGTACACGGCTTTAAAGTTTTTTCCTGTAGTGACGTACTCCTGGGTCGTCAATTTGAGCAACTCCTAATAGAAGTCATATATTACAAAAAAACATATCATTATGAACTTGAGATGTTCTATTTTCAAACGGTATAATTTTTCTGTTATATAGTTTATATTATGGTGATAAAATTGGCAACCTAGGTATACGCGCCGGACTTGTAATCTGAAATGGAGAGAGTACCTAAAATGTACCAAGTGTCATTATTGAAAAAGAAAACCTCAGATAGAAAAGTGTCCAGACCAAGTGTTGTCCGTGTGATGTGATCGTGCCAATATGGATCAACTCTGGAGAAGTACATTAGGTTACTCAGATCTTCATTTCATATATTTTGGAGTTGTATAATTAATCAGTGATGTGGTCCGTGGTGAGAAAGAGAAAGCCAGGAGCGCATGCAGGATGGATGGATGTATGGCGTTGCATGACAATGCCCGTATTCTGGAGTCTGTTGCCTGCATGCATGCTGTGGGTAAACAGACACTGTAAAAGGCCATCCACGGTGGGCTTGTAAATAGGCTAGGGGTTAAGTCCCTCCTGCCACCTCGTGCTAACCTCCTTCCACTTCCTTGCGAGCTCGGTTGCAACCACCATGACCTCGAGTTCTCTCGGCCTCGTATAGGCCACACTCGATCCGGCCGAGTCTCCCCTCACTCCACTTCTCACCTGTTCATGCCTCCTCCTCCAGCCGCATCTATCCGGCAGCTTGCTCCCATGGTCGAGCAGCGACCACCTCATCCCCACGACCCTACCGCCCGTGCCCATCTGATCACGCCTCCCTAGCAGCTCGCGCCCCAGGGCTGCACGCAGGGGCGCCCTCTTGTCCCTGAGCGCCCTGTCTGCGAGAGGTCGCCACCTCCACCACCCCTCTCCCTCCTGGATACTACATGGGCGCGCTGCACATCACCTGGGCACCGCTGCGTGGGTCGTGCCCGAACCTTTCCTTCACGCCATTCACTGCTTTCGTTCGGTTGCCCTCCACTTCGGTCACCGCCACCATGTGTGGCTCCCACTGCCATTGCCACCTGATATGTTAGGCTACATGTCTTCCTCCTAAGCAGCGTGTCGTGCGGGTACAAGTTGTGCCGGTGCAACCTCGCATGGACGACCGGCTAGTGCGCCATCCCCGGAGTTCCTCAACGACACCTGCAGCGGTTTCCGGAGAACACAGTCACGCGTGTTGCCACCAACCTCATCATCGCCGTGCTGCCGCTCATTTTCTCACTGCCCACCACCTTTAGTCTTGCACAGGGCGCTCACCACTGCGCTAGCGTTCCGATTCAACCATGCCCCCATGTTCCAGACCAACAGCCTCGCTGCCGGCATGGTGTCGCTCAGCCGCGCCCGCTTACTGCTCCGGGCGCAACTCGTCACCATGTTTCGCTTCTCCTGCAAGTTCGTCACTGCCTCCTGCCGGCCTCTGTAGTTGGGGTCGTCGAAGCAACACATTGAGGGAAGGATCAACTACGATGGTGCTAGGGCATGCCATCGGTCCTTGATGTTATTGCGTCTGCAAACTCAAACCGACAGAGTACGTAGTACTTATACAGTGTACTAATTTGCGCTTCTTTAATATAACAAGAAGAAGGAAACATTAGACGTGTCATCGTTGCCTTTTTTTGCTTTTGGTATCGTGGGAGGAGTCGCGAAGAGTTTTTTCCAAATTGTTACGTAGATCTAGTTTTAAATCTCAATCGTCGATCTTTCAAGTTAACATAAAACTAACGGAGCTAAAAGGGCGACATATGGAGAACTATGAAAACTTTCGTCCTTTATTATTAAAAAGTAAAGAAGTAAAGATAAAGATAATGATATGGAGCGGGCGTGACGCCATCCAGAATAGTGGTTGAGATAAGCTGACTTAGGGTTTGCTGATCTTATAGTTATTGGCATGTGGGGCCAGTAACCACATGGCACACATGTCAATGATGTTAGGTCAGCAAATCTGAGCTCCCACCGTAGCGGCATCCAATCTGGAATGTGTCAATGTTCCAATCAGCCCGCAAATCCAGGCGTTGCATCAGTCACACACATCAACCTATCGTCCTGTGGACCCCGCGTGACTGTTCTTGCATCTATCTTTGTCCTTTCTCGTGGGTCATCCTCATCCGCCCCTTTTTCTTCTCGTTCCATATTTCACATGGAACATCTCCCCTGCCGTATTCATCCCCAATATTCACCATTGCACCGTGAAGCTCGCCAGCACCGGCCCACACCTTGACCACACATGGTTGATGCATAGACACCACTACTATAATCGTACACCCCTGGTGATGTGACAGGTGTAGGGCGGTCTTGCAAGCTGAACCGGCGACTGCGTGACCGGTACTATGATAGCACGGTCGGTGCAGCGATGGCAAGTCAACATCTACACACAGGAATACATGAATGGTCTCATATCCCAAGGAAGTTGGATGGTGGAGATATAGGGTGCAGCTGAGATTGAGCTCAGAAATGCATTTTCGCTATCCAAGATGCTCCTCAAGACTCGATATACTGAAAGACTAGTGTAGTATTGCCTCATCTAGCCACTTCAACCAGAATACTGAACGGCCCAAGTTAACATGATGTATCGTAAAAGTACTCATCTTGAACCAAATTAATTTGTACTATCAGGTACCCTACTTTCTGCACCTTTCATTCACCTAATTATTTTGTACTCTTCAGATTTAACTCCCACATGTTTATTTACACATCTTCGCCCCACCTTCTTTATTTATACAAGTCATTCTGCTATGCCATCCCTTGAAGTGCGAAACGACTAGTACGTTGTGAATTCAAGTTTGAGCTTAGACACAAACACTGAACAGTGAAGCCAACTGAGGGTAGTGATTTCTTAACAAGCTATAGTCAATAGACCTCCACGATAGATGAGTAGATTTTTATCATTTTTTGCCAGCTGAATTATTAGTGTTACATTGGCGTGGGAGGTATCCGGAGGAGTAAAGGTGTGACAAGCAGCAAGCTGGGAAAGCCAAACAATGTTTCATTTCCTGCTGAGAGTAGTGTTGTGCTACGTATTCATTTAGTCTTTGTATGGTCAACTTCACCGGGATAGCAGGAGCCAACATTGCGTTCCCGGTGGTTGGTGGTGATTCATTACGGTAGATCGTTGTTAGTCCTGCAATAGATGCCTACCGCATCGCAGTGAACATGAACCCTCAGGTGCATTTCGTTTCACCATGTCTTGGATGCTTCACCCGCGCTCTAGATTCCGGGTAGTGGTTCCATGCACATAGAATCTAGATTCCGGGTGTCGCCCGTAGGTAGCATTAAGCAGTGGACCGAGCCGCGGCTGTCTGGGTATACTGATTCGTTCTTCTTCTTCGGTGGTGGTCATGTCTAGTACCAGCGCACGGCTCTCGTTGTTTGTCCACATACACGTTGTCTGACATGCAGCGGTACTTCCTGCTCTAGGCGAACTGCTAAATTTGAAGCCGGTTGATACTTACCAGAAGTTTAGTTTTGTTGCGGTCCATCCATGGTCATGTTCAAAGTCCTGCTAGTGGTACTAATGGAGACTCCTGTTAATCATTAGCTTTCCCCCCTTCTATTCCTATTAATCCGATACTAAATTTTCTGAACAAATATAATGCAACAAATAAATTACAACTATTGGAAAACAATTTTCTTGCATAAAAACTGGAATTCTAAAATAATTAGAAGGTAATAAATGTAATTAAGGGGGCGCATCTACAGAAGTGTTAAGAAACTTTTGTCCACCACCATTGGCCGAGCAATGGCGATTATTACATTGAACATTTGCGCGTTCATTGTAGCTTTTTTTTTTTCAAACTGAAGTACTAGTTGGTTACTTTTCTTACTTTTGAGTCATTCTGATTTGGAAAGCAGAGTGCTAAATTTATGTCTCTATTCTAGAAGCATGTAAGTTAAGACATATACGACTTCCACGTTTGCTTCAAGAGCTCGCAATAGTTTGCATAAATCGCGGTATACTGAAGACATGTGCACTCATTGTTAACTCGGAAATAAACAATAACCATATGACCTATCTATAATGCATTCAAAAAATTCTTATGGAATTCACATTGAATGCAAAGTTAACTTATATCTGTGTTTCCTTACTTCGTTGATTATGCGTAACATGTTAAACAACAATACCTTACTACCTCCTACTTGTCTGTAAATTCAATCTGCAATATCTCTCCAACTTTGTTCATAATGTTCTATACATCCTCCTTCCCACTTACTACTAGTGTGCCGGAGTATTGCTTGTCGTCACTCTCTTAAAGTTCTGACGAGTACTTATTAATAGAAGATTTGTGAACAGACATGTGGAAGAAAATAGTAATGGCAGATAATGAGATTTGTTGCCAGAACCACAACAATTTGCTTACGAGAGGATGAGTCTAAAGCTCACTCATTTATCATGTAATAGGTTGTACAATGTGTCCAATTAATCTGTATTACGACTCAAAATAATAATCTGTATTTGCTAAAAAGGAGAAAAAAAATACCCTTTTGAAAATTTTGGGAGGGTATGGTGTACCGAAGCAAAATTTACTCCCGCTCATCCTTCCGTCCATATCTTAATTCTAAAACCATAGCACTATCTTAACACGCCGAGTTTTTGTACTGATTGGAAATGTTGTTTATTTACTCACCCTCTTGCCCCTTCCTTATTTATGCAAGGGTATTCCTTTGTACGGTGATCCTTATCTCCACACCGGGAGCAAGAAACTACCTTTGTCGTGGTCGATGTGTAAGTCTCTGACCAAGATGAAAAACACTTCAGCCCCTCATCCTACTAGCTTCTAACCGAAACACACAGACAATCTATTGCCAAGTTAGGGAAGACTAGCCGCCAACCCGTGCTTCCGCACGGGCTAGCTTAGTTTAGATAGATGTACATAAGTTATACTCCATCCATTCCATAATAAAGTGTATAGCTTTTTTAACAGTAGAACTTTGTAAACATTAATCATGTTTAGAGATAAAAATATATACATTTAGAATACTAAATGCATATTATTGAATACATTATGAGTTTAATTTCCTTATTGTATACGTTTGGTACTGCAGATATAGATAGTTTTCTCCATAAACTTGGTCAAAGTTAGCTAAGTTTGACTTTTTGGAAAATATATATGCACTACATTATGGAACGGAGGGACTACTTCTATTAAAATTTCTTATCTACATTTTTTGTTTGAATCAATCATTTAAATAGTAATTAATCATTGAGACATAACATACAACAGTGCATATTTGTTACCATGTGTCAAAAATGTTCTACTCTTTTTAATAAATTCTTTGTCATATAACTTGCATATATGTATGGTTTACCAAATATGTTACACTAATATAGTATTATCCGATTATATATTATAGAACTTGTCGATTCCTATACTCACACTATACATATGTCAATGAAAGGATAAGATAGTACACAACAATACGACAATACTCACTAATATCTTCATTTGTGTATTTGCTAATTGAGTCTTGCCGAGCCACATCAACCACGTTAAATTTCTTGTAAAGAAAGTAACAAAGCAAACGATATATGATGGACAGAGTTACTATCTTTACGATAATAGCTGTCCAATAGACTGAACTGGTATAGATATGAAACTGGACAGTCTATGGAGGAGGAGCGAGTACCTGCGGTGAGTATTAAATTGTCAACCACATCATTGAGTTCAACATACATGCATGATTTCAGCGCCGGACAAAACAGGGCTGATGGTACTATGTTTCTCGGGCATGAGGGCATCAATTTTAGTAAGAGCTACAAAGGAACTTTGTGTTTTAGTAACTGTCACGTACAAAGTACAGCTTGTCTGTTGTAGTCTTGTTCGTCCTAATAAATTGAACTTCAGCACTGGCCAGTACACGGTGGTGTACACCTTGCAGTGCATCATCATCGTCCGTAACTCCACTATGCACGGCCAGCACATACAACTCATGTTTCCTACCCAAGCATGCTACGACAGCCAACTAGGTTCTGTCACAGTTACCATGTGTTGTTGCACCCCGAGTCTCAAAGGTTGGGATACCCCAGCCGTGACGCCACATGACGCAAGCAGGGAAGATTTCATAGGACAATAAGGCATAAAAGTAAACAACTGAATTTTTCCTAATTGCAAAATAGGTCAAAATGTTAAGAAGACAAATTCAACATACAAATTTGATATTTGAGCCAAATGTGCAGAAAATTTAAACAAAGAAGTTGTTAAATGTACCTTTTAGAATATCAGATCAAATGCATGGGAATTCATGCTATACAAATTAAAAGGCTACTTATGGTACTCGTCGGATCACCCATGATGGACTTTTTTTCATAGGTATATAATATAACTATCTCCGAACCTGGCATGTGTGCATAATCATAAGTAAAAGAAAACTAAAAATACACTAATAAGAAAAAGATTAAAGGTAGAAGATGTTTTAGGTTGGACAGTTGGAGTGTCATGTTTCTCGATGGTGTTCTCCTAATCCAGCCCCACACTGTATGTAGAATACAAACGTTGAGGCCTCTAATGTATCATAGCAAAACAGTGGAAAAAACATAAGTTGATGGTTGAGTAACTACTACTTGCAAATATAAGGACACTGAATCAATACCTATGGAACAGTCGAGTCTATGACCATGACCCCCAGCCAACAACAAAGCCTAGAGAAAGCCTAGAAATAATACAACAGGGATATTACTTTCAGTAATATACTATAAATCGTAGTATTCTACTATTATAGCAAACCCTGGATAGCATGCCATCTTTTAAAGTTCAGACTGCAGCTCAATCTGTGACATATTACAGCAAATAGATACCAAGTTAGCTGCATGCAAACATGGGAAGAGGGAAGACCATGAGGCCTAAATTCATTTGATAACAAATATATAAAATATGAAAGATGGCAATACAGAGTTACAGTATCAGTATTAGCCGAGTTACAATTAGACTGGTTTTCAGAAGAAGAAAAAACTAACGAACACAGGACTATAGGGACTTCAAAGCTACAAAATTTTCAACATAAGATAATTAAAACAGAGTCAATATCACTCGTGAGCTTGTATTGCCCTCGAAACGCTAGGTGATGCTACCGTCAAACACTAAGAGTCCCCAGCCGTGATAGGTAGCGACACGACAGTGCTAAGTATTACAATTATAACAGAAGCATATCAAGAAGTGATACTGCGTATATGTAACTAATAATGCAATAATGGATGGACACTCAGATTCAGAACGCCATATAACAGGTTAGCCATGTTTTACGGCCATGAACCACTCCAAATCTAGGTGTGGTGCTGCTAATACTGCATCGGCAAACAAAAATATAATTTTGTGGAACGCACCATTCCTTTGAAAATTGTACATCATGCAAGGATCTTTAATCTGAACCAAAACTGACACAATAGACAGAAAAGTTAACATCACGTACCTGCTAGTTTCTCTTGCTTTACCTTGCAATTCGATGTGGTAAACTTTTTTTCAAGTCAGTTTGTTTGTAGATCCGCGTCACATAGTAGGTAGCTCCTAAATCTGATCTGGTAGATCCAAAAAAAATCCTAAATACCATGGCATCATAATATATGTGAAATCAAATCAATACACAGTTGAGTTTATTTGCGAGTAGAATTATCACTTACTGCATGGTATAAGGAGAGATAGAAAGACATGAAGATGACAAAACCCACTCTTGTTAATTAGGATAATCCTTGTAATACAACAGTTTGGTTTACTTGAGAAACGAAGCACCAATCATTGATCATGCCTGTTGGGATAAAAGCAACAGCAACAGTTACCAGATGCCACAAAATACAAATAGAAACATAAACACATTAAGATGATGAAACTTGGTGTTCTAATTTTCTTTGCTTCTGCAATAGAACAGATAGCTTGTCGTGTGGATATCAATTGTGAAATTGTATCAGAACATACATTTAGCATATTAACTATATGAGTGCACCAACTGGTAAGCAAACCCACAAATTCGATCACCTCTAAATCAAGAGATGATGTGTATTCTATATGTGCAACTGTCCAAAGCCTCAGATAGAGGGAAACTCCTAGGATTTAGGTCAGAAACCAAACTTCACAATTCCTCGAACACAGAGAGCAACTCCCAGGATTTAGGTGAGAAACCAAACTTCACAATTCCTCGACACATAGACAGCAACTCCCAGGATTTAGAAGGGGGTGGGAAGAATTGGGAGAAAGCTGCATGGTATTTATGCTGACCCCTTTGCGCTCAGAGGATAGCTTGTGATCAGCACATCCTAATTAAAGTCAGTGGCAAGTTCTAGGTCATGCCGGTTTGGAGGAACGTGTGTATGGTGGACGTCTAGCAGTGATGAACTTTTTCTTGTCATGATTACATTCAGCCTGGCCATCCCCTTCCATCTATGATCGCATCAATGATTACTCTGATTCTTAATGCGCTCCTACAGGAACCTAGCATGCAGCGAATCCAGCGAGATGTGCACGCACGCGCGCCTCCCTGATCGAACTTGCACCTGATCTTTGTGGCTGGAGACTAAAGGCATGCGAACATGGGAGAGAAGATAGGTGGTATGATGCACTTCCTGTGGCGGCAGCAACATGAGCTTAGAGCTTTTTGTACAAATCTGAGAGGATGGCAATGCCGTGACATCAAGAGAGAATTAAGAGAGAAGACCTCGACAATAGGAATTGTGGAGATGGGAGTAGAGATCAGAAGAAAAACACACCTCGCGGATAGCAGCGGAGAGTCCAAACAGAAGCGTCGTGCTTGAGTAGGAGAGGAGAGCAGCGGCCGCGTAGCTTGAGAGAGAGACATGGAAAGGGTCGTGTGGAAGGGGAGGAGAAAAGCACCCGCTAGATCTAGGATGGAGGTCTGTTTTATTGGATGAAGAAACCATGTTTCTCACGTTAAGAATTGCAACAGCCAAGGAAAAAAGGAGCGTGCACCATCAATTTTTTTTAGCAGCGTGCAATATCTAATCTGTCACGTTGTGTTAGCCAACAAATTTTCTGAGATGGGAGTTTGGATCGTATCTACTTAGGGTTCTGTTTTTAGAACCGGTATAGGACTCTTTTTTAAGTGATTACAATTTTTTGGTCGAATTAAAAAAAATTGAGGATTAGATAGATGGATTGATCTACACCGTAATAACCCGGTCCCACCAGATTAACGGCTCCTAATTACTGATTAACGTGGTAATTTCTTGGGAGTCTCTAATTAGTATAAGTATAGAAGTATAGATAGATAGATGGTTATTTTTCGCTGGCTGAGTATTGGGATAAGTAAATATGCGAAGTTTTTGTTTTGTTCAATAACGAATCAACAATCCAGTTCGATGATTCTCCCTGGATGTTGAGCGCGGTGTGCACCAACGGCATCTGGTGTGGGCATTTGTGCTAGTGTGTGTGGCGTGTAGAGTCCAGTGGTTTTAAGCTGTGCTTGTATCTAGGAGAAAGTTATGTCTGAAAACAAGGAATATTGAGTTGCACAGACTTCTCCTCGGCACTAGCCTGCGGAAACAAAGCCTTAGAGAGCTTTTGTATCCGCTGTGCATCTCCACAAGCCATCAACATGAAATTCCGATGCTTGGACGTACTATCTCCTGACGATCGAGATGCCTCGGGAAAATCTATCTCGCCATACTCATCCTTGAATAAATCCTTTTTCCTGGGTATTCTGGCCTACAAGATGACATGTTTGCGTTCACCCCTCTGCATGTATTCTGTCTAGGTCTTACATGCAAAATAGAGGCATATACCAGTGCAATGAGATTACTTTTGAATCCCTTTGGAAAATTGGGCTTATTAGAAGATGTTTGCGTAGCTGCATCTCAGCGACAGCAACTGCTGATTCAATCCTTGGCTGCACGCTTTCGGCTTTGGGAGGCTTCCTTGCCACATGAGGATAAGTGCCATCGTAAGACTATTTGTCCTCTGGGTTCAGGCTCAATTCTTCATAAGCAAGATCTAGACATACAGACGTTGGACTTAAGAAAACCGGCTCTTGCATGTACACGTACAGAAAACATCTACAATTGTACACATCACGTTAACTCCAAATTGAGTGAAATTGTTTCAGTGAAGGTGAGAGGTTTGTGCATCCTTTCTCTGTACTGCTGCAGCTACCCATTTTACTTTGTCTATTACCTGTCCTGTCCTGACATTCGTTTTACTCGCATCTCAATATTACGCGTTTCATGGTTTCAGTTTTGATGTTTTAATTACTAATCTTTATTTACCACACCATGTACTATCACTCTTCATCTAATTCTCTCTAGCATGCATGAGTCCAGTTTTACCGTTCATTAAGTGTGTGCTGTAATCCCAGTCCAGGATAGGTCCAGAGTACCCAGACACCTCAGCTGCTGGGCCTACCGACCCAAAAAAAGAATATTGAGATGGCCATAGACAATCTATAATATTCCCGTAATACTACCATAAAAATATATTCCCATGATACAACTGGCAAAATAGTCAAAGAAACTGGTCGGAAGCTATATAAAGTTATGTTGAGAAGCCTATTCTCCCCCAAGAAGAAAACCAATTATTTTGTACTCTCTAAGGCTCTGTTCTCTACTACCCTGATTTAACCAAATTATTTTATAGTCTCTTATTTATTTTTACTACCACCTACACATTTGCAGACCCTGATCTTGTTTTCATTATTCATCCCTAGACATGTGCATACTATGTTTTATGAACTAATGAAAAATGGTTTCCCCCAGCTTTAGATTATAAAGCAACCAACATCCACAACCAAGCCACCGATACAAACGCACACCACACACACCCAAGGCGAGATACAAGGATGCCGGGCATCGACACACAACCTCCACAACTACCACGCACCCACAGGATGACCGATCGACCAGGAAGAAGTGTAACAGACCACGCCGGACCGAGGACTCCAAGACGATGCGTCCAAGAAGGGTACGACCACGGAATGTCGCCACTGTCCTATCCGAAGATCAAGTTTTCACGCGGTGCTAGATGGAAGGAGAGGGAGCACCACAACGGAGCCTACAAGGAAGAACACGACGTCCGCGGACGCCGTCACCATCGGCCGGTGCACGGCACGGACTGGGCAAGTGATGAACTCAAGTTTGAGTTCAGGCACAAGCACCTCTGCTCCTCAACAGACTAACAAGAATATTTCTGAACAAGATCAACGGGACCTCCAAAGGTATATAGATGAGGAGAATTAGTATACGTTTTGCTAGCTCGCTGACCCAATCCCTTGTCATGAGAGGTATCACGACAAACAAAGGCGGGACCATGGTGCAAGAGGGAAGTGACAAACAAACGAAGAGTGGATTTTCAGCGGACGACCTCCTTAAGGCTTATCCCCATGGTCCAATGGCCTATGGATCCATGACAAATGTCTATTTCAGTGAAAATACAGGAATCAATACCAAATGAGTACATAACAGGTGGACCCACACTATTAAGTGATATGGACCATCCCACCATGGAGCAACCAAATCCCACTATATCTCTCCTCTCTCGCCTTTTCTATAGTTTGGGTCTCGTAAAATTCAAAGTAATGCAGTCTTTACGTTAATCATGGCTTAATCTAGTTTCACTACTGATGTTCAGCTATTGAAATCAGTCCTTCCATTTTCCTCGACGGAATTAGAATCCCGTGACCGTGAGCATCCAGATCCGAATGTTAATGTTGCAATTTCAGAGTTAACTGACATTAGTTGATTGTTGAAGGAGTATTAAAACTTGATTGCTATACGAAAAGTCATTTTGGTGGACGAGCACATGTGTGCTCGTTATCTTTTTTAGAAACAAGGAGATTGTCCGGTCTTAGAATAAGGCCCTTACATTAAAAGGTTCAAGGTTCAACAAACGCAATACGGCAACAGACATACGACAAGCGACATGCAACCTTCTAAGTTATGATACAAGGCCGGCAGTGACCTATCAAGCGACGCAGCGCTGCAAGACTTAAGTAAGATAAGATAAGATCACCCTGGTCGGCCACCACCTTAGCTTGAGGCGATGTGATGCCACGCTGCCCGGAGCTGCCAGCACTTGTTCTTGAGTCTAGTAGTGAAAGCATCAAACTGTGAACGGTCCTGTATCCTTGCCAAGGGTCTCCATAGCTGCACCAAGATCACAATTTTACAAATGAGGTCAGCCGGATGCTTAAACACTTGTGTGCTCGTTATTTGGTTGGTTCGTTGTGCATCACAACCGTCTAGTTAGTGTAGTCAAGGTTGTATCCATCATGTATTTCTGCTTTGGTTTGTCAGAAATTCATGTCTCAAACAAGGTCGGATAGCCACATGAGTTCGCTGACGCCAACTTTTGCCTTCAATGCTTCGGATTTCTCCCCTCTCCGCATTCAAATAAACCGTCCTACGCATGCTGCTGTTCACATTTTGTAACTCACATGTTGTCATCAGTGTCTTCCCATCGCTAGAGTGAATTACAAAAACAATCAGAAATGAAGGCTACAGTTGCATGAAACACAAGGCCATAAATTTGTGCTAAAAAACACTAATTATGCACCCATTATGTTCTCCAAATAACAGTAGTTGGCCTCTTTGGCTGTTGTGATGAGGATTATGACATGTGGGACCCGCATTTGCCGATGTGAGATCTGCCATGGCACCTAATCGTGCGGGCATGGATCCACCATGGTCCCCGGCGTCCTAGATCCGATGACCTTTGCTACAAGAGGCCCTAGATCCAGCGAACTTCTTACCCTAACCATGCGGCCATGGATACACCATGGTCTGTGGCCTCTCCTGGAAGGCTGGAACGGTGACCATTGCCACCAGATGCCCTGGATCGAACGAACTTCGTCTATCATGAACCACTATGCCAAGTCGGCAAATCCAGGTCCCACTTGTCACAATCGTCATCAAAACGATCGAAAAGGCCAACTAGTGTTTTTTGCAAAAGCAAACAGACGCAGAATTAGTGGTTTTCGGTACAAATCTGTAGACTTGTGTTTTCTGCAACCCTATCCTTCAATGTCGATGGTTTTTGCAATTCACCCCCATTACTTGGACCTGCTAGTTTAATCCTCGTGAGAACATCCTGAGATGTACATCTTGGGAGGATCCCATATAACAAGAGGATGATAATCATGATACACATGTGGTGCATAAAAAGTCTTTTGTAGCTGAAGATGTCCGCGGCCCTATTATTGCATAAATCATCACAACTATTTAAAAGAAGAACAACAAGCTACCAGACAAATGTAATGTTCTTTATGCATTTGGTTGTCCCTTGTTCAACCCATCAACCAAATTGTGGACATGCACAAGTCGTGATGCAAGACCTGCTTTCCTTTTGCTCCATCTATGAGTCCACTCTCTGGCTTCCCAGTTAATCACTCATCACTAACAGGTCATCGACGAGTATCAACACTAACGGGTGGCTTATGGTCAGTCAGCATTGAGGGGTACTATTGTATTATCAAGTTCTTAGTTGTGGAAAGAAAACCAAAACTTTGGTTGATGGGTCTTGCAAAAGCAAAAACAATAGTCTGCGAACACAAGAACAACCCGGTGATAGCTTTTGTAGTTGGAAAATACTAGCCTTCCGTAGTACTACCTCTGTCCTGGTTTGACCATAAATTTAACTAATATAATATAAGTTATACTATGTAACAAAAATAATATAATTGAGAACTACATCCAATAATATGCTCCTTCCAAAAACAAATATATGACGCTTTAGATCTACGATCAAATTTGGACACAAAATACGAAAGCGACCAATAAACCCAAACGGATGTAATATATGAACAAAGGCTTGCGGGCAGATCGAGTAACTCCAAGAGACCAGGTAGCAAGCATAAAACTAGGGTGATCAATCGATGGCGGTGGCTCTTGGATTTGCTGCGAGAAGGATTTCCGGTCGTGCCCTTCAGCGACTGCAGCAGCCATATTTTTCAGTGATTGCCAAAGCTACCATCAAGGAGAATAGCGGCAGCGGTTGCCAAGGGTTAGACATGGCAGGAGCCCTCTTCGCAGGTTCTCCGCTATATCTCAACTAGAATGATATAAATTTAATTGAATCATGGAGCCGTATCGACTGCAAATGCGACCAGGTCTTCTCCATCATCGCACATCAAACGCCTAATCTCCAGAGCGCCATGCCATCGAGATCCGACACCATCAATGTGTGTGATGAAGCACTGCTCCTCCTCTTGCCACCTCCAGCCGTCACTTGCTCCAAAACGATGCCCCCATGCGGGAAAACGCTAGTAAGAACGCCATCATTGTCCGATCCAGGAGACCCAGATCTAGGGTTTCCCCCGGGGCATCCCGAGCCAACAAACTCCAAAACGATGCCCTGAAGAATAAATAGGAACCTAAATAGGCCTCCGTGAGGATTTGAACCCAGGTGTTGGGTATGTACATCCACTCTCCCAACCAGTTGAGCTAGGCTCACTCCCACAAAGTGTATGACAACAAAGGATTTGAGCACGGGGGCGGCTCGGGAGGACGATAGAACGTCTGATCTTGCCTATAAATTGGGATATAATTTCACTTCCCGGCCTCTGCACCAACCAGGGATGCATACGGCCTTTTAAGTATGACAACAAAGGGATAAATTAAATAGTACAAGATTTCAAAGGAAGACGTATGTTTAGAGCAGAGGTCCTTTGGTGATCATGATGATGTGACGAGGTCTTCTGTGGCCTCCATGGGAAACAACATCGTCGATCTCCCTTCACGTCCGTAAGCAGCGGCGCTGGCAACCTTGCTATGCCGGGGGCAGAAATACAGCCGATCTACTGTCACCACCAGCAGCAGCGCAGCTAATTTCCTTTCGCTATGCTGAGCAGCTGCGCCATCGTGAACAACTAGCACTCCCTGTTTTGACCACAAGTCATCCCTCGTCTAGCATCTTCTACAAGGCCGTTGGCAGAACATCTATTTATTTTCTCAGCTGTGATCTAATACAATGTCCAACCAAACTTGTCCTAATTATATTAGCAAATTTTAACATGCTCCCTCTTACCCCTTATTTTTACATACGAGGTAAGAAGGTAAGAGTTAATCCGACCACCAATTAATGTGATCAACGGCTCAGATCTACTACATACTCTTACCTCTCATGTGAAAAGAGGGGGTAAGAGGGACCATGCTAAAACTGCTCAATTATATTATACTCCATCCGTTCCAAAATAAGTGTCTCAACTTTGTACTAGCTCTAGTACAAAGTTGTAATAAGATTAAGACACTTATTTTGGGATAGAGGGAGTATTATATAGGTGGTGGCCATGGGACCATCAGAAAAGAACAACGAGAACGGGGACTGAGCGAGGCGGAAGTAATGGGGGTGATAAATACTTACTTTTTCCTGCACATTCGTGGCCAGGAGAGCATGGGGCGCGGTGGTGGAAGCAAAAGCGGCACCAAGGAAGATGAATCCTAAAAAAGCTAGTGAGATAGTCACATGGGCTATCTTTTATTTTCTTGACGATGTTCAGTCCACCGGTCGTCGCTAACACACATGGGCCTCAAATGTTAACAGAGGCAGCTAAACAACAACCCAAGGAACAAACAGAGGATATGGAGATGGAAGGAAGACTCTTCTATAACCAAGGCCACGTCTATTGGCTGGGTGTTAAGCCCATTCGGGTGCAAAAGTTGTAGTCTTCGCGCAACCCTGGTCCAAGAAATCTAATGGGGCAAGTGATGACGTAGGGACAGTTTTTGTTGAGATAGCATGGTTGATAACGTGGATAGGCTGCATGTTTTGATAAACAGGTTAGTGGGGATGGATCTCTTAGGTATATATAGGATATATTAGTGGTCCTAGCTCATATAATTCCAACAGGCCATATATGCTGGCGGTCGTACACTATGGCTTATGTGGCCCATCTATGTCCTTGTCTAAAGTTCGAGTGACACACATGACAAAGCCTGTAACTAGCATTCCCTGGACGTAACAGGCAGTTTCCTGTGATTTGGTCAACAATGGGGCCATCTTTAGAAATATAATGCACCCTATTAGTTTATTACACTTCGCTCTACTTTGTTCCTGCAGTAGTTGTCGCTAACAATTTTACTCCTTATTCTGTTTTTAGCACATCCTAATTTTTCCTCTATCATTTTTCTGAAATGTTTCAGGTTTTGTACTGCTAGCATAACTTATTTTATTTATATGTTCTCCTTTTTCTGCCCTTATTTATAGAAGAGCCTTCCTTCCATCTCCGTATCTCCAACAAACAGAGCACAAAACAGGTATTGGGATTAATAAATATGCAAAACACTCATAAGATCCGAGAATAACTCAATAGTTTGGTTCTATTGATCTCGATCTCAGACAATGCCATCTTATGTTTAATTGGTAGTGCGCATGGCTCATTTTCTTACATCGTCAGTTACATTATCTATGCTATGGATCTATACCTCCATCAACATGAAACTCGGATGCAAGTATGTTCTATATTCCCTCAAGATACTTCAGGTCTTCGGTGACAAAGCCATCCCAGATAATCATCCATAACTCCAGCCATGTAACTCTAGCATACAAGAAGATATGATTTTCATTACCATTGCATTACTGGCAACGCAAAAAATAGCGTGCTATGAGAAAATTGTGAGGTCCATAAAATATGCTATTAGCGTGCTATCCCGCGCTATAGTGTGCTAATAGTGAGACATTATACATTAATTTAATTAGGGAGACATTGCTTAAAGTGCTTGCTATTTTTCACACTTCTCCCGAAGTCTTTATGGAAACTGGATGCATATAAATTTTATACCTACTTTATCTTTAAGTGTCTACATGGATGGTTCTTTTCTATTCCCCAACATGGTGATGCTTGAAGTATTGATAATGATTTACTGGAGATTACCTTGAGTATTCAACTATTCATACGTTTGTTCGATGATGTTTCCTTCCTAGAAGAAGATTAATTGTTGGGTCCTCTTGTTCAGTTCAACATAAGCAGACTTTAGAACAATCTTTTGGCTTCAGCAAATCACTTCGCTGTGGAGTGGTGGAGTTCTGGGGACATAACTCTCATCATGAGGACATTGATAAGTATGCATGTTAAACTTCTTTAGGCTGCGTTCGGTTGGTATGGATTTGACGGGGTTTGGCAGGGATTTAATCCCATACAAGTCAAATCCCCCCAAATCCCCTCCAATCCCCTTGAGACAGGGTGTAACCGAACAAAGCCTTAATGTAGTTGTTGGTTCATGCACATTTCTTAGTATTTTACAGGCCATAACTCTCAGCATAAGGACATTGATAAATATGAATGTGAAACTTCTTTAATCGAGTTGTTGGTTCATGCACCTTTCTTAGTATTCTATATATTCTCTAAACATCCATCTTTATTCTGCCATCACCACTTTCTGAGTTGTGACTCATTTCAGCTTTTTCTCTCCGTTTACCACCCTCTACTACCTTCCTTGTTTACTCAAGTGAGTCCATGTTTTACGGTGTGTTGCACTCAGTGAGCAAGATGGATTCAGAGTACACAAACACCTCAAGCTGCTCAGCCTACAAATCCTAACAGCTTGTTGGCAGCTTGTTGGCAGCTTGTTGCACTGACCATTAGTTAGGCATGTGAGTCAGTAGGGAAATCAGATATGCGAAAGTACAAACATTGTGTGTGATTGCTGAACAAAATGATACGTTGAGCGCATGTTTCATGACCTAGGTTACGGACTGGGTAGTCCGGGATGGTAGGAGGATCTGAGGGCTTGCTAGTAGTTTAGGGAAGACCTGAACAGACACATTTATAGCAATGAAAGATCTCAATAGAATATGAACTGACCAAAATATTTTGACTTGAAACACAATTATTACATACTCCTATCTGGCCGGATCCAGTACCCTATGAGGTGACAAGCATGTGGCTGTCTACACTGACCTATTTGTTGGTGCCTTAAAACTTGAAGCAAAAAAAGGTAAGTCCTTATAAGCAGTAATATTTCTAGGTTCTTTGGTGCAAATCATTTTGTTTAAGTTGAGTTAAATCCACACAACCACCCCATTCAAGTCACGACTAGCGGAAAAGCACCACCTTTGGATTCGTGGCATTTTGCAGCAAACCGAATTCCTGAAAATGGTAAAAAACACTGATCCAAAATGCAAGTGTTTTGATGACGTCACTAATTAGTTTGGCACGCCCGTCGGGCTGAGTTGGCAGAAAAAGTGCCACGCGGGAATATTGTCTTGGTCTTCTTCCCCCTTCTTCCTCTCTTTGTGGCATTACATTAAACAGCTTGTCTGCCCCCGGCGTATCCCTCACTACAGGAGTACCGGACGCCTCCTTGGAGGCTTTCATCAAGCATACCATTTCCATTGCCAGGGCCTTGCACTACCAGTGCCACTGTATGGGCATTGTCAAATTAGTGAGGCCACCGAGGCGGGTAGCAGAGGCCAGCGGCGAGGACGCGACTGGCAGCCCATGCTCCAAGGAAAAGGAGCCCGGTGAGGGCCCAACACGGAGGTGCACCACAAGGTAGACGACGACGAAGGCGAGGGAGAGCGTGATGGCTAGGTCGAGGATGGAGGGCAGGGGCGGGAAGTAGGGGTTGAGTCGGTTTCCGAAGAGGATGGGGCGCTTGAACAGTGTGTGCGCGGCAGCGTTTACCGGGTGGCGGTGCTGCGAGCGGAAGAAGGCGAGCTGCGCCTACCTCCAAAATGTCATGCAACCTCCTCTATGGACGATGACCTACAGCTCAAAGTTAATCGAGGATCTTCCAAGGACACCAACACGAACAGTTTTTACCCACCTCCTCAATCCCTGGCGTACCCGCTGCTATCCAGTTCACGCTTGAGTGTGGGATCGTGATCATCTCCGGTGTGATGGGCATGAAGCGACTCCCCTTCCCGGCGATGCCTTCGACCTCGTGCACTCGGTGTGGTGTCACGTTCTATGGCACATTGAGGGAGTCAAGCTCTTGCTTGAGGTGAGCTCCCACTCCTCGGCAATCCGGTGGTGATGGGGATAAATGAGCGGGAGGGCAGGTGGTGGTGCCGCCATGCACGCATCGATGTCTGGAGGTGGGAGCGGGCGGAGGAGTAGGGATCAGCGTCGCTGTATCGGCTGTTCCACACATCTAGGACATGACCCGGTCGCTAGCCTCAAAAGTCGATGTGTGAGGACGGAGTGGATGCAGAATCACGTGCAGCGGATCTGGCCGCCTGCCTGCTGCTGCTTGACCGGGGAAAGGAAGTGGAAGGGGAGACATTG
>LR738715.1:816051228-816064262 GCA_902687465.1 Secale cereale
GGGGAAGAAAACCTTGACTTTTCCCCTGACGGTTTGGGCCAGGCGCGCTTTTCCCTTGCGCCGGAGCCCCCAACTGCTCCCCAGCGTGCCGGGTTCGGCCTATGACCGCCGGGCGAAAAAAAGGGCCGAACCGGCAATTTTCGGCGTCCTGGGGATGCGACTGGGCCGTTTTTCGGCGCCGGCGCCGAAAAAGTGGCCTGAGGGGCTTGTTGGGGGCGCGGCTGGAGATGCTCTTATTTAAGCATAATGCATACTCACACTCATCATGCACTCTTATGAAAGTCATCCTTCCTATATAACCCTTCCAATGCCTGGAGCACCAAACATAATAACATCTTTGTGTCCAATTTGTCTGTTGTAGTTCAGACAAAGCAGCAGAAGTAGATGTTGGTTCAATTATGTTTTCCAGTTCCTACCATTAGTTTGGTGTGGGAGGCGTCAGGGAAATCAAATACACAGATCTTCTGGGCCGTACGTCATCTAGAACCAACGGATACTTGAGTTCTTCGGGTATATTGCGCTGCCTATGATCATCGAGGTGCATTCTCCGCGCTACGGTCCTCACCACATTGTAATGAACTTACATTGTGCTTAAGGCTGGCTTGGACAGATGCGTCTCTTTAGACTTGTGGGAGGCTTCCTCATCAACCATGAATGATTCACACATCCAAAATACATTGCACGTTATGTATTAGAGTTTTCTTGTAAAGCAGGAGTACTGAGTTGCTAATTCAGCCAATGTGCTTCTGATTTGAAAAACAGAGTAATACATTTATACTGTCGATCCCAATTTGTAACTTGTAAAATGAAATTGCCATTCGTTTGTCTGCATGATAATACACATCTAGGCTTCTCTAGGGTCAGAACAAAAGTTTGTTAAACTTAAACACAAAAAGGAAGCGCTCAAGAGCGACCCCTCGCAGTTTGCTTCGCTGGCTGATTTTGGCGAAACTTCGGTTACAGCAGCAGAACCTGATCAATCTGCACTTCGGAGAAGACCACATGGGATGTGGTTTCCTGGTTCAGGCGGGCGTTGCTCCTTTTCTTTACATACTGGACCACCACGTGATGGTGTGATCCCTTCTTCTCGACCGTTTAAACACAACCCCATGGAGTGTTTGAGTCGTTAGGCCAACTCCAACGCACGACCCGTCCTGTCCGGGTGAGTCTGTTTAAAGCAAAACGGACGTACCAGACGACCCAACGTGCGAGCGCAAACGGACTTTCGTTCATTTTCTGTCCGCTTTTGATCCATCCCCGGTCCAAATTTAAGCTGTCTTTGAGGTGAAACGGACAGCGCGCGGATGGCCCGGACGCGCGCACCACTCCTCTCCTGGCCAGAGGCCATCTTTTTTCTACCCCCACCGCACCACCTCCACCGAACGCCCCAACCACAACCTTCCTCCCTCGCCGCCGCCGCCAGCGCAGCTGCCGATGCTCAGCTGGGACGCGCGCTCGCCCCAAGCGTTCTCGCAGCCCCCGAGCTACCCAACCACGACAACCTAATTGCCTGACGGCGGGAGGTCACGCCGTGCCATAGACTGGCCGGGCACCGGGTCGGAGGGCCACGACAAGGACGCAAGGCCACATGCAGGTATGGAGTCCGCCTCTAGCCGCTCGGATCTACACCGTCGGCGGTTCGCCGAAAGATACGCGAACGGCCGTCGGTCGGGCTCGGTGCTGGCCCAAAGACTCCTCGGCTCACCGTTGCCACTCATAAAGTGCGATGACTGCCCGAATAAGGTCTTGCGCCGCGTGTCTACAACGCCGATGCATCGCGGATGGATTTTCGTCATTTGCTCAAACTATGGGGTATGTACTACTTTAGCTTTGGTTGTGCTCTCGGATTTGACGAGTTGTACTAATTAACTGAAATTTTTATTGTGTAGACCGGATGCAATTTTTGATATTGAGAAGAAAAATACATTGATCTATTGATAGCGCGCAATTTAATAGATGTTCGTACATTTTTAGCTAGAATAGATGCTAGAGATGAGACTAGTGCATATGTTGGTAGAATAGAGGCTTGAGATGAGACTAGATTCGAGGAAGCAACCTCCACTTCTTTAGGCTCGAAGAAGAAAGAATCATGCAAGATCGAGCCTCCGCAGATCAACAATGAGTGCATCGAGAAGGCACTAACCCAACTCAAGGGACAACTATGAAAGTTGGATATCTTCTAAAATGTCTTCTTGTGGTTCTTGTTTTCTTTGGGCTTGCTATTCTAGTCAAAATTTGGCGATGTACTTTGATGTATAAAAAATTAATGAAATTTTCTGCTTAAAAGATAAAATGCATGCGGACAGAATGCGACCGAAATGCGTCCTCGCGTTGGGCGCACGGTCACCGCATTCTAGAAAAGAGCCAGACACACGAGCTTCTTAGAGATGAAGAAATGAAGTGGGCGTGTAGAGCAAAAGTACGCCAAGTGGTTCAAGGGGACAACAACACTTAATTTTTCCAAATGATTGCTAATGGAAAACATAGGAAAAAGAAAATCATCCAACTTGAACAAGATGAGGGAACGATTGTAGGCCATGAGAACCTTAAGCTTTACATCTCTAATTTCTATAAACAATTATTTGGGGCCCCCGTTGAGAATTTTGTCGACCTAGATGAGGACAGAGTTGATGACATACCTCAACTTCGAGATGATGAGAATGAGATTCTCACAGCCCCTTTTTCGGAGAAGGAGGTCTATGAAGCGATTGCTCAAATGAAAAACAACAAAGCTTCTGGTCCGGATGGTTTTCCAGCGGAATTTTATAAGAAGTGCTAGGGTATCATTAAAGGTGACTTGATGCCTATGTTCAATGATCTCTTTAATGGACACCTGCTACTTTTCAAATTAAACTTTGGGACTATCACTTTGCTGCCAAAGAAGGAGGGAGCGGTCCGCATTGAGCAATTCATGCCGATCTGTTTGCTCAATGTGAGCTTTAAAATTTTCACGAGGGTTGGCCCAAACCGTCTCACACAGATTGCGCACAGTGTGGTGCAGCCAACACAGACCGCTTTCATGCCAGGACGACATATCCTAGAGGGGGTGGTTGTCTTGCATGAGACCCTTCATGAAATCCACTCGAAGAAAGTTGATGGAGTGATCTTCAAAGTGGATTTTCAAAAGGCCTACGATAAAGTCAAGTGGTCTTTTTTGCAACAAGCATTGCGCATGAAAGGATTTGACGAAGCCTGGAGAAAACAGGTCGAATCCTTTGTGCAGGGAGGTAGCGTTGGTATTAAAGTTAATGACGATATTGATCATTACTTTCAAACGCTTAAAGGATTAAGATAGGGCGATCCCATGTCACTGATCCTTTTTAATATTGTAGTTGATATGTTGACCGTGCTTGTTAACAGAGCAAAAGAAGATGGTCAGGTAGGTGGTCCTATCCCACATCTAGTGGATGGTGGGGTATCTATCCTACAATACGTGCAGAGGACACAATTATTTTCATGGAGCATGACCTCGCGAAAGCAAGGAACATGAAGTTAGTTCTTTGCTTATTCGAACAACTGTCCGGACTCAAGATTAATTTTAATAAGAGCGAATTGTTCTGCTTTGAAGGTGCCAAGAAGGAGCAAGAAAGATATAAACAGTTGTTCGGGTGTGAATTAGGTGTGGTTCCCTTTAAGTATCTAGGGATACCAATTCATCATCGCAAACTTACTAATAAAGAATGGAAATGTATTGAGGATCGGTTTGACAAGAAATTAAGTTGTTGGAAAGGCAAACTTTTATCGTACGAAGGAAGGCTAATTCTTATCAATTCGGTGCTAACGAGCATGCCGATGTTCCTCCTCTCTTTCTTTGAAATACTAGTAGGAGTACGGAAGAGATTAGACTTCTACCGATCCTGATTCTTTTGGCAAATTGATGAGAACAAGGCGAAGTATAGGCTCGACAAGTGGGAGATGATTTGTATACCAGAAGAGGACGAGGGTGGATTGGGTGTTGAGAATTTAGAAGTGAAAAATATGTGCTTATTGAGTAAATGGTTATACTGCCTTTCAGTGGAGACTGAGGGTGTGTGGTTGCAGTTACTTGGAAACAAATACTTATACGCTAAGTCTTTGGCTCAGGTAACGACACAACCGTCGGACTCACATTTCTGGAAAGGACTTATGAGGACGAATGTTGCTTTCTTTAACAGAGTGACATTTAAACTGGGGAATGGGCAACACACTCGATTCTGGGAGGATACCTGATTAGGGGGCACTTCATTAGCATTACAATATCCAGTTTTATATCACATTGCACAATGGAAAGAAGTTTCTGTTGCGTCTGTGTTGCAGTCCATTTCCCCTTAATATTTAATTTCGACGGGCACTTGTGGGTCCACGCTGGGATACATGGTTGCGTCTTGTACGTAGGTTAATGGAGATTAATCTTTCGGATGCCAATGACACGATAGGTTGGAAGTTAACGGGGTCAGGTGTTTTCACGGTTAAATCAATGTATACGGATTTAATCAATAATGGAGACATCCCAAGGTCGGGCCATATCTGGAAAATTAAGGTGCCGTTGAAAATAAAAGTGTTTATGTGGTTTGTTCACGAAGGTGTAATCTTAACCAAAGATAATCTAGTCAAACACATTTGGGAAGGGAGTCAATGGTGTTGCTTTTGTGACCAGAATGAAACAATTGAACATCTATTTATTAAATGTCCGATTGCTAGATTACTTTGGAGAACTATTCATGTTGCTTTTAACATCACTCCGCCAACTTCAATATCACAGTTTTTTCATGATTGGCTGGATGGGGTGGTACCTTAGACAGCTGCACAAATCAGAGTCGGACCATGTGCGTTGCTTTGGGCGATATGAAATTGTCGGAATAATGTTGCCTTTAACAGACAAAACATTACTAATTTTTTGCACGTCATCTACAGAGCGTCTACATGAATCCGTACGTGGTCCTTGATGAGCCATACGGACCACAGGGCACACATGGCTGTTGGTTGCTACCGATGGGGAACAATTGCACGGGATACATACAACCAATATGAATGGCGGTCCAGTAATAGGCTAGGTATGTAGACATCTTGATCTATTATAGCAGGTTGTGGCTCTTTTATTTTTGGCCGCATGTGGCATTTGTTTCTTCATGATATTTTGAGACCACTTGAGAAGACTTTTGGACCTCTTTTCTTAATAAAATGGCTGTGTGCATCGAATGATGCAGAGGCCGAGGATTAACCTCCTTTTTTAAAAAAATACGACCTTGTTGCTCTACCTAAACAAACATAACCCGAGTAAAATCGTGTCCGCATAGAATCGTGTGCGCTGGAGTTGGCCTTATTGCTTCTTCCTAGCACTTTCACCCGAGCGGTGGCTGCGCTGCTGCTGCAGCCTTTGGTGCGTGCGTTGGTGTTGAGTATAATGATTATTAGGAAAGAAAAGATAGATTATGATTTGTTTTGGCTTGTCTTGTACTCCGAGTAGATCATTGTATTCCTATATATATGCTCACGAGGCTCAAGCAATATAATAATTATTCCACCAATCCCTCTCTCCCTTCTAACATGGTATCAGTTTCCGGGTTCTAAACCCTAGCCGCCACCGTTTCCGCAGCCGCGCATCGCCCACGGGGAGGTCAGCCTCCATGACCGCCCCCGGGGCCCCGCCGCCCGTACCTAGGGTTCGTCCGCCGGTCGTGTTGGCCGGCTGCCCTAGAGAGTCTTTTTCTCGAGCCATTGCTCCGGGTTTTTTCGCTCTCTCGCCGGTCGTTTTGATCGACGTTTTTCTTTTTGGTTTTTCGATCTAATCTCGATCGGTTTGCGTCGCCCGCCGTCGCCATCGACCCCATGCGTCTCTACTCCGATCCCGGCGCGACCAGCCGGCCTCTGCTCCGACCCGACGGCCATGCGCGCCGAGGCGGCCCGTCCGGGCCAACCGCCGTCCGCGCGTCAGTCCGTCCGTCGCCCTGCGCCGGCCGATACCGCCCTGCTCCGACCGGAACACCTGCATCGCCCGACCCGGCGGCCTCGCGCCATGCGACGGCCAATCATAGCCGTCGCTCACGCGTCGGCCCGCCCATCGATCCACGTCACCCGCCTCTGCCGTGTCTACATGGCGGCCTGGCGGTCTACCTCGTCGGCCTCGTCCTTGGTTGCATCAGGCTCGTCGGCTGCCTCAACTCGGGCGCCGCTGCTCCGTTGGTCGCTTGGGCCTTGTTGCCCGGGCGCCGGCGCTGCTTTGGCAGCCGGGGTGCCGGCGCTAACGCCCCATGCCATCCGCCGGCGCCGGCCTCATCCAGGACTCCGCCGCCACCACGCCTCCATCGAGCGGCGTCCCCGACCTCGCGCGCGATCGGCTTGATCACCCGCTCGCCGCCACGATCCGCCTCATCTATGCCGCGCGACCAACCTGGCCCGTTGGTTGCGCGCGCCTCTGCAGGTCCCGTGAAGATATTCCCGAGTTCAGCGCGCACCTCTGCCGATCAAGCATCGGGCTGCCGCTATGTCGCCCCGTCGGGCCACAACGACGCCGCCCCGTGGTTCTCCTTGCGGCTGCATTGACTCGTGCTTCGCCGCTGCGTCGCCCCTTCGGGCTGTAGCGCCGCGATACGCGGTCCCCGCCGCCGCCCCGAGGCCGTCCCCGCGGTTGCACCGACTCGCGAACCGCCGTTGCGTCGCCCGTTCGGGCCGTAGCGTCGCAGCCCGCGGTCCCCGCCGCCGCCCCGAGGTCTTCCCGCGGTCACCCCGACCCGCTTGCTGCCGCCGCGTCGCCCCTTCGGGCCATAGCGCCGTGGTCCGTGATCCACTCCGCCGTCACCGCGCGTCGACTTCCCGTGGTATGCGCCGCGCCATCTCCCTTGGCGCGGGAACATCACCGTCCGTGCCGGTCTTCGTCACGCTATCAGGGTTCTTCGCCTACTTCGAGCACCGCCGCTGCTGCTCTTCTTTGGCCGCCGCCGCCGCTACCTTCGTAGCCGCCGCCGCCGCTACCTTCGTAGCCGCCGCCGCCGCCCGTCCACCCCCTTCGTCTTCGTCCAAGCACCAGCCCGTCTCCAGCTTCGTCGTCATCTACCCCGACCACTTCGTCTACTCCGACCACCGTTGGTGACATCGGCCCCGCGCCGATGGACGCCGCAATCGGCGCCGAGTTCTTCTCTGCTGGCCCCTCCGACTTCTCCGACATGGCGTACAGCTCATGCAGGTTCCTCGTCTACGCATGCCCGGTGTTGCCAACACCGTAGCATTCCTTCATCCACGACGTGTCCCCGGGCCTGGCAAGCCTGGTCGACGCTTCGTCAACTTCTTCTTCATCTGTCTACGCGTGCCTGGTGCTGGCAACACTTGTGCGTGCCTTCGTCTACGATGTGTTCCCGGGCTTGGCAAACCCGCCACGACGCGTCATCAACAACATCTTCTTCCCGGCGCACCACTACTTCGACACCACAGCGCCCATGCTAACTCGGCGTCCCCTTGCGCCGACGGCTCCATGGCGACTTCCTCGACACCGGCTACCCCGACTCGACATCGACCACGACATTCTTCGCACGGCTACACCACATACGTTCTCGGCTACATCGACACACGGCACAAAGGGCTACCGCCTGCTTGAGCAACCTCGTCGGTTTCCACTCCAGCCAGGACTCCACGATGCGTCGGCCGTTCCGACTGTGTGTGTGGGGGGGTGTCCGTCAGCTTGCCTTCGGATTCTGCTTCAGTCTCACCGTTTGTGTCGCTACCGTTGTGACCGCGGGGGGTTGTTGAGTATAATGTTTATTAGGAAAGAAAAGATAGATTAGGATTTGTTCTGGCTTGTCTTGTACTCCAAGTAGATCATTGTACTCCTATATATACAGGGACGGATCGAAGGGGGGACGAGGGGGGGCTAGACCCCCATCAATGAACTGATTCTTCTTCAATGGTAGTAGCTACTTCAGCCAAATTTTCCTACAACATGAAAGCTTTGCCCCCTCCATGAGCAAACTCGCCCCCTCCATGTGTTCATCCTGGCTCCGTCCCTGTATATATATGCTCACGAGGCTCAAGCAATACAACAACTATTCCACCAATCCCTCTCTCCCTTCTAACAGTTGGCTGCCTCCACGTGCGTGCTGTGTGGCGTGTGCCCTGGTTGGACGCGCGCAGCACCACCAGCACATGTACTAGCCACGTGTGCGTTAAATAGTTGTATGTATGCATCATGCTTAGTCCCAGCGATGCAGCACAACCTACAACGTATTCTTCTGGCGCGACCACTTCATCACCTCTTATGGGGGCATGAGATTGAGACATATATATATATATATATATATATATATAATATTGTTCTTTCTTTCCAACGCAAACTACTACTAATAGGCTTCTTCAAAGATTAAAAAAACTAGACTCGCAATACACATGCATTCTTACTCTTCATATTAACTTTTTCAGCTTTATGCACCAGACCACACTTCTTCTTCATAAGCACCGCTTCAGTAAAGAATCCCGCTACTCCATCCGGAATTACTTTTTTGGACATCTGATCCTACATGGCATACGGGGCATCACCCTGTAGTTATACATTGTACATGCCCTGACATGGACTTCTGACGTCAGTCATGTCTCGTATGTTGTTACATCATTGTCTTTTGTGTCGGTTTTGCAGTCGCCTACATGCTTCTCCTCCAGTTGACTAGAACAAAGACTGCTTCTCCATGGTAGAGTACGAGCAGCTTTCGCAGCATCCGCTCTAGTTGGGATGCAGAGCGCCGCCCGACCCGTCCCGCATCCAGCTTTGCAGAATCGCATCCCTTCATCCCTTCATTACGAAAGTTTAGAGCTCTTAGTTTATTTGAACTAACATACTATGTTACGCGGGACTAGCGGCACCCGCATTTGCCTCCCTATATTGAACTACCTGAACGTGTTATGTGAAAGTTTGAAAGTTTAGAATTGCATTGACATAAGTTTTGGAATCAACACTCCCCCCCCCCCCCAATCCGTAATATAGATGCGAGTTTCTAAACCATGATTATGAAGACGAACTTTTTCTTCCACGAGCGTGACTATTTCTTTAGCCGACACTTGAAGAACTAGATCGTCCTTGTCGCACATCAAAATCATATCACTATCATCTCCTTGCTGGGACATGCGTGCCTTC
This sequence comes from Secale cereale, assembly GCA_902687465.1. Taxonomy (NCBI): domain Eukaryota; kingdom Viridiplantae; phylum Streptophyta; class Magnoliopsida; order Poales; family Poaceae; genus Secale; species Secale cereale. Next base: position 816,060,326 of record LR738715.1, read on the forward strand.
TTCTTTGGGAATTCTTAAACTCCGACTTGAAGTGCCCCATGATGCCACATTTGTGACACTCGATCTAGCGTTTATCACACTTCTTCTTCTTTGGGGTGCCGTCACTAGCGTTCTTTATACTTTGTTCATTTGGCGCACGATCTTGGCGAGTGTTACTGCTAGAGCCCATGTGAGCATGATATGCTCAACGTTCCTCCTTTCCCCAAGACTGTACCACATACGCTCGTCGTGAGGTTTATAGTGTCCGACGAGACCATGAATAGAGAGGATCGCAACATCGACACACTGCTCGATCACCGTAACAATTTACAGGTATGGCGGAGGGGCCCGCGCAAGAATTGACGGACAACCGAGGCATCCATGAGGTTTTCTCCAAGCGCGCGAATCTGATAAATGAGAGTTACCATCCGTGAAGGAAACACGTCGACGGATTCATCGTCGCCCATGACGAAAGTCTCTAGTTCCTTAGAAGAGTTTGGAGATTCGCTTACTTCATGCAGGTGTTTCTCTCGAGCACGAGTTCCAAGTATCCCACGCTTCCTTCGATGTTTCTTTGGCGACCAGGTGCTCGAGGACATCCAACGGCATTACCGAAAAAATCGCTGACGCCGCCTGCTGATCTGATCAGGTGCTTGAGGACATCCATCGGCGTTACCGAATAAATCGCTGACGTCGCCTACTGATCCTTACAGTGGTCGACTCCATCATTCTTGAACACGTCCCCTGCTGGCTCCTGAATCGAACGCGCCCCATAGCTCGTTGGCGCGGGGACCACACTCCATCAGAGCCTTTCAAACATTGAAGTTCTCGCGATCAAATCGTGGGTACAACGAACCACGCACGACAAGCTCTTTAGCTGTTCCAGACGCTTCCACGTTCTTGTTGCCTCCTTGCTCTGACATGATCCTTCGAGTTATTCTCAAAAGTGATGAGCAACGATCTTGCTGATGCACTCTTGTCGAGATAATTTTACGCCGAGATACACCATACCATAAGGAAGTTTGATCTTCAATACGTATGAGGACATGCTAGCACAACTCAACCTGATCGATCCCTTGACAGGATGTATATGCTAGTACTTGTTGCTAGTAGCCGTAAGCTAGCTAGCTACGTGATCGACTTGATCCATCCTTCGATGCACAACTCACATACAGGAGCATACATGTATATTTGGTGGTAACTGTACAAGATATCTTCCACGTGACTTATCAGCGGTGCAGACGTTTCACACCATAATTTAGTTTCTCGACGGATAAAATTTATTCTAGAAGTTTTCACTTTTGGCTGATATCTCTGTTTCTTGGTGGACATATGTGTAGCACTGCAATAACATCCCACACCTAATTGTAACATAATTATCTTGCTGATGGTACACTTCGATTATGTTTTGTAGTTCGTCCACGACCGTTAAGTTTGGTGTGGGAGGCATCGGGGAAAGCAACTATACAAAAACGCAGCCACAACGTGTGCCTAGAGAACCAAAGGATACACGTCTTCATCTGGACGGAGGTAACACCATTTCAGAACGCACGGGACAACCCCTATGGTCCTCACCAGATTGAAATGACCTGACATGCTCCTTGACAGTGGCTTCTCTTTAGACATGTGGGAGACTTGCTCATCAACCGTGATTCAGAAGTCCAAAAGGCCTTTCATGTTTTGTTTTAGATTTTTCTTGTCTCAATCTCGAGGCCAGTACTAACTTGCTCATATCGATCACTCTTCATCGAGGTGCTTCTGATTTGAAAAAACAGGGCAATATAGTTATGTTGTCGAGCTTGTAACTTGTAAATTGCCATTGGTTTTCCTGCCACTACGAGAATGGCTACATCAAAATTAATTATTTTTTCCGACACATGTGTCCTTATTTTATTGGTGTATGTGCAATACAACAATTATAACTCGAACCTGACTGCAGGTTTAGTTAGTGTAAAAAAATAGAAACACATGTGTCCTTATTTTATTGGTGTATGTGCCATTCGACAATTATAACTCGAACCTGACTGCAGGTTTAGTTATTGTTATATCCTATACACCGTCCTCCCCTATTTCTCTTTAATTTACTCCAGTGTCAGCCATCATCGGCCACTCCAAGTTTTAACTATTCAAATGGTTCTCATTCGTTGTGTCAGTATCTAGAAACAGAAAATGTATACTTAAAGAGATAAATGAAGGTAAGCTCACGTACATACAGTCATACACCCCTCAAGCTCATTTGCGCACTTGGCATCAAACACATCGATATGGACAGGACCCCAACTTTTAGACAAAAACCTACTAGTGTAAACGCATCCTGTCCCGTGCGGCCGCCGCCGGGCCGCACTGAGCGGCCACCACGCATCCTCCTCTCGACCCCTACGCACCCCCTCTCTCCGATGCTGCAGGAAACGTTACCGGTCGTCACCCCTGTGGTGCGGCAGCGGCGGTACTCCTCCGGCGTCCGGGTATCTAAGTCGGTGTCGTTTCTCTCTTGTGAATATCGTTTGTGGAGCAGCGCTAGAAGACAGAGGCAAGAGGTGGAGCGGCTTTGTGTTGCACGGAGCCTCGGCAGAGATGTCAAGACATGTCTGGCTGATAGGTGGTACGCTGTGTCATGACTGGTCAACAGGTGATACGCACGACGGATCTTCCAGGTTCTTCGCGCCTGGATGGACGAGCGAGGAGTGGTGGCGCTATTGGGCGCTGTGGTGGCGTCGACGGATGAACGGACTGGCAAAGATGATGCGGATCTCTCTCCCGAAGATGGGTATGCGGTCTGATGATGATGGCGGCTTCTAAAACGCATGCATGTGATGTACGCTTTAGGTCTACTACACCGGTTGTTGGTTCCAATATGTTATGTGGATGGTTCAGCGACGATGCCGGTTTTAGATATAGGGGGTGTGAGAGTACTCCGCATTATTTAGTTTCTAGGTGTGAGTGGTGGCTTTGGGTGACTTGATGTATATTCTTGTCAGACATTTGCATAATAACTAATAAAGATGATTGTATGCATCGACTGATGCAGAGGCCGAGGTTTTAACCTCCTTTTTCTTAGAAAACATCAATATGCACAAAATTCACTCCTTTGGTTTTTTCCCCAGAAAGGACGACTACCCCAATTTCTGAATCAAGCCATGCATAGAACCATCTTTATTAAATTATTCAAAAGTATGATAAAGCAAATACATAGATCAACCCAAAGCCATATATCTGGCGATTTATGTTGGTACCCCTACAAGTTTAAGCCGCCTCACGGCAAGACGAGAGAACCAACTGGTTTAGCAGACCATCAGCATGCACCGCATATGCACGCTCTAGAATCCACCGTCGTACCAACTTCAGGAGAGAACAATGTATTGATCTTGCCACAACCAATTTATGTTGACTCTACCATGACGTCAGACAACGCCTCCATTCTGCGCATGTTGATCAACACACTTTTGTCAGTGCGAACCCGCTGTGCCAACTTGGCCACCGTGGAGACCAGTAACCTCCATTCAAGCCATTTGTTGGTCCCTCCGATCGATGTCAACTTCAAAGATGATGCCCCCAAGGGCGGGACCACATCGGAGCACAGAGGGAGCAAAATAGCCCCATGACACCTTCACCAATGTAACGACGCCCGCGGGCGGCCACTCAAATTGATGGATCCGGCCAAGGCCTAACCAATCTTTCGTGTGCTGAATTAGACCCGATACCCTCCTGACCACCAGATCCTTCTCCACCTTCTTCCACCACACCCAACGAGAGTGTCCAATCCGATGTCGGGAAGCAACAGCGCATAGCCGGAGCCACGACTGTGCCACCAGCACCAGGATCTTGCCACAGCACCGAGATGGGTTTTTGGCAGCGTCGCCGACGCAAGGCCTTTCACGCACCGAGCCAGGGAACCAGGACAAAATTCACCATATCTGTGACCAGACGAGAACTCCCCCCCCCCCCCCCCCCCCCCCCC
>LR738715.1:816064430-816077777 GCA_902687465.1 Secale cereale
CCCGCGGCACCATCCCTGGTAGCCGCCGATAGCCTTCGGAGGCAGCGAGGAGGGAGAGTGTAGTGAGGACACGTGAGACGGGATTCCGCCGGTTCCGTAACGGTACATTTTAAATTTGTATGCTGACACAAGTCAGAGAGAGAGAGAGATGTTTCATGGTTACGTACAGATTTATTGGATGAACTTCACTTATTGGAAATCAGGGAGTTCTTTTCAAGTAATGCGCTGAGCTATGACCAAATTTGACCAAAGTCATGCGTGAACCGAAATATGCGTGAACTAGTTGTGTTTCTGCCAAATTTTAAATGGCGGAGACTTTTCAAAGCTTAACAGAGCAATGGAAATATTGGGTGCGGTGCAACGGAAATATTCCGTGTGTTGTAATGTATGCACACCAAAAATCACTTATTGTCTTCTAACGTATTATTTCAGTAACCATTTTGACTACTCTCTCCATTATTGTATACAAGGTTATTATCGAAATTACAATTTGCAACTATACAAGATCACTAAGGCCCCTTCCAATGCTCCACCTTGTATATGTGCTAAGCCTTCCACGTAGGCAAAAAATCTGATGTGGCAAGTTATTTAAGAGGAGGGAGGGAGATGGGTGTGGTGACACCAGAAAGAAACAATGCTAAGCACGTGAACCTAGGCAAAACATTTAAATGAAGTAAGCCCACCAATACATGAAGAACTTTAGTTGCTAAATCATTAAATAAAACATGCCTAGCTAGCTACCACAAGTTAAGCACCTATGCAATGGGAAATATAGTTGCTAAGCTATTTAATGTGCTTAGCACCTCATCTAAGCACTGATGCATTGGAAGCAGCCTAACATCAATCGAGGCAAAATTGATGGTGTTTACCTCGTACTATCACCCAAGGATATTAATATCTCTTGCATGTGTGCGGGAGTGAGAAGATTGGCTTGCATTCCCAATATAAATCAACCAGTGAGGAGTAAAAGCATTGACTTCTTGTGAATGAGAAAGAAAAACCACATTAATTGATACAACAAACAATTGACAAGCTAGCTTGCAACATTGACTTAGACATACATTTATTTTTACCTTGGTACCTGAAATATGAGTTTGTGGCCTTGTACTATACAAAAATGGAGGGAGTAGTGTTTATTCATGGACAACAAGAAATTGTAAACTCCAGACCATGTTTTGCTGAACGCATGTTACTGTGTACACTGATCTCTTTCCTGGTGCCTTAAACTTGAAACCAAAAAGAAATGTATGTTCTTTCAAGCAGTAATAATTCCAGGTACGTAATTCAGCAAATGTTCTCACATTAGCATTTTTCGAAACACACTAGTTTCACTGAAAGACATAACTCAGTCGACACGCTCCATCCCATCTGTTAGTTCCCGAGTTCACTTAATTAGTTTTGAGTTTTTGGTTGCTTAGTGGAGTGCTGGTTTAGGCTACTCTTGATTTAATTTATAGGTTGGAACATATTATTCCAAAACATATTGACATAAGGAGCTATTTGATCTATTGCAACCGCTCTAAAGGTTGTTCCATAATTGATATGATATGTCTCATAGATGGCGAGAGAAATTTCATGAAAGTCTATGGATAAAGTCCAAGAAATACTGGTACATGTTCTTTTCTACCTGATGTGGGAGTACACACTTTTTTAACTTCTTTTGGGGGTCAAGCACAAGCTTTATTAGGCATCAACGTTTGGCATGTCAACTGTTACAAATTTTGCGGCCACCATATTTTAATTTCCTAATTTAAAAAAATTGAAGTGACAGGAGGGCTAGTCTAGAGTCTATACATAATTAGCTTGCTATGGGCCATGCTCCCTTAGGAGTTCCCATCTGCACTCATGTCCATGATTTTTCGTTTGCATTTATCCCTTCTGCAACACAAATCTTACATTCTTAAGAAGTTGATCCCCACTTCTATCTATTCTCTCAACATGCAGCCCGTCCACATCATCATCTAGCCACCTCAGCAAATTCAACCCACGTCATCACTTCATTTCTTTGTTATTTTTTTCTCCAATGTTCACGAAGCACCAGCGCATCGCTTCATTTGTTCTTCAAGGTTCAAGCCACCATCCACTACGTACATCCATTTACTCCCGTTTAAAAATGTAACAGCCGATCGTTTCCAAATGTAACAGCCGATCAAAGCTCAACCTCTCTCCGTGATAAAAGGACAGTCTCTCTCTCGCAAAGGAAAACTGTTCAGGATTCTGGTGACAATAACTCCCGTTCCCATGTTTTCCGTTTCAGCCATGAAGAGCCGCAACAGTTTGTAACCGAGGGGCCATCGTTTCCTTGGGAACCCATCGTTTCCCTTCCTCACCAAGCGGCCACAAACTCGATGTCTACTTCAACCAGCCACAACGAGGTGTTCATCCGCCGCTAGGGCTTGCCGCTGACCGTCTTCCTCGAGCGTGATGAGTGATGACGGATGGAGGAGGCTGCCTTCCCCTATCTACAGGCTCTCTCTTGATCTGGATCTGCCGATCTGGGTTTCTGTTCTCATATGTTGGATTTTGATCACGTACAGGATCAGGTCTTCACACAGCTGCTGCACATCCACATGTTGTATGGGGTAGAAGAACCATTGAAAGAGCATACAGGTTCGGATCTTAAATCCAACTATTCCTCTGAATGTTTCCAGTGCCTACTTTTCCTCATCAACCCTTCAAGTTATTCCTCTCCTAGATGCACGCCATCAAGCAGACATCCGAGAAGTAAAGAAATTATCTCTTTTTTTCCTCTGTCTTTATCCAGGCAGCAACACAGTTCGAGGTGGACCTCTTCCAAACTATTTATATTGTATGTAGTCTGAACAGGTTATGTGTCCGAGAAAGATTAAAGCTGGGTGTTTATTACTCAAGGTGCAGACAAACAAATTCTATAGTAAATAATATTTGCATATATTATGTATGATGCCCTAATAGTCACGTTGTTTAGTTTCTTTCCCTTCACTGATTATGACCATTATTCTCAGTCTGATGGTGCTATGGACAGTTTTATTCTCAAAAGGTGATACTCTACAATTTCTCAGGACCTCTTACATTGTCCAGGTGATCTATTCATGCCTCAGATCTGAGTAGATCATTTCATTACATCTACTAAGCTCTAACATCTATGTCATATGTAGGCATATATCAACTCACTTTAGTTGCCCTTGGTAGTGTTCATTTTTTTACTGATGTGCCGTGTGTTTTCTTTTCAGTTGGAATCATATATTGTAGTACTTCAAAAAAAAACATAGCGGGATAAGATAGGGCCAGGAAAAAAAAGACACGGTGCAATTGTTCTTACCCTCTGGATAAACTATCTTCAGTTGTACCCATTGTGGTGTGCCCAGTGTGTGTTATTTTTCTTTTGGGTCATAGACTATAGTTTGTTTTTTACACCAGAATAAAATGATCAGCTATCAATTATGTTCTTGCAAAGTTAGACTGTTCTTACCTGTCGATTATGTTCACAAAAACCCTATGACTATCTTTCATTGTACAGGTAATTTGTTTAATATTTTTGGAGATGAATAATGCACTGATACATGCATACTATCAATTTCTATAACACAACAAGTTGATCTGGACTAACTATATCTCCCTCCCATGCGAACTGACCATATCATACCATCACAATTGGAACTACAAGGGTCATTGACACTTCGTCTCCTCGCTCCAACTCCTATTTATTATGTGTTCTATCTACCCTTTGGCTTATTCTATTGCTTTTGTTTGCTCAGTGTAACACCATCAATACATTTTCTCATGATTAAAATGCTATCTATGTGGATTGGTACCTCTGTTAATCACCCAATGATTCCTGGACATAACATAATACATTGAGGATTAATAAAAACAAAAGACATTTCATATTGGAACTATTACACTATGCATGTTAAACTTCCCTTTATTTTACTTTTTTTCGTAGATAACTTTCTTTTGCTTCTCAACTCAGATTTTTCATATAAGTTCTCGAGGATTCCCGCTGCAACGCGCGGGATATCTTCTAGTTGAGGATAATATTAGAAACCAAAACAGTACCGCAACCCCCTTATATAAATATACTCACCGTCCTAATTTATGCAAAGTCTCCCTTCCAATACCTGGAGCATCGGACAACTTACTCTGTGTCCAGGATTTTCCTATTGTAGTACAGGCACAACAGCATAAGTAGATGTTATTTCAATTATCTTGTGTAGTTTGTCCACAACCGAGAGGATACTTGAGCAATTATACAAGTAGTTTCGTATGGGAGGCGTCAGCAAAAGCAACTATACAATACTGTATGATCTGTGTTGGCCTAGAGAACCAAATGATTCTTGGGTTCTTGAAATCAGAGGTAACATCATTTGAGAATGCATATGACGCCATCTTGCGCTGCCTATCATGATCGCAGGTGGTTTGTCCTCGCTATGGTCCTCACCACGTTGAAATGAACTACATGTGAAGCTTGAGGCTGTCTTTTATAGCTTAGTTGATAGATGCTTCTCTTTAGACTTGTGGGGGACTTGCTCTCCTGGAATACCCGTAACGTACATGTATAGGAGTGTTTGGTGTTGTTATAATCCTACGATCTTGCTCTATCTTCCGAGCCAAGTCAGATTAAACAATCGTAGCACCTGTAAACTGTCGTAGCAACGAGGTCGGGTGTAGAAAAATCACACTCTTCGCCTATTTATTAACACGTACGAGTCCCTGTGCTGCGCCTAAGCAAACTCTTGCACAGACTCGCACATGCGCGTCAACCATGAAGCTCGAATCAAAAAGATATTGCACGTTCGGTATTACATTTTTCTTGTAAAACAGAAGTACTGGCAAATTTTGATCACTTTTAATTGAAGTGCTTAATTTTTACCCGCAAAAAGCAGTGCTTAATTCGTATTTGAAAAACAGAATAATGTATTTTATACTATTGATTCCAGGAGCTCTTGTAACTTGTAAAATGCCATTAGCTTTCCCCCCACAATGGTACCAGCTACACTGAAATTACTGCATGATAATATATATCTAGGTCTCTGGACGACCTGAACAAAAGATCTTTAACGGCAAAAGAGAGCCTAACTTTTTTTGGCTTTAGTTTCAGCACATGCACATGATCAACACACACATACAATTTTTGATACATGTCCTTATTTTGTTGGTCTATAGTGCCACACGACAACTATACCTCGAACTTGACTAGAAATACAAAAATTAATTCTTAGGTCATGATGTTCAATTAATCGCGAGAAAACTTGAGAATGGCGTTTTGGCTTCAAAAAATCACCTCCCATTGGAGTTGTGGAGGCACAACGATAACCATGTGGACATGTGCAAACACACATGTCCGTGCATTCACTAGAAATTCAATGAAATTGCTCTAAATGTGGTGGTTGGTTCGTGCAACTTTTCTCTCTAGTCCTATACACTACCATTTTACTACTTGTCCTTTCTTCTCAATTCATTTTCATTTTTCGACTGTCATCCATTTCTTGCTCATTCCAGGATTTTTTTTGTTTGATGAACGAATTGAACAACCCCTCTTTATTTACCCACACTCTACTACTATCCTTATATATGCAAGTCTTCCTTTCCGTTCTTCTCTACAATATCATGACTACATAGTATAGGGTGTGCTTCACCAGCTGAACTAGATGGACTCAAACAACACAGCCGCCTAGCGTGTCGATCTTAGCTCGTTGCCTTCTTTTTTGGCGAACTGCATTGAGCATTCGTTCGACATGGTGGCATTTGGAAAAACATATGTGTGTATCTAGAAATGTGGCATCAGAATGCTGAGTAGAAAGATACACCCTGCCTTGTTATTCCTTTTCCTTGGTCATTTGCCCCCAGATTGCAAGAGCCAACGTCGTATGATCCCATTGGACACATATAAGGATATTATTTATTTAAACCAGTTATTTTTTGCACAACAAATGCTCTAATTGGCAGCATTAATGTGCTAGTCCCACAGCAGCAGTCGTTTTGTTTTCCCAAAGAGGAAGGCTTGTTGACACCTGATTTTGGCAAGATGCGGAACGCAATAAGGATGGCCTTAAATGAAAAAGTTCTCAGGATGTGAAAGTTCCGTATCGTCAAAATGAGAAACTTTGATGTTCGGGTCATCACCATCCGACCTCATCTTAGGAGCTGAAACAGTATTCAAAGTTCTAAAATTTTGTGTTCAGATCATTGTTTGGCTGATTACGCCCTCAAGATTGCCTCAGATGGAAAACTATCCAACGAGAATTGTCTTCGTCTCGTCGAATCGGTCGATTTTTTGCATAAAAATCGTCTCAATCCGAGTTAATATGCAGAAGGTAGAGCTATCTAAATGTAGCCTTGTCGAGAGGCGAAATATGACGCGCCCCATCAGACACATGTCTGATTTTTTTTTAGAAAAGGAGGATGACCCCCGGCCTCTGCATCTGGGCGATGCATACGGCCACTATATTGATTATTCTCACAAGACCTTACAAAGTCATACAACAGTAAGACTAAAGCCTCCATCTAAGCAACAAAGTGTCGCTACACCTATCCAGTTGATGAAGGGGCGCAGATAGCCTGGACCTAATACCAAACAGACACCGCAGCCAAGCCTAACATCTAAGACTTGAGACCCCAACCCAGCTACTTGCCGGGTATGGGGCACACACTGGTCCGGCGTGCTCGTAGAGGCCGCCGCCGCCAACTGCCACCGCTCCATCTTCAGAACTGTACTGATGCATCAACCTTGCTCGGTCAAGCTATCGTCGACGCCACCACGGCGCCCAACGGCACGTCCTCCCTGTGCGCAAACAGCTGAACACATCGCGATCGCCACTGATACACCGCAGCGCCATGCTACCAAGTACCACCAGCCGACACACCTTGAAGTCCTAAGAGTATCTATCGTGCGTAGCACCTGCCGACCAGGCATGACAAAGCGTAGCACCTGTCGGTTAGGCATGACTTGACATCTCCACCGAAGCTCCGTGCAAGACGACGCCGCTCCACCTCCTGCCTATGACTTCCAGCGCTGCTCCACAAATGATGCTCCCAAGAGAGAAACGACACCGCAGTGCCGCCATCGTCCGATCTGGAAAACCAGATCCTAGGGTTTCCCCCGGAGCAGCACGAGCAGCATGTTGGGGCCCCGCCACCCCTGAGACGCGGGAGGGAGGAAGAGCCCCCGGCACCACCGTCGGCCTCCGGGCACAAGCCAGCGGCGTCCTCCGGCGATGGCGGGAGGAGGGGAGTAAGATGGGCTAGGCCCCGGCAGCGGCTAGGGTTGGGGAGCCACCCGAGTCACCGCAGCAGGGGGCGACGCGGGGGTCGAGCTTTTAGATGTTCGGCCCACCCCTCATACACATGTCTGATGGGTGTCTGATGCAATGCGTGAGCAATTATCCCTTCAAGATGGTCTCGAATCGAAAAACTTTCAACATGAAAGTTGTTCTTCTCGTCAAAACGAGTAAATATGCTTTTGGGCACATTTTCATCCGAGGTCGTTTACTGCCACAAAAAAGACCCGCAAGATGCAGCCAGTTTAAACCGAACAATTTTGGAAAGTTTGCCGGGCAAAGAGCTTGCCGGTAAAAAGCTTGCCGGTTGAACAGTTTTCGGGGCAAAGAGCTTGCCGGGGTGGAAACCTTGCCGGTGTGAGTGCTTGTTGGGGTGGAAAGATTGCCGGGAAAAGCTTACCAGGCTGGAAACTGCCAAGGCCAATCCGACCAGAAGCTGAAAATGGGCTCAAATGATTATCTAGATCGCCTCGGATCAAAAGGTGTACAACATAAAAGTTCTTCATAACGTCGAAACAGTCAACTTTGGTTTTGGAGTCATCATCATCCGACGTAGTATACGACCTGGAAAGACACTACAAGAGTTGGACGGTCTAGTCTGCTGCATGACCAAGTCCGACTCGAAATTAAAGATGACCCCGTGGAGTATTCAAGATGGCCTTATTTGGAAAAGTGATCAACATATGGATTGTTGGTCTCGCCGAAGCGCACAAAATTGGTATTTGAACCATCTCCATCGGAAGTCATATGCAGATTCCACGGCACACGCAAAGAGAAAGATAGAAGATTGGGCCAGATTCGGGTTGAATGCGAGTGGGACCAGAACTAGGACTCTAGGACGTGAATTGATGTAAATTTCTTGTAAGGAAAGTCTAGATGAATCCTTCGCTTGTATGGGAAGTCCACCCGCCTCTTATATATGTCAGGGTGACGGCAGATTGAACAACACACAATCGAACAAATCAATATACTACTTTTTCATCTACGTTTTATCCCTCAATCGTTTTTCTTTCTCATTCTTCGCTGTTCTTCGTCTTTGAGATCTGCGAATCCCGAGGCTCTATGGGTGAGCGAATCGACCTAGGGCAGCTCATTGCCGCCGCACTTCCTGACGGGGTCCCTCCCGGGGGTGTGGGGTTTCTGGTCTGCAAAAAACGCCTGTCGACTGTCTTGCGTATCGCTCTGTCGGTTGGGTCTCCTTCGACGTGAGCTGCGGTGCATCACCCTCGGCGTCGAGGGTACACCTGACGTGTTCGTGTGTCAACACACTTTTTGGCGACTCCGCTGGGGAACGAAGATAAATCGTCATCATCCAGCATGTCTGATCTTCCCAAGCCATCTGAGGTAGACGCCGATAACATCATTAAGCCCAGTCTTGATGAGATATCGGCTGATCATCGCCAAGTCTACGATGAGTACAAGAAGGCGCGTGAAGAGAGGGATTTGCAGGAGTTCCTTGCAAAGTTCAAGAAGGATCGCCAAGGCAACATCACTCTGATAACCTACAAGTGTAGGGGATCGCAACAGTTTTCGAGGGTAAGGTATTCAACCCAAATTTATTGATTCGACACAAGGGGAGCCAAAGAATACTCTTAAGTATTAGCAGCTGAGTTGTCAATTCAACCACACCTGGAAACTTAGTATCTGCAGCAAGATAGTTTAGTAGCAAAGTAATATGATAGTGGCGGTAGCGGCAATAAAAGTAACGGTAGTGTTTTTGTAGTTTTTGTAATAGTAGCAACGGAAAAGTAAATAAGCAATAAGCAATATGTGAAAAGCTCGTAGGCATTGGATCGGTGATGGGAAATTTTGTCGGATGCAATTCATCATGTAGAAGTTATAAACTAGGGTGACACAGAACTAGCTCCAGTTCATCAATGTAATGTAGGCATGTATTCCGAATATAGTCATACTTGCTTATGGAAAACAACTTGCATGACATCTTTTGTCCTACCCTCCCGTGGCAGCGGGGTCCTATTGGAAACTAAGGGATATTAAGGCCTTCCTTTAATAGAGTACCGGACAAAAGCATTAACACATAGTGAATACATGAACTCCTCAAACTACGGTCATCACCGGGAGTGGTCCCGATTATTGTCACTTCAGGGTTGCCGGATCATAACACATAGTAGGTGACAATAGACTTGCAAGATAGGATCAAGAACACACATATATTCATGAAAAAATAATAGGTTCAGATCTGAAATCATGGCACTCGGGTCCTAGTGACAAGCATTAAGCATATCAAAGTTATAGCAACATCAATCTCAGAGCATAATGGATACTAGGGATCAAATCCTTACAAAACTAACTCGATTACATGATAGATCCCATCCAACCCATCACCGTCCAGCAAGCCTACGATGGAATTACTCACGCACGGCGGTGAGCATCATGGAATTGGTGATGGAGGAAGGTTGATAATGACGATGGCGACGATCTCCACTCTCCAGAGCCGCGAACAGACTCCAGATCAGCCCTCCCGAGAGAGATTAGGGCTTGGCAGCGGCTCCGTATCGTAAAACGCGATAATTCTTTCTCTCTGATTTTTTTCCCCGAAAGTGAAAATATAGGATCTGGGGATACAACGGTGGAGCACCAATGGGCCCACGAGGCAGGGGGCGCGCCCTAGGTGGGGCGCCCCCACCGTCGTGGACAGGGTGTGGCCCCCCTGGTCTGGATCTTCTTGCAGGTATTTTTTATATTTTCCAAAATAATTCTCCGTGGATTTTCAGGTCATTCCGAGAACTTTTTATTTCTGCACAAAAACAACACCATGGCAACTGTGCTGAAAATAGCGTCAGTCCGGGTTAGTTCCATTCAAATCATGCAAGTTAGAGTCCAAAACAAGGGCAAACGTGTTTGGAAAAGTAGATACGTTGGAGATGTATCAACTCCCCCAAGCTTAAACCTTTGCTTGTCCTCAAGCAATTCAGTTGATAAACTGAAAGTGATAAAAAAAAACTTTGACAAACTCTGTTTGCTCTTGTTGTTGTAAATATGTAAGCCAACATTCAAGTTTTCAGCAAGATCATGAACTAACCACATTCACAATAACTTTCAGGTCTCAAGACTACTCACATCAATGGCATAATCAACTAGCGAGTAATAATAATAAACCTCGGATGACAACACTTTCTCAAAACAATCGTAATGTGATATAGCAAGATGGTATCTCGCTAGCCCTTTCTGAGACCGCAAAACATAAATGCAGGGCACCTTTAAAGATCAAGGACTGACTAGACATTGTAATTCATGGTAAAAGAGATCGAGTCATGATCATACTCAATGCAAATTAATGGTAATACATGCAAATGACAGAGGTGCTCTCCTACTGGTGCTCTTTTATAAGAGGATGATGACTCTACATAAAAGTAAATAGATAGGCCCTTCGCAGAGGAAAGCATGGATTTGTAGACGTGCCAGAGCTCGATTTTTAAATATAGATGAATAAAATTTTGAGTGGTATACTTTCATTGTCAACATAACAACCAAGAATCTCGATATCTCCCATTGTACACACACTATAGGCGGTTCTCAAACAGAATGGTAAAGTTTATATCCCCAACCACCAACAAGCACACTCCACGACTAGCCCGAAACAACGGGTACCGTCCAAACCAGCAACAGCCCTGGGGGAGTTTTGTTTAATTAGAGCATGAGACTGGGCATCCCGGTCACCAGCCATTTTCTCATGAATGATGAGCGGAGTCCACTCATCGTGAGAATAACCCACCTAGCATGGAAGATATGGACAATCCTAGTTGATACATGAGCTGTTCGAGCATACAAAACATAATTTCATTTAAATGTTTAGAGTTTGGCACATACAAATTTACTTGGAACGGCAGGTAAATATCGCATATAGAAAGGTATTGTGGACTCATGTGGAATAACTTTGAGGTTTATGGAAGTGGATGCACAACCTGTATTCCCGCTTAGTACAAGTGAAGGCTAGAAGGAGACTGGGAAGCGACCAGCTAGAGAGCAACAACGGTCATAAACATGCATTAAAATTAATCAACAATGAATGCAAGCATGAGTAGGATATAAATCATCATGAACATAAATATCGTGGATGCTATGTTGATTTGTTTCAACTACATGCGTGAACATGTGCCAAGTCGGACCACTTGAATCGTTCAAAGGAGGATATCACCCCATCATACCACATCACAACCATTTTAATATCATGTTGGCACGCAAGATAGACCATTATAACAAGCTAAATCAGGAACGATGAACTATCATATTTACAAAAACAAGAGAGGTCGAGTTCATACCAGCTTTTCCCATCTCAATTAGTTCATCATATATCATCCTTATTGCCTTTCACTCGCACGACCGAATGGTGTGGATAATAATAATAGTGCACGTGCATTGGACTAAGCTGGAATCTGCGAGCATGTAATACAAGAGAGAAGACAAGGTAATATGGCTCAAGGTTAAATCAACAATAAAGCATATGAGAGCCACTACACATTTTAATCATGGTCTTCTACTCTTGACCCCCAAAGAAAAGAAAATAAACTATCTACACGGGAAAGCTCCCAGCAAGCAAAAGGAGAACGAGAAATCTTTTTGGGTTTTCTTTTAATTGCTACTACAAGCAGGGAAAGTAAACTAGCTAGAGGCTACAACTAGTATATTTTTTTGTTTTTCTTAAGGTTTTTCTCTAGCACACGAGAAAAAGACTAAGAAAAAGAATTGAAACTAAGCATGGATGGTACAATGAAAGGGTGTGAGCACCGACAACTAGAATAAGTGTGTGAACATGAATGTATAGTCGGTGAGAAACACATACTCCCCGAAGCATAGGCTTTTGGCCTAAGTTGGTCAATGACCAGTATTGTCCTGACGGATATCCAAAGTCGTAGTTGGGGTTGTACTGGGATGCAGTAGCTACTGCATGCTGAGCCGCAGCTCGAAGGCGGGCTGCTTCCATCATATTATGATACGCATTTGCATCCTCTATGGTTATAGTGTATCTCCCTTTTGCCTGAAAGTCAAACAAAGTAGGGGCAGGAAGTACAATAGGGATTGCATGACGCCTGTTAAAGATTAGTCGATATTTGAGGGATTGATCATCCCTTTTTATAAACCGGTGACTAGTCATAGCATGGCAATCCAAATGAGCAGGAGGTAAAGGTTCATCATTCTCGTGCACAGGCACACCAAGACGGCGAGCTATGCGAGTGGCATAGATCCCACCAAATAAATCTCCATGCAAACCATTATGGTGTAGCCTACGTGCAACAATGGCTCCCAAGTTATATTGTCTATCACCTAGTACAACACTCTTGAGAACACTAAGATCAGGGACACACTTGTGGCAAGCCTCGTCTTTACCGTTTATGCATCTACCAATAAAGAGAGCAAAGTAATGAATAGCAGGAAAATGAATGCTCCCTATGGTAGCATGTGTGATTTCTCTAGATTTCCCCATTGTAATACTAGCAAGGAAATCTCTATATTCAGATTTGCGAGGATCACCCATACTGCCCCAACGCAGCCTCCTCTATGGACGATGACCTACAACTCAAAGTTAATCGAGGATCTTCCAAGGACACCAACACCAACAGTTTTTGCCCACCTCCTCGATCCCTGGCGTACCCGCTGCTATCCAGTTCACGCTTGAGTGTGGGATCGCGATCATCTCCGGTGTGATGGGCATGAAGTGACTCCCCTTCCCGGCGGTGCCTTCGACCTCGTAAACTCGGTGTGGTGTCACGTTCTGTGGCACATTGAGGGAGGCAAGCTCTTGCTTGAGGTGAGCTCCCACTCCTCGGCAATCCGGTGGTGATGGGGAGAAATGAGCGGGAGGGCAGGTGGTGGTGCCGCCATGAAGGCATCGATGTCTGGAGGTGGGAGCGGGCGGAGGAGTAGGGATCAGCGTCGCTGTATCGGCTGTTCCACACATCTAGGACATGCCCCGGTCGCTAGCCTCAAAAGTCGACGTGTGAGGAGGGAGTGGATGCAGAATCACGTGCAGCGGATCTGGCAGCCGCCTGCCTGCTGCTGCTTGACAGGGGAAAGGAAGTGGAAGGGGAGACATTGGGGGAATTTAATGACCGTGGGGGGGGGGGGC
>LR738715.1:816079400-816101380 GCA_902687465.1 Secale cereale
GGACATGAGGGAGAGGAAAAAAGTGAATGGAGGAAGAAGACATTGTCTACGTGGTAGTTTTTTTTTTTACCTATATGGTGTATTTTTCTGCCAACTTAGCCTGACAAGTGGATATGGCTAATTAGTGATGTCCAAAAAACGCTTAGCATCTACTGTCAGTATATTTTGGCACTGTTAGAATTTCGATTCGGTGCAAAATGTCATAAACCGTAATATGATGGTCTTCCAGTAATCGTGACATGAATGTGGTGGTTCTGTGCATTTAACTTGTTCAAGTCTAGGATTCATGACTTTTTTCACCATATAAGATAAAAGTCATGAACCTTTGTTTGTATGTCTGTAGAAAAAAAATGGAAATAAAAGGTGGACGAATCTACACTTAACTAAGCTCTCGCTACGGGCGATGATCCCTTAGGAGCTCCCATCTTTACTCCTCTCGAAGGTTTTGGGCTTGCATTTGTCTCTTTTGAAACTAAAATTGTACTGCAAACCCTTTATTTAAGCATAATGCATACTCACACTCATCGTGCACTCTTATGAAAGTCATCCTTCCTATATAACCCTTCCAATGCCTGGAGCACCAAACATAATAACATCTTTGTGTCCAATTTGTCTGTTGTAGTTCAGACAAAGCAGCAGAAGTAGATGTTGGTTCAATTATGTTTTCCAGTTCCTACCATTAGTTTGGTGTGGGAGGTGTCAGGGAAATCAAATACACAGATCTTCTGGGCCGTACGTCATCTAGAACCAACGCATACTTGAGTTCTTCGGGTATATTGCGCTGCCTATGATCATCGAGCTGCATTCTCCGCGCTACGGTCCTCACCACATTGTAATGAACTTACATTGTGCTTAAGGCTGGCTTGGACAGATGCGTCTCTTTAGACTTGTGGGAGGCTTCCTCATCAACCATGAATGATTCACACATCCAAAATACATTGCACGTTATGTATTAGAGTTTTCTTGTAAAGCAGGAGTACTGAGTTGCTAATTCAGCCAATGTGCTTCTGATTTGAAAAACAGAGTAATACATTTATACTGTCGATCCCAATTTGTAACTTGTAAAATGAAATTGCCATTCGTTTGTCTGCATGATAATACACATCTAGGCTTCTCTAGGGTCAGAACAAAAGTTTGTTAAACTTAAACACAAAAAGGAAGCGCTCAAGAGCGACCCCTCGCGGTTTGCTTCGCTGGCTGCTTTTGGCGAAACTTCGGTTACAGCAGCAGAACCTGATCAATCTGCACTTCGGAGAAGACCACATGGGATGTGGTTTCCTGGTTCAGGCGGGCGTTGCTCCTTTTCTTTACATACTGGACCACCACGTGATGGTGTGATCCCTTGTTCTCGACCGTTTAAACACAACCCCATGGAGTGTTGGAGTCGTTAGGCCAACTCCAACGCACGACCCGTCCTGTCTGGGTGAGTCTGTTTAAAGCAAAACGGACGTACCAGATGACCCAACATGCGAGCGCAAACGGACTTTCGTCCATTTTCTGTCCGTTTTTTATCCATCCCCGGTCCAAATTTAAGCCGTCTTTGAGGTGAAACGGACAGCGCGCGGACGGCCCGGACGCGCGCACCTGTCCTCCCCTGGCCAGAGGCCATCTTTTATCTACCCCCACCGCACCACCTCCACCGAACGCCCCAACCACAACCTTCCTCCCTCGCCGCCACCGCCGCCACAGCTGCCGATGCGCAGCTCGGACGCGCGCTTGCCCCGAGCGTTCTCGCAGCCCCCGAGCTACCCAACCACGACCACCTGATTGCCCGACCGCGGGAGGTCACGCCGTGCCATAGACTGGTCGGGCACCGGGTCGGAGGGCCATGACAAGGACGCAAGGCCACATGCAGGTACGGAGTCCGCCTCTAGCCGCTCGGATCTACACCGTCGGCGGTTCGCCGAAAGATACGTGAACGGCCGTCGGTCGGGTTCGGTGCTGGCCCAAAGACTCGTCGGCTCACCGTTGCCACTCATAAAGTGCGATGACTGCCCGAATAAGGTCTTGCGCCGCGTGTCTACAACACCGAAGCATCCCGGATGGATTTTCGTCAAGTGCTCAAACAATGGGGTATGTACTACTTTAGCTTTGGTTGTGCCCTCGGATTTGACGAGTTGTACTAACTGAAATTTTTATTGTGTAGACCGGATGCAATTTTTGGTATTGAGAAGAAAAATACATTGATCTATTGATAGCGCGCAATTCAATAGATGTTCGTACACTTTTAGCTAGAATAGATGCTAGAGATGAGACTAGTGCATATGTTGGTAGAATAGAAGCTCGAGATGAGACTAGATTCGAGGAAGCAACCTCCACTTCTTTAGGCTCGAAGAAGAAAGAATCATGCAAGATCGAGCCTCCGCAGATCAACAATGAGTGCATCGAGAAGGCACTAACCCAACTCAAGGGAGCAGCTATGAAAGTTGGATATCTTATAAAATGTCTTCTTGTGGTTCTTGTTTTCTTTGGGCTTGCTATTCTAGTCAAAATTTGGCGATGTACTTTGATGTATCAAAAATCAATGAAATTTTCTTCTTAAAAGATAAAATGCATGCGGACATGATGCAGCCGAAATGCGTCCTCGCGTTGGGCGCACGGTCACCGCATTCTAGAAAAGAGCCAGACACACGAGCTTCATAGAGATGAAGAAATGAAGTGGGCGCGTAGAGCAAAAGTCCGCCAAGTGGTTCAAGGGGACAACACTACTTAATTTTTCCAAATGATTGCTAATG
The DNA here is from genome assembly GCA_902687465.1 of Secale cereale. Classification (NCBI taxonomy): domain Eukaryota; kingdom Viridiplantae; phylum Streptophyta; class Magnoliopsida; order Poales; family Poaceae; genus Secale; species Secale cereale. Next base: position 816,082,136 of record LR738715.1, read on the forward strand.
GAAAACATAGGAAAAAGAAAATCATCCAACTTGAACAGGATGAGGGAACGATTGTAGGCCATGAGAACCTTAAGCTTTACATCTCTAATTTCTATAAACAATTATTCGGGACCCCAGTTGAGAATTTTGTCGACCTGGATGAGGACAGAGTTGATGACATACCTCAACTTCGAGATGATGAGAATGAGATTCTCACTGCCCCTTTTTCGGAGAAGGAGGTGTATGAAGCGATTGCTCAAATGAAAAGCAACAAAGCTCCTAGTCCGGATGGTTTTCCAGCGGAATTTTATAAGAAGTGCTAGGGTATCATTAAAGGTGACTTGATGCCTATGTTCAATGATCTCTTTAATGGACACCTGCAACTTTTCAAATTAAACTTTGTGAATATCACTTTGCTGCCAAAGGAGGAGGGAGCGGTCTGCATTGAGCAATTCATGCTGATCTGTTTGCTCAATGTGAGCTTTAAAATTTTCACGAGGGTTGGCACAAACCGTCTCACACAGATTGCGCACAGTGTGGTGCAGCCAACACAGACCGCTTTCATGCGAGGACGACATATCCTAGTGGTGGTGGTTGTCTTGCATGAGACCCTTCATGAAATCCACTCGAAGAAACTTGATGGAGTGATCTTCAAAGTGGATTTTGAAAAGGCCTACGATAAAGTCAAGTGGTCTTTTTTGCAACAAGCATTGCGCATGAAAGGATTTGACGAAGCCTGGAGAAAACAGGTCGAATCCTTTGTGCAGGGAGGTAGCGTTGGTATTAAAGTTAATGACGATATTGGTCATTACTTTCGAACGCTTAAAGGATTAAGACAGGGCGATCCCATGTCACCGATCCTTTTTAATATTGTAGTTGATATGTTGACTGTGCTTATTAACAGAGCAAAAGAAGATGGTCAGGTAGGTGGTCTTATCCCACATCTAGTGTATGGTGGGGTATCTATCCTACAATACGGAGAGGACACAATTATTTTCATGGAGCATGCCCTCGCGAAGGCAAGGACAATGAAGTTAGTTCTTTGCTTATTCGAACAACTGTCCGGACTCAATATTAATTTTAATAAAAGCGAATTGTTCTGCTTTGGAGGTGGCAAGAAGGAGCAAGAAAGATATAAACAGTTGTTCGGGTGTGAATTAGGTACGCTTCCCTTTACGTATCTAGGGATACCAATTCATCATCGCAAACTTACTAATAAAGAATGGAAATGTATTGAGGATCGGTTTGAGAAAAAATTAAGTTGTTGGAAAGGCAAACTTTTATCGTACGGAGGAAGGCTAATTCTTATCAATTTGGTGCTAACGAGCATGCCGATGTTCCTCCTCTCTTTCTTTGAAATACTAGTAGGAGTACGGAAAAAATTAGACTTTTACCGATCCAGATTCTTTTGGCAAATTGATGAGAACAAGGCCAAGTATAGGCTCGCCAAGTTGGAGATGATTTGTATACCAAAGGACGAGGGTTGATTGGGTGTTGAGAATTTAGAAGTGAAAAATAGGTGCTTATTGAGTAAATGGTTATACCGCCTTTCAGTGGAGACTGAGGGTGTGTGGTTGCTGTTACTTCGAAACAAATACTTATACGCTAAGTCTTTGGCTTAGGTAACGACACAGCCGTCGGACTCACCTTTCTCGAAAGGACTTATGAGGATGAATGTTGCTTTCTTTACCAGAGTGACATTTAAACTGGGGAATGGGCAACACACTCGATTCTGGGAGGATACCTGGTTAGGGGGCACTCCATTAGCGTTACAATATCCAGTTTTATATCACATTGCACAACGGAAAGAAATTTCTATTGCGTCTGTGTTGCAGTCCATTCCCCTTAATATTCAATTTCGACGGGCACTTGTGGGTCCACGCCGGGATACATGGTTGCGTCTTGTACATAGGTTAATAGAGATTAATCTTTCGGATGCCAATGACACGATAGGTTGGAAGTTAACGGGGTCAGGTGTTTTCACGGTTAAATCAATGTATACGGATTTAATCAATAATGGAGACATCCCAAGGTCGGGCCATATCGGGAAAATTAAGGTGCGGTTGAAAATAAAAGTGTTTATGTGGTTTGTTCACAAAGGTGTAATCTTAACCAAAGATAATCTAGCCAAACACATTTGGGAAGGGAGTCAATGATGTTGCTTTTGTGACTAGAATGAAACTATTGAACATCTGTTTATTAAATGTCCGATTGCTAGATTACTTTGAAGAACTATTCATGTTGCTTTTAACATCACTCCGCCAACTTCAATATCACAGTTTTTTCATGGCTGGTTGGATGGGGTGGTACCTCAGACAGCTGCACAAATCAGAGTCGGAGCATGTGCGTTGCTTTGGGCGATATGAAATTGTCGGAATGATGTTGCCTTTAACAGACAAAACATTACTAATTTTTTGCAGGTCATCTTCAGAGCGTCTACATGAATCCGTACGTGGTCCTTGCTGAGTCATACAGATCGCACATGACTATTGGGTGTAACCGATGGGAAACGATTGCACGGGATACATACAACCGATATGGATGGCGGTCCAGTAATAGGCTAGGTGTGTAGACATCTTGATCAATTATAGCCGGTTGTGGCTCTTTTATTTTTGGCCGCGTGTGGCATTTGTTTCTTCATGATATTTTGAGACCACATGAGAAGACTCTTGGACCTCTTTTCTTAATAAAATAATTGTGTGCATCAAATGATGCAGAGACCGAGGATTAACCTCATTTTCTAAAAAAAAATACGACCTTATTGCTCTATCGAAACAAACATAACCCGAGTAAAACCGCGTCCGCATAGAATCGTGTGCGCTGGAGTTGGCCTTATTGCTTCTTCCTAGCACTTTCACCCGAGCTCTGGTTGCGCTGCTGCTGCAGCCTTTGGTGCGTGCGTTGGTTTAGAGTATAATGTTTATTAGCAAAAAAAAAAGATAGATTATGATTTGTTCTGGCTTGTCTTGTACTTCAAGTAGATAATTGTACTTCTATATATATGCCCACGAGGCTCAAGCAATACAACAACTATTCCATCAAGCTCTCTCTCCATTCTAACATGGCATCAGTTTCCGGGTTCTAAACCCTAGGCGCCGCCACTTCCGCACCCGCGCGCCGTTCCCGGGGCGGTCGGCCTCCATAACCGCCGCCGGGGCACCGCCGCCCGTACCTAGGGTTCGTCCATCGGCCGTGTTGGCCGGCTGCCCTAAAGAGTCCTTTTCCCGAGCCATTGCTCCGGATTTTTTCGCCGCTGCTCCGTTGGTCGCTCGAGCCTCGTTGCCCGAGCGCCGGCGCTGCTTTGGTAGCCCGGGTGCCGGCGCTAACGTCCCATGCCATCCGCCGTCGCCGGCCTCATCCAGGACTCCGCCGCCACCACGCCTCCATCGAGCGGCATCCCCGACCTCGCGCGCGATCGGCTTGATCACCCGCTCGCCGCCACGATCCGCCTCATCTAAGTCGCGCGACCAACCTGGCCCGTTGGTTGCGCGCGCCTCCGTAGGTCCCGTGAAGATATTCCCGAGTTCAGCGCGCCCCTCCGCCGATCGAGCATCGGGCTGCCGCTGCGTCGCCCCGTCGGGCCGCAGCGCCGCCGCCCCGTGGTTCTCCTTGCGGCTGCATCGACTCGTGCTTCGCCGCTGCGTCGCCCCTTCGGGCCGTAGCGCCGCGATACGCGGTCCCCGCCGCCGCCCCGAGGTCGTCCCCGTGGTTGCACCGACTCGCGAACCGCCTTTGCGTCGCCCCTTCGGGCCGCAGCGTCGCGGCCCGCTGTCCCCGCCGCCACCCCAAGGTCTTCCCGCCGTCGCCCCGACCCGCCTTCCGCCGCTGCGTCGCCCCTTCGGGCCGTAGCGCCGTGGCCCGTGATCCACTCCGCCGTCACCGCGCGTCGACTTCCCGTGGTATGTGCCGCGCCATCTTCCTTGGCGAGGGAACATCACCGTCCGTGCCGGTCTTCGTCACGCTGTCAGGGTTCTTCGCCTGCTTCGAGCACCGCCGCCGCACTCCTAACCTAGCCGCCGCCGCCGCCGCCGTCAAGCCGCCGCCGCTGCTCTTCTTTGGCCGCCGCCGCCGCTACCTTCGTAGCCGCCGCCGCCCGTCCACCCCCTTCGTCTTTGTCCAAGCACCAGCCCGTCGCCAGCATCGCCGTCACCTACCCCGACCACTTCGTCTACTCCGACCACCGTTGGTGACATCGGCCCCGCGCCGATGGACGCCGCAATCGGCGTCGAGTTCTTCTCTACTGGCCCCTCCGACTTCTCCGACATGGCGTACAGCTCGTGCAGGTCCCTCGTCTACGTATGCCCGGTGCTGGCAACACCGTAGCATTCCTTCATCCACGACGTGTCCCCGGGCCTGACAAGCCTGGTCGACGCTTCATCAACTTCGTCTTCGTCCGTCTACGCATGGCTGGTGCTGGCAACACCTGTGCGTGCCTTCGTCTACGATGTGTCCCCAAGCTTGGCAAACCCACCACGACGCGTCGTCAACAATATCTTCTTCCCGGCGCACCACTACTTCGACACCACAGCGCCCATGCTAACTCAGCGTCCACTTGCGCCCGCGGCTCCACGACGACTTCCTCGACACCGGCTACCCCGACTCGACATCGACCACGACATTCTTCGCACGGCTACCTCGACCACGGCTCCACCACATACGTTCTCGGCTACATCGACACACGGCACAAAGGGCTACCGCCTGCTTGAGCAATCTCGTCGGTTTCCACTCCAGCCACGACTCCGCGATGCGTCGGCTGTTCCGACTGTGGGAGGGTGTCCGTCGGCTTGCCTTCGGATTCTTCTCCAGTCTCACCGTCTGCGTCGCTACCGTTGTGACCGCGGGGGGTTGTTGAGTATAATATTTATTAGAAAAGAAAATATAGACTAGGATTTGTTCTGGCTTGTCTTGTACTTCAAGTAAATCATTGTACTCCTATATATATATATATATGCTCACGAGGCTCAACCAATACAACAACTATTCCACCAATCCCTCTCTACCTACTAACAGTTGGCCGCCTCCACGTGCGTGCTGTGTGGCGTGTGCCCTGGTGGGACGCACGCAGCACCACCAGCACATGTACTAGCCACGTGTGCGTTAAATAGTTGTATGTATGCATCATGCTTATCATGCTTAGTCCCAGCGATGCAGCACAACCTACAACGTATTCTTCAGGCGCGACCACTTCATCACCTCTTACGGGGGCATGATATATATATATATATATATATATATATATATATATATATATATATTGTTCTTTCTTTCTAACGCAAACTACTACTAGTACTAGTAGGCTTCTTCAAAGATTAAAAAAAGTAGACTCGCAATACACATGCATTCTTACTTTTTATTTTAACTTTTTCAGCTTTATGCACCAGACCACACTTCTTCTTCATAAGCACCGCTTCAGTAAAGAATCCTGCTACTTCATCCGAAATTACTTTTTTTGACATCTGATCCTACATGGCGTACGGGGTATCACCCTGTAGCTATGCATTGTACATGCCCTGACATGGACTTCTGACGTTAGTCATGTCCCGTATGTTGTTACATCATTGTCTTTTGTGTGGGTTTTGCAGTCGCCTACATGCTTCTCCTCCAGTTGACCAGAACAAAGACTGCTTCTCCATAGTAGAGTACGAGCAGCTTTCACAGCATCCGCTCTAGTTGGGACGCAGAGCGCCGCCCGACCCGTCCCGCATCCAGCTTTGCAGAATCTCATCCCTTCATTACGAAAGTTTAGAGCTCTTAGTTTATTTGAACTAACTTACTATGTTACGTGGGACTAGCGGCACCTGCATTTGCATCCCTATATTGAACTAACTGAACGTGTTATGTGAAAGTTTGAAAGTTTAGAATTGCATTGACATAAGTTTTGGAATCAACACCCCCCCCCCCCATCTGTAATATAGACGCGAGTTTCAAAACCATGATTATGAAGACGAACTTTTTCTTCCAGGAGCGTTACTATGTCTTTAGCCGGCACTTGAAGAACTAGATCGTCCTTGTCGCACATCAAAATCATATCTCTATCATCTCCTTCCTGGGACATGAGTGCCTTTTTCTTTGGGAATTCTTAAACTCCGACTTGAAGTGCCCCATGATGCCACATTTGTGGCACTCGATCTTGTGTTTATCACACTTCTTCTTCTTTGGGGTGCCGTCACTAGCGTTCTTTATGCTTTGTTCATTTGGCGCACGATCTTGGCTAGTGTTACTGCTAGAGCCCGTGTGAGCATGATATGCTCACCGTTCCTCCTTTCCCCGTGACTGTATCACATACGCTCGTCGTGAGGCTTACAGTGTCCGACGAGATCATGAATAGAGAGGATCGCAACATCGACACACTGCTCGATCACCGTGACAATTTACAGGTATGGCGGAGGGGCCCGCGTAAGAATTGACGGACAACCGAGGCATCCATGCGATTTTCTCCAAGCGCGCGAATCTGATAAACGAGAGTTACCATCCGTGAAGGTAACACGTCGACAATTCATCGTCGCCCATGACGAAAGCCTCTTGTTCCTTAGAAGAGTTTGGAGATTCCCTTACTTCATGCGGGTGTGTCTCTCGAGCACGACTTCCAAGTATCCCACGCTTCCTTCGATGTTTCTTTGGCGATCAGGTGCTCGAGGACATCCATCGGCATTACCGAAAAAATCGATGACGCCGCCTGCTGATCCGATTAGGTGCTCGAGGACATCCATCGGCGTTACCGAATAAATCGCTGACGTCACATACTGATCCTTACAGTGGTCGACTCCATCATTCTTGAACGCGTCCCCTGCTAGCTCCTGAATCGAACGCGCCCCATAGCTCGTTGGCGCGGAGACCACACTCCATCAGAGCCTTTCAAACATTGAAGTTCTCGTGATCAAATCGTGGGTACAACGAACCAGGCACGGCAAGCTCTTGCTGATGCACTCTTGTCGAGATAACTTTACGCCGAGATACACCACACCATAAGGAAGTTTGATCTTCAATACGTATGAGGACATGCTAGCACAACTCAACCTGATCGATCCCTTGACAGGATGTATATGCTAGTACTTGTTCCTAGTTGCCGTAAGCTAGCTAGCTACGTGATCGACTTGATCGATCCTTCGATGCACAACTCACATACAGGAGCATACATGTATATTTGGTGGTAACTGTAGAAGATATCTTCCACGTGACTTATCAGCGGTGCAGACGTTTCACACCATAATTTAGTTTCTCGACAGATACTATTTATTCTAGAAATTTTCACTTTTGGCTGATATCTCTGTTTCTTGGTGGACATATGTGTAGCACTGCAATAACATCCCACACCTAATTGTAACATAATTATCTTGCTGATGGTACACATCTTAGTTTTCCCCACTCCATGGTTTTTTAGTAGGACACCAAAAGCAAAACAACAGCCTCTTTATTTACAAACCGTCCTTGTACGCTCCTTATTTATTGAAGTCTCCTATGCTATCATTTCCAATACCACGAACAACTTAATATATGTCCAAGTTTTTTGCTAATGTAGTTCACACACAATGACACAATACCGCAAGAAGATGTCAGCTCGATTATGTTTTGTAGTTCGTCCACGACCGTTAAGTTTGGTGTGGGAGGCATCGGGGAAAGCAACTATACAAAAACGCAGTCACCACGTCTACCTAGAGAACCAAAGGATACACGCCTTCATCTGGACGGAGGTAACACCATTTCAGAACGCTAGGGACAACCCCTATGGTCCTCACCAGATTGAAATGACCTGACATGCTCCTTGACAGAGGCTTCTCTTTAGACATGTGGAATACTTGCTCATCAAAGGTGATTCAGACGTCCAAAAGGCCTTTCATGTTCTGTACTAGATTTTTCTTGTCTCAATCTCGAAGCCAGTACTGACTTGCTGATATCGACCCCTCTTCGTAAATGTGCTTCTGATTTGAAAAACAGGGCAATATAGTTATGTTGTCGAGCTTTTGTAAATTGCCATTGGTTTTCCTGCCACTATGAGAATGGCTACATCAAAATTACTTCTTTTTTTCCGACACATGCATGTGTCCTTATTTTTTTGGTGTGTGTCAGACGACAATTATAAGTCGAAACCAACAAAAAAAATAGCATGCTATCTAAAATAGCGTGGTCCTTCTCCAAATGCTACACAAGTTATTGCGTGCTATATTCAAAATAGCGTTTCGAAAAAAATGCCAAATATATCACAAAAATTAAGGATTTCAACGTCTAAAATTTTGTCCAGGAGCTATACATGCATACCGCTAGTGTACACATTATGACATTAGATGGACTTAAGAGAATTCTTCTTGTTTTCGTCCAGACAAATGCAATATTTCCATCTTAGATGGGTCTATTGTTGTGTTGCATTGGCCGATGCCCGATGGGCTCCTCTGTGCTGAGCGCCTGCTGTGTTTCTATCGCTCCACGCTAAAAACGCTAAAACGTTTTTGCGTTTAGCATCGTTATAGCACACTATAACGTGAATAGCGGCATAACGTGCAAAATGGCTAAAACGTAACTTGATACCCTCAAATACGCTATAGCGAAGTTTAAACGGCGAAATAGCGCGCTATTTGTTTCGTTGGTCAAAACTGACTGCAGGTTTAGTTATTGTTATATCCTATACACCGGCATCCCTATTTCTCTTTAATTTACTCCAGTGTCAGCCTTCATCGGTCACTTCAAGTTTCAACCACCCTCTTGGTTCTTATCTCACCATCTACATCTGAATTTATAAATACATGTCAATCTCGCTTAGATATCGCCGGGTGCCCGGGTATCATTTCCTCCGCCAGCTGCCCCTTGGGTCTTTCATTTTTTCTACCAGGGTGGCCTCAGACGAAATGGGAGATATTAGGACTTGCAATTTGGGATATACTTACAGTCTTGGTGCGGAAACCCTGAAAGTACCTACAGTACAGTAGTTTCTCATATGGGTCCTCCATTCATATAGCATCACCTTCACCAGTGTTTTTAAAAGCCAAAAAAGCTGCTACACTTGATATCTCGGACCAACGAGGCAAACAAGCCCATCTTTAAAAAGGCCGAAAAACCTATCTTTAGTTTAGGTGAGTAGCGGTTGTAGACTGATCAATTTTATTTGCTCACCCCGAAGGGTCTTTCCCAGGATGGTTTCGAAAGTAGTACTAGTATTTTTTGGAAACATAGCTTCAGAATTTCAGTTGACTAGCTCTTTAGTACCGAGCTCAGCAGACAATGGCATTAAAAAAAAATTGCGGGTAGATAAAGGCTCTTATTCAATCCTCGATTGCTTGCAAGGTCAAGAAGCTGGAGGCCCTAAGTGGTGTGCAAGCATCTGAGATCTCTGGTGGGATTATGAAATGTAAGCATGGACTTCTCTTATGTTAAACCCTCTTCATTCGTCTGCGTCCCAGAATATTTAATGTATGTACACACCTGGAAAAGGTTTCGGGTTTGCTATTTTACACTCGACTGTTATTCAATTCGCCAACATTCAAATCGCTGGCCGTCCGCTGTTGCGCGGAGATTCGCTTGGCTGTCTTGTTTTCGGGCTTGTTTTCCTCTGTCGGGTGCGGGTTTTTCGTCCAGCCCGTTACCGGTCCGTCGGGTCGCCCCTCCCCCTCTCCCGGGTTTTGTCGTTTTTTCTCTTTCATTTGTGCGGCACTCTAGAGATAAGGGAGTGAGGATATAGCGAGACAGAGAGAGGAAGAGGCGCTCGGGGCAGCGGAGCGATTCCTTGCTGTTCATGTCGATTCTGAGACCCCCACCAGTGGAGCTTGATTTCTCTCTCCTTCCTCTTCGATTCCCCCCTCCTGCTGTTGGTTGGTCTTTCAATTTCCCTCTTGAGCGCGTGTTTTTTCGTTCATTTCTCGGTGCTTAGCTTCTAGATCTAGGGTCAGTTGCTGGTGTGATTTTGTTAGGGTTCGTGCTAGCTGTGTGCTGTGATTCCGGGCCGTGTTGTTGTAGATCCGTGGTAGGTGATTTGTAGTTTTAGTGGTTGGTTCTGCTTCACGTTGTCCGCTGTGGTTCCTCGTCTACTTCGTGTTGTCCGCCATTTTTTTGTTCCTTGTCTGCTCGTGGTAGGCTCATGTGTGTTTAGTTTTGTGATTCAGATAGATGTATGGATCAGTTATAGGTTTTGAGTCGGGAGTTTTTGTGGTTCGGAGTTTGTGATTTGCGTTGGTAGGTGGTCTGTTTACTGGTAGATGGGTGTTCCCCCTTTGGTGTGTTGGTTCTAGGGTTGTAGATGTTGGTTCTAGGGTTCGTCCTTTGGTGTGTTGGTAGCTTTAGGTGTGGTTAGGTTCCTCATTTGGGCTGTGCTAGATGCAATATGCATGTCCTCTTTGGCCTGTGAGTGGAGATTCTCCTGTGAGTGTCTGTATGTGCTTTTAAGGCTTAGGTGATTGAACTGCAGGTTTAGTGTTACTGTATACCCCCTAGTTTCAGTGTTATGTACTGTAGAATTACTGTATTTTTTGCCCCATACTGACTGTAATCTCCATAGTTTTGAATGGCATCCACTATGAATTTGCACTAGTCACTGTGTAATTCAGCCCATAGTTTCAATGTTTACTGTGTATTTTGCCTCATTTTCAGTGCAATTCACAACATTATTTCTGTGTAAGTTGCCCCATTTTCCGTTCCTGTAGTTTTAGTGCTTCTATTTTCTTTTGCCCCATTTCCAGTGTAATTCACTCTAGCTTTACTGTGGTTTTTGCCCCGGTTTCAGTGTATCAGTGTAATCCGCGAGAATTATGATTATTTACACTGTTATCCCTTGCTACTGTTGTAGTTCCAGTGTAATTGCTGTGTATTTCATCCCATATTTTCAGTGTAATTATGCTTTTGGGATAAATGTGTCCTTGTAGACAAGAATTATTTGTCCCCATATTTTCCACCTGCTGTAGTTTCCCTTGTTCTAGACTGTAATACCCATGTTCTTCACTAGCATCACTGCCTTCATCATAGTGTGGTTCTGAATTTCTATGTGATGTATCTCTGACTTAGACTGTATTTTCCCCTAGTTTTCATTTGCTGCAGTTTCATGCCCAATGAATACTTGTAATGTATTTCTGAAGTTCACTGTATTATGTTGGTGTGCTCCATGTATTGTTATCTTGTGCTTCTTCACTGTACCTTCCCAAAGTTACACTATAATACCCCTTCACTGTATTATTGCTGTTAGATGATAGTTGTAGGTTGCTGGTCGTGATTCCCCCCTTGTACCTGAGGTGTGTCTGAATGTGTTAAAGTAATCTCACTAAATTTGATGCTTCTATTACAGTGTTTTTACCCACCCCCCACTGGTGTTTTCCACTGATATTTTCAGTCGAATTTCAGTTTCCTTTCACTGTATTATTAGTGTATTTTGTAGTCTAATGTAAGTGTACTTACCTTGTAACTTGCAATGTTATATGAGTGTACTAACTATGTAAGTATACTGTAATATCAGTGTATTTACAGTCTAATATCGGTGTATTTACTATGATACTTGCACTGTAATATCAGTGTACTAACTATGTAATCACACTGTAGTATCAGTGTACTTACACTGTAAATAACAGTGTAATTTCAGTAATTTTACTTCACAATCCTAGTAATTTCGACAGTGTATTTTTAGTCGTGCAAGTGGATCTCTTTGTCTTTGTAGCTCAAAATTACTGTGGCTTACCCCCCATAATTTCAGTGTAATTCTACCATTTTTTTTTGTAATTACTGTGTAATTCTCATGCCCATGTTTTACGACTGTGTAATTTACAGTGTTATACTCCCATATTACAGTGTAATTCTCATGCCCATGTTGGTAATTACTATGTAATCTGTCCTAGTAGTACCGTGTAATTTACAGTGTAATACTTCCAAATACTCCAGAATTACTGTGTAATTTATCATCCAATTACAATGTAATTTGCCGTAACAGTACAGTGTAATCTTCCCCCTAATTCCAGTGTAAATCTTTGATTTACAGTGTCCTGAGATATGCAAGATTTTTGAGTGTATTATGACATGGAATCACTGTGTAATTTGTCCTAGCATTTACACAGTAATTTTAGCCCAACTACTCATGTATTTTACAGTGTATATGCCCAGATTTTACAGTGTATTATGCACTAGAATCACTATCTAGTATGTCATGATTACATAGTAATTCTGGGAGGAAAGTTACCCTTTTTTCAGTGTAGTTTTAATGTAGTTTACCCCTTGATTCAATTACATAATTCCTGAATTTATGGCTCTCAGTGTACCCCTAGTTTTATTCTGTAATCGTCTTGCTTAGTTTATGTATTTATAATGTTTTTGCGCCTATTTTTTGTAGTGTAATGTTCGTGCTTAATTTTCAGGTTTAGATTTTTGGAAAAGCTTCGGAAAGTCTCTTATCAGGATGGTCCCTTAGTGTCATCTTTTGAGAGTGCATATTCTAGTCGTGAACCATTCGTGCCTAATGACGTTGCGGAAGATGGATCATATCCAATGTCTACGGTAGTTATTTTTCTCTTATTCTTTTCTAGTTATATTTTCTTTTTGAGTTTATGTAATCAGTTTATTTATTTTGGCTTTGTTGTCTTTTTCTTTTTTCCAGGAACTTTCTGGTGATGAAGGAGCCTTTGACAAACCTCTTTTCAAGTTCTATATTAACCAAGTTGGTTATCTGCTTTCTTTTTCTTGTTCTTGCTGTTTTATGTTGTTGGTTATTTTCTCTTGTTGAGGTGACTTTTGGCTTTATGTTTTTTCAGAAAGTAAAATCACTGAAGAGGAAGTTATCATCTGCTGGTAGAAGAAATGTGGTAGTCCTCTTCCTCTTGCCATGATGCTCTCGTTCAGTATTAGCTTGTTCATCTTATTATTTACTGTTTTTGAGTACATTATTCATGTGATGTAGTAGTGCTTTTATGAACTATTTTTTTTGTTTTCTGATTTTTGCACTTCTTGATCTCAGTTTCCTTTTTGTTTTTTGTAGAGGCAGAAACAATCTACTGATTTCCCTACTTTTCCTCCACCACAACCTCGCCTCCCTGCTCGCCTTCTCCGTGGCGGCCTCCACCGCCTACCTCTTCACCCGCCCGTGCCCCGTTTACCCTGCCCACTTCATGGACTGCACCGAGAAGCTCGGGGCCTTCACGGAGGACAACGTCGAATTTCAGCGCCAGATCGTGGTCGTGGAGCGCTCCGGCCTTAGTGAGGACACGTACTCATGTTCGGCGCATTGGACCATCTCTTCGACAAGACGGGTGTGCGGCCCAAGGACATGGCGTGCTCAGGGCTGCAATGCAGCAGTTGCCAGCACCGATGCTGCAGTGCAGCGGTCATCGTTATCTCTCGGAGCTCTGATGCAGCACGAGCCGTTGGCGCTCGACCTCGATGGGTGCCACCAACCACCTTCTCTACCCGTAAACGATCTACTTCCCGTCTTCTGTTATTGTCCCTGTCATGCTCCCCATATGCATTTTTTGGAAAAGAAATGTCAGTGTTAGTACAACAAACATATGTATAGTCTGAAGGAATTACAGTATAATTCCTGTAATCTCTAGAACAGCCCAAAGGATTTACACTGTAATTACTGTAATCTCTAGGGAGATTTCCCCATTTGCCGATGAATTACACTATAAGTCGGAAATTTTCTGCTAGTGTAATTTTTTTTGTTACATTCCATTCCCCCATTTCCCTATGTAATTCATTGGCAGTTTTACATTGTAATTCGTTTTGTATTTTTACCCTGTACACTTTAACGCTGTGGATTACTATAAATGCTATGGGATTTACACTGTAATTATTGTTCTATTGCAGTTTATTCCATAGGTAGTTTCAGTGTAAGTTGATGGTAAGCAGGGAAGTTGTGGTCAGCTGTTAGCTGTGGTCCAGCGAGAGTTGGGTGGGGCTGGTTTACAGGAAACCGGGTCAGGGTTTTGCCCGACCCATTTTTGCCGAAATACAAAAAATAAAGTGGCTGGTGGGAGGGATTTTGGGATATACAAGTGTCATCTGTTCATTTGCTACAAAATTTGAATGTTGTCAAATTGAAAAACAGTCGAATGTCAAATAGACAGTCCCAAAGGTTTTCCGACTATTCATGCTAAATTGTTGATAGCTCTCCAGGGAAATAAAAGTTATATTTCTAATTGCACGTGCCGCAGGTGCAGGCTCGAATTCTCTTATATTATGTGTAGATGCGGATGGTGCAGGCTGGTGCAGAACGCGTGCAATCTTTCATTACGCGAGTTGCCGCGGGATTGTGGGCATAATTCTAAGAACTAATTATGATGTGGTGGCTAATGATTTGGCAGCCATGCATGATTTATTTTTCGAAACGGCGGCAAAAGATTTGCCTCATATATTAAAATAGGGGGGATAGAGTTTTACATGGTTACAGAGTCCCTCGAACGGCATGACAATTACTCACGAGGTATAATTTTCCCTAATTGCTTGGCCCCTGCGGTAACCCAAAGTTTGGCCTCATCGAGAATAAGCTTGAGAAGGATTGGCGGCGGCGTCTTGTCCGAGCCTGCCCAAAGGAAAGCTCGCTCAATCTTGTTGAGGTTGTCAAGGGAACTGCGGGGGACGATCAGTGGTGTGATGGAGTACACAGCCAGAGACGTTATGACAGAGCGAACAAGGGCCGTGCGTCCGATGGTGGTGATGTTCTGTCCATCCCAAGTGATTAACTTTCCGGCTGCCTTGTCGAGGAGGTATTGGAAATCAATTTTCTTCAGTCCCCGAATCGAAAGTGGCAGTCCCAAGTACTTGATAGGGAAAGATGCCCTAGCTGCCGGGATGCTGCTGAGGATGCCCGTCAAATCAATGTTTGTGCATCGTAATGGGACGACCGAGCTTTTGAGAAAGTTGGTGCACAGCCCCGTGACCTCACCGAAGCCTTTTAAGATGGTTGCCAGGTTGTCGATGTCGCTCTTAATTGGTGCCATGAAAACAACCGCGTCGTCCGCATATAGGGAGGTCCTAGCCATTGCGGCACGACCACGGATTTTATGAATGATGCCTTTGCGCGTGGCCAGGTCGAGAATCTTGTGAAGAGGGTCAATCGCGAGGACAAAAAGCAATGGAGAGATAGGATCCCCTTGACGGAAGCCACGTCCATGCCTGATTGGGGGGCCAGGCAAACCATTTAGGAGGAAGCGCGAGGACGAGGAGGAAAGCAATGCCGCGATCCAGTTTCTGAATTTGTCGGGGAATCCCATGCGTTGCATGAGGTCCAACATATACTCCCATCTGACCGAGTCAAAAGCCTTTTTGATGTCGAGCTTGAATAATAGGGCTGGAGTCTTGCATTTGTGCAGCCTACGGGCGAGATTGCGGACATACATGAAGTTGTCATGGATGCTTCTCTTCTTGATGAATGCACTTTGCGCATTCGAAACCAGAGCATCCATGAGCGGAGTGAGGCGAATGGACAACACTTTGGCAATGATTTTGGCGGCGGCGTGGATGAGGCTGATAGGTCTGTAATCGGAGATTCCCTCAGCGCCCTCCTTCTTGGGCAGTAAAACCACATTGGCAGAGTTTATCCACTGGAGGTGGTCAAAGCGCATGGAGCCAAAGCGGTGAATTACTCTCATGAAGTCCAGCTTGATGATATCCCAACATTTCTTGAAAAACATTCCGGTGAAGCCATCCGGACCCGGGGCTTTGTCATTGGGCATTTCGTTGATGGCCGCCCGGACCTCCTCCTCAGTGATTACGTCGCCAAGAGCATGTAGGTTGTGATGCTGGATGTCCAGCTCATCCCAGTTAAAGTCGATGCTAGTGTTGGTTCCGGACCGCCCCAAAACCGCGGAGAAGTGGTCGTGGATAATCTTCTCCTTCTGTCCATGCTCTGTCACCCAACCCTGTGCATGTAAGATACGATGAATGTGATTTTTTCTTCTTCTGGCGTTGATGCGGCGATGGAAAAATTTTGTGTTTGCATCACCTTCCTTTAAGTTGGCCATCCGCGCGCATTGGCTTTTTCTAGCTCGCTGGAGGATAGCAAGGCTAATCACCCGTCGTTTAAGCCTAGAGCGAAGGTCAAGCTCATCAGGTGAGAGGAGGCGCATCTCTTGGGCGATATCCAACCGCAAGATGATCATCAGGGCTGCACGAAGTTGGACGTTGACCTTTGAAAACATTTTTCGGCTCCATTCCGAAAGGCGAAGGGCTGTTTTCTTGAGCTTATGGTGGAGGACCAGATAAGGCTCCCAGTGTGGCACATGCTCGTTCCAGGCGGATTGTACCACCTCCGCGAACCCAGGTAAGGAGGCCCAGACGTTTTCAAATTTGAAGGAGCGTGGCCGCCTGGGCCCTTTGACGTCAGCCAGGAGAAGCAGACAGTGATCCGACAGGGAGGAAGAAAGCGCGTGGAGGACGTGTGTGCTGTAGGTGGTGTCCCATTCTGCATTGCAGAAGAAGGAGTCCAACTTGCACAAGGTTGGGTTGGAGCGCTCATTACTCCAGGTGAAGCGCCTGTTCTGAAGGTGGATTTCCTTAAGCTCGCATGACTGCAATGTTGCACGGAAACGGTTTATCCTGCTTGCGTTGACGTTCCTCTTATTTTTATCCCTAGCTCGATAGATCTGATTGAAGTCACCTGAGGCCAGCCAGGCGACACCCGGCAGGGGTTTGTGGCTGAGAAGCTCCGCAAAGAAAGCATCCTTGCATGCCGGGTCGGTGGGGCCATATACCGAAGTGGTCCTGAATGAAGCTCCGGTATCACGAATCCGCACCGTTGCCGACAGGCAAAATGTGGATATGGCAATATCAGAAACTTCCAGGAGGCTTTGGTCCCAAAGCAGAAGAATGCCTCCACGGGTGCCCACGGCAGGCCGTTGTGCGAAGCCACGAAGCTTATTACCACCGATTGAAGCCGCGATGAACATGTCAACAGAGCTGAGCTTTGTTTCTTGGAGGCAAACTAGGTGGCAAGAGGTGCCCTCGATGGTTGCCTTAACAGTAGCCCTGCGGTCCGGGCAGTTTAGCCCTCTAACATTCCAGCACATAGAATTGATAGGTTGCTCATACATGGAAAACAAAGAAAGACTCCGGAACCAACATGGTGGGGGAGATCGTCTCGAAGCTGAAGCAACAAAGGTAGGGCACATAGCCAACACAACTAGCAGCTAGGAGGAACCATGCCACACTTGGCAAGGGTCCCTTAACGAAGAAACTAAGGAGGAACACTAACATGGGAGACTAGGCAACCCAAAGGAGATAGCCATAGGAGATTGCATCAAGGCGAAACATCCTGCGCGCCTGAATCAGCAGCCATTGGTTCAACACTGGACTCTCCACCGTGCTGAATGAGGGCGTCTTCGACGGCGTTCACGGAGCCATTGTCCAGCTGGAAGAACTCACGCATTGCCACAATCAGTTCTGGGGTCAGCTGCTCCTTGAATTTCAGAGAGAAGGCCTCAAGAGTGGCCTCAGTAACATCTTCACCGTCTCTGGTGATGCCAAGGCTTCGACAAACGAGCCTTTCGGCCATCTTGGCCGCAGGAACAGCAGCGGGGCGGTTGGAGGGCGGGCGCCTGACACGCTGGAGCGAGAAACCTCCAGTGTTGTTGTTGATCTTCAGGCCAGCCATCGTTTTCCGCCTAGACAGAAGGCTCTTAGCAGGGGGCGCGTCGGCTTCAGGTTGCAGGCCAGGAAGGATGGCCGGAACTCGTGCAGCAAACAGGTGAACAGGCATCGCAGCATCAGCATCGTGGGCAGGAGGCATGATATCAGCATCTTGGGCAGAAGGCATGAGAGCCGCAAGTCCAGCTGGCAGGGACCCCTCAGCAAGCCCAGGCCGGGCTCTTGGCGACGTGGGGGTGCGCTGGAGCTCACCAGCGCCAGGAAGAGGAGGCGTTGGGGAGCGCTCGAACCCCGGAGGCCGCACCGGAGAGAGGGAAATCAGCGGGCGCACCATGAGAGTTGGAGAACACAGCTCGATGAGGGCGGGGCTACGCTCCTGCAGAGCCAGCCGCGCCGCGCGGGCCGAGGCCCGCTTGGAAGACGGTGATGGCTGTAGGGTCGAAGTTGGGGAGCGCGGCGGAGAGTCCGGAGGAGTGCGTGCATCCCGGGAGAGTCGCCTGGCCACGCCAGGCAGGCGGTGCCGAGAGGGGCTCCGGCCGCGGCCAGAGGCGTCAAAAGCGTCAGAGGCCGACGGAGCAAGCGCAGGAGGGGCTTGGGCAATTGGTAACAGTTCCGCGGCGGTAGCATCCGGGGCACTGGAGGATCCAGAGCCAAGCAGCAGGACGGCATCCGTGGCCGGCCCGGAGACGGCAGCGTGGCGGCGCCCATCCCTGTCAGATCCACCACGGCGATCCTCGCGGGCATCCCTGCCGGAGCCGCGCTGCCCATCACGAGGGGCACAGGACAGGCTACGCCTGAGACGGGCGCCCAAGCTTTGCCCGCCCTTGTCAGCATCGCGTCCACTTCTACCGCGACGATCACCGCGTCGATCACCATGGTCGTCATCCCGCCCCCGATCATCACCATCATCCCTGTCCCTGCGGTCATGCCGAACGGGGCGGGAGATTCGCTCACGCCTATCCCGCATGTGCTCCTCGCCGTCGACAATGTTGTACAGCCAGTTGTTAGGCTTGGAGACGATGTTGCCGGAGGAAGGGTCTTCGTGGATGTCGAGGTGCACCAAGATGCGGTGCTCCAGCCCTTTGCGCCCATATACAGGCGCACCACCGTTGCGGGCTGGCAGGGTGATCCAGCTCACCCTCGGCACCTTGCTCGGGCATGGGGGTCCAGGCCCAGAGCCCCAGGACCTTTGTTTGGGTCTTCAGCAGAGAAGCGGGCTCGATGTAGTCGATGGAACAGCCGGATCCTATGGCTTTGGCGACGGCTTGCTCCTCCCAGGCGTAGAGTGGAAGGCCTTCTAGGCAGAGGCGGACGTGGTGCCTCATGTCCACATGCTCAGCATGCGCTTCGAGGCGCCAGGCGCGAAGCTGAAGCTTGGTGTCGCCGAAAGCCAGCTCGCGGCGGGAGACGGCAATCTCAGCGTGATGGCGATGGATGAAGCGCACGAGGTACTTCTCAGGGTGATGCAGCACGACGACGACGTCCGGGTGAAGAGCTCCAATCTTGTCAGCGATGAAGGCGGAAATCTCGTTGGTGGACGCCTGGCGGTCGCGGTCGAACCAAGCGACCACGGCGTTGGACTCCAGCAGGGCGATCTCCATCAGCATGGACGGCGTGTTGTGCACCACAGCGAAGACCTCCGGGCGGGAGGAGTGGTCGCCCGACCAGGAGCCAGCAGAGGAGCCCATCGCTGCTTGGGAACAGGGGGGCGGCGGCGTTGGGGGG
>LR738715.1:816101602-816172410 GCA_902687465.1 Secale cereale
GGGGGAGGAGCTTGGCGATGGAGATGCGGAGCCGCCGGCGCCTTGCGCAGCTTGGTCGCACCCGGGCGCAGATGAGGGCGAGGGGCGTGGGTGCAGAAGCGCTCTTTGTGGCCAGATCGAAAGCACCGTCTGCAGACCACGGGGTCACGGCAGTCAATGGCGCGGTGACGGGGGCAGAGGCAGTTGAAGCATAGCCCTCTTAACCACTCGGGCGGAGGTGGGTGAGCAGTGAATGCGGTGTGCTTGACCGGCGGGCGCGGACGGCGAGATGTGACCTCCACCCAAGGCATGGCCATCGCCTCAGCCTCGAGCCCCGCGGCCGCCGCGCCGAGCGGCAGTGAATGCTCGTCGCACGCGCCTGACGCCGGGCCTTGAAAGCACGCCAGCCATCCCGCATCATTACTCGCCATAAATGAAGCAGCGGCGCGGCCAGCATTGAAGACGGCGGGCGTGGCAGCAGGCATCCCCGGGGCGGGCGCGGAGGAGCCGCCCCAATCCAGCGCAAGGCCAGCAGGGCGCCCGGGCGGGGCAGGCAACAACGCCCCAGGCGGGGGAGGCGGCAGCATCCCGGGAACCGGATCTGGATCCAGAGCAGGCGGCAGCCCCGCGCGCGGGCGCGGCGAGGAAGGGGACTCCCAACGCAGCCGCGGGGTAGGGTGGAGGATACTGGCCAGTAGTGACAGAGGCGGGGAGGGGAGGGTGGCCGGCGGCGTCGGAGCGCACGCCGCCGGTATGGCAGGTGGGGCAGCGGGGTCGTGGTTGGGGACGGGGTCGGGAGCCATGAGAAAGGCAGGATATAGCTTTCAACAGCGGCCTTGTTTTTCCCCATGCATGATTTATTGATGTAAAAGGGTTGCATGCCTAGAAAAATGTTTGGCATGTCAACTTATCAACGTTTAGTAAACTTATCAACTTCTTTTGGGGGTAAGGCACAAGCTTTATTACGCATCATCGTTTGGCATGTCAACTGTTACAAATTTTGCAGCGAACATATTTTAATTTCGTAGTTTTAAAAAAATTGAAGAGACAGGAGGGCTAGTCTCGATTCTGTACATAATGAGCTCACTATGGGCCATGCTCCCTTAGGACCTCCCATCTGTACTCATGCGGACTAATACGATCTTGCTCTATCTTCCGAGCCAACTCAGATTTAACAATCGTAGCACCTGTAAACTGTCGTAGCTGTAAAATGACAGTGCGATGAAAAGGAATCGCTGATCCATTCATGATGATGGTGTACATTTTTATACCTCCTGAAGAGGCGCATCGCACAGGCGCGATGGTTACAAAGAGCGGGAGTTGAGGGACGCGTCCGTTAGATTAGGATCGCGACTGTTCAGAAAAAGGAAACCGCATGTCGGTTCCATAAACAGAGATTTCCTTAATTAAACTATTTAATTAAATCCTAACACTCCCCCTAATCTCTGATTCAATTATTCTTTATAGACATCATCATCATCTTGATTAGCCTCCTCCAAAAAAAAAACCCTGTAGGAAAAATATGAGGAGATATGTACAATATGCCATCAAAAACTCCTTCCAAAAACCCAGTGGGAAAATAAGGAGAAACCTACATATCACAATGCATGCATTACTATTGCCTCGTTAAAAACCTTTCATAAGAAACCATTCAGGAAAAACTTATAAAGGAAAAGAGTGCAATATCAAAGATCCGAGGATCACAAACAGATTATCATTTAGGAAGACACTCCCCCTGAACTTTGCAAGTCCCGAAGTCGTTTCATACCAATTCCATTGATGTACTTCTCAAATAAAGAACTTGGTAATGACTTTGTAAACAAATCAGCAAGATTGTCACATGACTTCGTTTGCAAAATATTTATCTCCCCAGTTTCTTGTAACTCATGAGGATAAAATAATTTAGGAGAAATATGCTTTGTAATATTGCTTTTTATATAACCTGTTTGCATCTGTGTAATGCATGCAGCATTATCTTCATAGATAATAGTGGGTGATTCCAATGATCCAATCCCACTTTTACTTTCAATAAAGTTTATCATTCTGCGAAGCCATGCACATTCACGTGATGCTTCAAACAAAGCAATAATTTCAGAATGATTCGTGGACGTAGCCACCAGAGTTTGTTTTGTCGACTTCCAAGAAAAGGCCGTACCTCCACTTAAGAAGACAAAACCAGTCTGTGATCTGGCATTATGGGGATCTGATAGGTATCCAGCATCACAATATCCCACCATGGTCTTATCTTGATTTTTCTTATAGAACAAACCAAGATCTTTGGTGCCTTGAAGATATCTGAAAATGTTCTTCACACCAACCCAATGCCTCTTTGTTGGTGATGCACTGAATCTAGCCAACAAATTTACTGCAAAAGATATATCAGGCCTGGTGCAGTTTGCTAGATACATTAGTGCTCCAATAGCACTGAGGTAAGGAAACTCAGGTCCTAATACCTCTTCATCATCACCCTTAGGTCTAAATGGGTCTTTATCTCTATCAAGAGATCTAACAACCATTGGTGTTTTCGATGGATATGCTTTATCCATATTAAATTTCTCAAGAATCTTTTGGATATAAGCAGACTGATGAACAAGTATTCCTGAAGGAAGATGTTCAAGTTGTAAGCCCAAACAAAATTTAGTCTTACCCAGATCTTTCATCTCAAACTCCGTCTTAAGATGATTACTTGCCTCATGTATTTCTTGTGTAGTCCCAATGATATTCAGATCATCCACATACACAGAAATAATGCAAAATCCATTCTTAGATTTCTTAATAAACACACATGGGCAATCATTATTATTTGAGTAACCCTTTTGAAGTAGGAATACACTCAGTCGGTTATACCACATTCTTCCCGACTGCTTCAAGCCATACAATGA
This sequence comes from Secale cereale, assembly GCA_902687465.1. Classification (NCBI taxonomy): domain Eukaryota; kingdom Viridiplantae; phylum Streptophyta; class Magnoliopsida; order Poales; family Poaceae; genus Secale; species Secale cereale. The sequence continues at coordinate 816,104,464 of LR738715.1, forward strand.
CTTCTGAAGCTTTACGCAATACATGTTGCGATTAGCCTTTGGATTCGGAAGCTTCATTCCCTCAGGAACTTTCATATAAATATCCGAATCCAGTGACCCATATAAATATGCAGTCACAACATCCATCAGTTGGATAGACAAATTCATTTTCACTGCCAGTGATATTAAATATCGGAATGTTGTTCCACTCATAACAGGAGAATATGTTTCATCATAATCGATGCCGGGTCTCTGCGTGAACCCCTGTGCTACAAGCCTCGCCTTATATCTCACCACTTCATTGTTCTCATTCCTCTTACGAACGAAAACCCATTTTGCTCCCACGGGGAACACATGCTGAGGAGTGGGTATTACTGCAGTAAATACCCCTCTTTTTATGAGCGAGCGCAATTCATCCTCAATTGCTGCCTTCCATTTGGACCAGTCTGAGCGCTTCATGCACTCTGCCATGGACTTAGGTTCGCAATCCAAATCAAGGCCTTCTGCAATTCTAGAGGCGAAATAAATGTCGACTACTGTAGTCTTTCTATTGTATGATTCTCCTGAATCAATATAGTTAATGGATATCTCATCAATACCTTTTGATCCTTCGTGATTTCCCTCAACAATTGGATCAAGGTCTTCCGATGTCCCAACACCAAAATTTGTGTGCACACTCGTGCTGGGTTCTGGATGTCCAACATCCTTCAGGTGTCCTTCAACCCTAGGTTGAATATCAACATTTTGTTGACTTGCATTTACTATTTGAGGATTCCTCATTCCCCTTGGACGCTTCTGCAAAGCCTTGTCCTTTGTGTCCAGATTCCTCCCCCTCTTAGGTGGCTGAGTAGATCTATGGGTCACATCCACTCTCTCTGGTACATTCATAGCGGGAACATTTGATTTTGTGACACCTTTATAATCAGTAAATGCATCTGGCAGATTATTTGCAATATTTTGCAAATTTATAATCTTCTGAACCTCCAGTTCAGACTCATTCGTACGTGGATCTAAGGACTGGATGCCTTTCACATCCCAATCTATTTCTCGGCATTCTTTGTGGTTATTCTCTCCCCCTAATGCCGGGAAATTGTCCTCATCAAAAATGCAATCAGCGTACCGGGCTGTAAATAAATCCCCTGTCAGGGGTTCCAGGTACTTAATGATTGACGGAGAATTGTACCCCACATAGATCCCCATTCGTCTATGAGGGCCCATTGATGTACGCTGCGGTGGTGAGATCGGTACATATACCGCGCAACCGAATTGCCGCAGATGGGAAATACTTGGCTGGTTTCCACGTACTAACTGCAACGGGGAGACCGTATGATATGTAGTTGGTCGAATTTGTATCAATTCTGCAGCATGTAAAACTGCATGACCCCAACATGAAGTTGGAAGATTACTATTCTGTAGGAGCGGTCTTGCTATCAACTTTATTCTCTTGATAAGTGATTCCGCAAGACCATTCTGGGTATGTACATAAGGTACTGAGTGCTCCACAGAAATACCCAAAGCTAGGCAGTAATCATTAAATGCTCGTGAACTAAATTCCGCAGCATTATCCATTCTGATGGTTTTTATCCTATGCTCAGGATGATTTGCTCTCAATTTAATGATCTGAGCAATTAGCTTTGCAAAAGCATGGTTCCTTGTTGATAGTAGACACACATTTGACCATCTTGTTGATGCATCAATTAGGACCATGAAATATCTAAATGGTCCAGATAACGGTTGTATCGGACCACAAATATCTCCTTGAATGCGTTCAAGGAAATCAAGTGGCTCATCCTTTAATTTCACATAAGATGGCTTTGTGATCAATTTACCAGTTGCACATGATGTGCATACAAAATCCGATGATTTTGGGAACTTTCTATCCGTTATGTTGTGTCCAACAGAACCATCAATAATTTTTCTTATCATCCCAATACCAGGATGACCCAGGCGTCCATGCCAAATCTTGAACTTATCAAGATTCTGAAAAACTATCTTATACGCCATATGCGTCTCTGGTTTAATGTATGTATAATACAACCCAGAAGATAGAGAAGGCAAATTCTCAAGGACTTCCTTTCGAAATCCCTTTTGCTGAGTTATGAGTAGGCATTCAACCCCACTCTCTTCATTAGTTTCCACATGGAAACCATTTTTGCGGATATCCTTAAAACTCAGCAAGGTACGAGTAGAATCTGGATACAGTAGAGCATCCTGGATTACCAATTTAGTACCCATAGGGAGTGTAATTGTAGCTTGACCAGAACCAACAATTACCGTGTCTCGACCTGCAATTGTCATGACACTTCCATTACTCTTCTTGAGTGTCTGGAAATACTTCATCTCCCTAAGTATCGTGTTAGTAGATGCACTATCCACTAAACACATTTCCTCCTCCATTGTATTATTCCTTGAAGTTCTATAGAGTGAAAGAACAAAGCTCAGTATATAATCAAACTCTTATAGAATCAATACATACATTACAAACTATATATGTCTTGTACTTATTACAAGCCCTATGTCACACAACATAGCTAACACATTATGGCTAAGGACATAACTTATTTTACAACACATGTAATATGTTTAATAACATCATTACAATACTCAGACAAATGAGACTAAATCTGGTCTCCATATATGTCAGTAGAACCAAATTCCGCTAGCATGTCATCGACATCTAGTATTGGATCATCCACTTGCTGATTCTGCTCATGGTTGTCCATGTTTGGAGGATCATCTCGAGAACCATCAACCATAGGGGTGCCATCTTCATTGCCAGTGAAGTGTGCTTCATACTGGTTCCCCTGAGCCTTCTTGCCCTTTCCAAGAGACTGTTGGTACAATTCCACCAAATGCTTCGAAGTGTCACACTTCTTTGCAATATGTTCCTTACAACCACATCTGAAGCAACCAGTGTTGATGGTCCTTTCATTCTTCTTGAAAGGACCTTTGCCCTTTTGGACTCCATACTTATTCTGCTTCTCATTACGCTTCCACTTTCCATTGAATGTCCTACGATTCTTTTTAGAACCATTGAACTTTTGAGTATTCTTAGAGTTGAAGTGTGATTCAGGCAGAGGCATCGTTCCTGTTGGACGAGCCAAATTGTTCTTCTCAAGAAGCTCATTGTGCTTCTCTGCCTGAAGCAATGAGTAAATCAACTCAGAATACTTCTTATACTTTTGCTGACGATATTGTTCAGCAAGTATCCTCATAGAAGGATGGAAAGTAGAAAGTGTCTTTTCAATAAGATCAGCATCAGAAACTGCGCTATTGCAGAATCTCAACTTGGAGTTGATCTTATGAACAGCAGAATTGTATGCAGCTACAGACTTAAAGTCTTGGAATCGGACTAGCGCCCATTCCCGTTGCGCTTCAGGCAACATCACCGCCCTTTGTTGATCATACCTCTCCTTTAAGGAGTTCCAGAGTGTCAGAGGGCTCTCCTCCATCAGATACTCTGTCTTTAGGTCAGGGTGAAGATGATGTCGAATGAAGTGCAACGCTGAATACCTTATTATGTCTGTTATGGATGCAGTCCCTTGGGTAGGTGTGGTTATAGCGGAATTGAGTCCCTTGGCCGTCAAATTGATTTTGACATCCATTGCCCATGTCAAATAGTTAGAACCATCGACGGCAAGTTCAGCAAACTCTTTTTTAGATATGTCTGCCATATCCTGCATGCAATCAACATGCCTTATTAATTTACTCTCATAGCAAATTAATTGTGTTCTAAATAAAACAATGCATGTATATAGATCAACATATAGCAATTGCCAAATTGCCGGAACATATACGTTGACATACATTGTGCTTGTACAATACAGTAATATACACTAATTACTCAACAATACAATACAGTAATTTACATAAATTACTAAATAACTACTCACAGCTTCAAACTGCTAGTTAAAGAACTAAACAGAAAAAGAAAAAACGAAAAAAAAAATGGTCCTGGGCCGCAAACAGAGGGACCCAAACCAGTAGCACAGCCCACTGCTACAGTACTGCTACAGTAAATTTCGTTTTTTTTTCTTTTTCCTTCCTTTTTCCCGGCTCAGAACGGGGCGTGGGTCACAGCCCATTTGGCCTTTCGGCCCATCAGGTCCGGCGCCGCTTTTTGCGCTGGATAAAAGGGGCCGACGGTTAGGGTTTCCCCTACCGCCCCCAATCCTCATTCCAGCCTCGTTCCAGGCGGCGCCGTCCGCCCCTGCCCTTGCCGTCGCGCCAGGCGCGCGCTCACCGGCGAGTCGCCGGCGGTGAAGGGGCGAGATCCTCCTCGTCCGACGAGGGGCTGTAGTCAGGGGTGGCCACTCCATTCTGGAGGTCATTAGCGAGGCCGAGCGACGCCGGATTCCATGCTCCTCGACGGCGTCCAGGACGACGGTCGACGGCTGCGACGGAGCGGCCGAAGAGGAGACGGCGGCTCGCGCCAGTGTTGGGCGGACCCGCGCTGCCGCTCGTGCCGGCGACATCTGTGGCAGGCGTCGCACCAGCCCCAAAGAGGAAGATGTGCTGCTCGTTGGGAGGCGCAGGGGAGCGGCCGAACGCCCATGGGGCGCTGCTCGTCCCCGTGATGTCCACACCAAGCCCTGAACCGGCGCTGCCACATGCTCCGGCAGCGGTGACCGCGCCCGCGGTGGCCATGGCACGTCCTGGAGTCGGGATGAAGACGAGGCCGTCGCCCCCGGCGCCGGCGACGCGCGTCGGAGCCGGACTGTAACCACGTGCGGGTACGTCAACAACTATCACTCGCTCCTCCTCTTCTGCCGGCGTGGGTGACGGCAGGCGTGTGCCTGTGGCAACTGCAGGTCCGGGCACGCCCATCTCGACATTCAACGGTGGAGGGGCACTCGGTCCGGCGACAAGCCCTGGGTCCAGACCCTGGCGGTTGTCAACCGGTGTGACCAGGCGTCGGTTCACCGGTGTGGCATGACGACGGCGTCCAGCGGCGAAGTTCTGGCGGCGGTTTATGCCGAGGCCAGACACTTGTGGTGGTGCGCCCCGTCGATGGCGGACGAACCGGCGGCGCTGCTCGGCAAGGAAATGGCGGCGACCTTCTTCCCAGAGAAGGCCAAGGAGAAGAGAGGCAAGGGACGGCATCCTCACCGTTCCAGATTTTTCTCCGACGAGTTTTGGCCTGTCGCTCTCGCTGGTGAGAAGTGCTGATAACGTGTAAAATGACAGTGCGATGAAAAGGAATCGCTGATCCATTCATGATGATGGTGTACATTTTTATACCTCCTGAAGAGGCGCATCGCACAGGCGCGATGGTTACAAAGAGCGGGAGTTGAGGGACGCGTCCGTTAGATTAGGATCGCGACTGTTCAGAAAAAGGAAACCGCATGTCGGTTCCATAAACAGAGATTTCCTTAATTAAACTATTTAATTAAATCCTAACAGTAGCAACGAGGTGGGCTGTAGAAAAGTCACACTCTTCGCCTATTTATTAACACGTATGAGTCCCTGCTGTGCCTAGGCAAACTCTTGCACCGATTTCCACATGTGCATCAACCATGAAGCTGAAATCAAAAAGATATTGCACGTTCGGTATTACATTTTTCTTGTAAAACAAAAGCACTGGCAAATTTTGATCACTTTTAATTAAAGTACTTAATTTTTACCTGCAAAAAGAAGTGCTTAATTCGTATTTGAAAAACAGATTAATGTATTTTATACTATTGATTCCAGGAGCTCTTGTAACTTGTAAAATGCCATTAGCTTTTCGCCCGCAATGGTACCAGCTACACCTAAATTACTGCATGATAATACGGTCTCTGAATGACCTGAACAAAAGTTCTTTAATGGCAAAAAACAGCCCTAACTTTTTTTGGCTTTAATTTCTGCACATGCACAGGATCAACGCATCCATACTATTTTTCGATACATGTCCTTATTTTGTTGGTCTATGTACCACACGACAACTATATCTCGAACTTGACTACAAATACAAAAATTAAATCTTAGATCATGATGTTCAATTCATTGTGAGCAAACTTGAGAATGGCGTTTTGGCTTCAGAAAATCACCTCCTATTGGAGTTGTCGAGGCACAACTATAACCATGTGGACATGTGCAAACACACATGTCCATGCATTCACAAGCAATTCAATGAAATTGCTTTGAATGCGGTGGTTGGTTCGTGCAACTTTTCTCTCTAGTCCTATACGCTACCATTTTACTACTTGTCCTTTCTGCTCAATTCATCTTCATTTTTCGACTGTCATCTATTTCTTACTCATTTCAGGATTCTTTTGTTTGATGAACGAATTGAACAACCCCTATTTATTTACCCACACTCTACTACTATCCTTATATATGCAAGTCTTCCTTCACGTTCTTCTCTACAATATCATGACTACATAGTAGAGGGTGCGCTTCACCAGCTGAACTAGATGGATTCAAACAACAGAGCGGCCTAGCCTGCTGTCTTAGCTCGTCGCCTTCTTTTTTGGCAAACTGCATTGAGCATTCGTTCGACATGGGTGGCATTGGGAAAAACATATGTGTGTATCTAGAAATGTGGCATCACAATCAGTGGCGGAGCTACAATGAGAAACCTGGGCGGGCCAGAGAGCATAAAAAAATCAAATACGTACTAAGCATTCAGGTATACATGCAGATTCAGAGAGGAGCTGGCCTTCTGCGTCGCCTGGTGGAGCTCTAGGTGGCTGTTGTGTACTTGCGTCTGCACCTCTTCTCGCTGGTGCGCTGCAACGGCCTACAGTTCTAGGCTAGGCTAGGTGTAGTTTATTTATTTTCTCCAATGCTGGGCAGGCCACGGCCCAATCGGTCTTGCCGTAGCTCCGCTGGTGATCAGAATGCTGAGTGGAAAGATCCACCCTGCATTGCTATTCCTTTTCCTCCTCGGTCATTTGCCCCAAGATTGCTAGAACCAAGGTCGTACGATCCCATTGGACACACATAAGGAAATTATTTATTTAAACCAGTCATTTTTCACAACGAATGCTCTAATTGGCAGCATTAATGTGCTAGTCCCGCAAAAGTCGTTTTGTTTTCCCAAAGAGGAAGGGTTATATATATAGATAGTAGCTAAGCTTTCCCTCGGTTACAAACCAAGTTTTAATCGAACCAGTAGGAGTCAACAAGCTGCCGAGATAAGCAGCACCTACGCACAAACAAGATAAAATAGTTGCACCTAACGTGGTAAAGGGTTTGTCAAGCCCCTTGTCTTGCTATTACAAGGTTAAAAGAAAATAGATATATAACAATGGTATAGGGAAAATGGCAAATAGTAAAGAGGCAATTTTGTAGAAGAAAATATTAACGGAGAATAGACCCGAGGGCCATAGGTTCACTAGTGGTAACTTCCTCAAAAGCAGCAATTGGCATGGTAACAAATTATAGGTGTGCAATTGACAAGAATAGCAGTCTTTATGACTATGATCATTCATGCCATAATCTCATATATATGCATTACGTTTGTGATAAGTTTACCATTAAACTTATTGACTTCTATTACTAATAATCCACCTAAAGAACGTTATTCATCACACATCTCAAGATATTAAATTTACAAGAAACAAAGTATTGCAATAAACAATATGACATGATGTAGAAAGAAATAAATCTACCAGTAAGATTAAATTCTGCCATTTTATCCGTAGTTGCAACAATACATATGCGGCTTGGCCCCCTTTTGTCACTGGGTTAGAGCAACACAAGATTGAGCCCACTAGTATGCACCACTCCCTCCGAAGAACTACTCATCAATCTTGGCTAGAGAAAACAAATAGATAAGAAAAAATACATAGCTATTTAACTAGGCAGCAAAGAAATTTCAAAAGATCCAATAATATGCAGTAAACAATCTGATCATAAATGCACAATTCATCATGTCCCAACAAACAAACCAAAGAGTTGCATCGGATTGATCTCAATCACACAAGGAGGAAGGGGAACATGCACTAGTGGAAAAAGGCTTATAGATGAACTCATACATGTGACGGGCACTATGCAGCACCCGCCACAGCTGATTTTGAAATCATGCAGTGGCAGGTTAGAAAAACAGCCCGCCACAGGTTTTACACCAACAGTCGCGGGTAGAAACAACCACCCATCACAAGTGGACTCTTTATAATATGCCCGTGTGCGGAAAGTGAGCAGTGGCAGGCACTACGAAGCACCTGCCACTACTGATGTAGCAACCACTAGTGGGCAGAGTTTATGCCCGCCAAAGATAAATTGTGCCGCCCACGCAATTTATAGATTTTATATATCCAGAAGTTAGTTGTGGCGGGTCTTAGGGATCACCCGCCACAAGTATCTTGGCACCAAAAAAATTCCAGGGAAACTGTATCTAGGAGTAATAAACCTAGACTAGTCTCAAATTTGATGGGTGTCCAAAACTTCCTAAGGAAACCGTATTTATTACAAAGACATACCACTGGCGGTCACTACCATATTTAGTACAACGACATAGCACCAGCGGTCTCTTCCAGCTGCCCGCCGCTACTAGTTCGAGGACGACATTTGCCAGCTGTCCACCGTTGTTATTGCCGGCGTCACCAATTCAATTTCCGCGAAAATCGCATCTCGAAACTCAAACTTCTCTCCACTCTTTCGAATCCGGCATGCCCCCTCTTCGCCACCGCCGTCCTCGAACGCCGGAGTGGTCCTCCACCACGGCCTCCTTACATGTCGTGGCCCCCTCGCTACAGCCGTCCTCGTCCACCTGGGTCCTTCCTCCGCACCCCCGTCCTCGTCCACCTGGGTCCTTCCTCCGCACCCCCTCATCCCTCGAGGCCTTCGCCCTCTACGATCGTCCTCGTCCACCGGGGCCTTCTTCCTCCATGATCGTCCTTGTCCACCGCGTGCACCCTTCGCCCGGACCTCATCTGTCGCACCCCCTCGTGGTCGCGGCCCTCCTCTGCTCGCCGTCCCAAGACCGCCTTCCTGCTCCCCCAACACGATGGCTTCCTTCGGTAATAGCAGGCGGCTAACACCGCTACTGCGAGCCAACTCCTCCTCCGCCGAGGCCATTACCGATCCCTCACCCCCCTTCGCTCAAGCAATGTGTAGATAATTATATTTGATTCGCATATGTAGATGAATGTTAGATTGTATTTACAGATTGTAGATGGATGTTAGTGTTTAGATGCACATAAGTATAGATTCACGTATTTATAGATTTTAGTTGAACGTTAGATTCATAATAATAATTTCCGTGAATGTCTTGTATGATTTACGTATTTATAGAATATAGATGAATTAACTAACAGAGCTTCAAAGAAGTGTCGAAAATATCACAACACATTAATTTGTTTCCATTTCACAATATTTTTGACACTCAAAGTTTTCCATTTTTAGCACAAGTCATGCCAACTTTTTTTGTTCATCCATACTCCTTATTATTGGTTGATGTTGAATACATACTCCAAAAAAATATAAATCATTCTAATACAGACTCATCTTATAAATTACATAAATAAGTACTTATTATCAACAAAATCTTAATTATATAAACTGATTTATTTTGAAAAGCATTGTTCCTATTCTTCATCTTCTGAATCTTTCGAATCTTCATCAGAATTTAATACCGGCCTTCTAACTGTTGTAATAGGTTCGAACCTCAGTGTCACTTCTTGCCTATTGCTTCCAGGAATAACAAGTATAACTACCCACATCTCAACATCTATCTCATGAAGTAATAAAAAATTATTCCATCCATGGCCGTTAATTTCTAGACGGTCGTCTTTCTTAATCTCATAATCAGTCTCTATTAGTTGGTGTGTTTGTCGTCTCATTTCCAACAAAATTCAACCATACTGTTGTAAACCAAGGTTGCCAACTATTGGTCTGTGTATTACCTACATTTTAAAAAATAAACATATTTTATTAAAACGTGAAGTAATGAGATTATATTTTACATATTGTATATTACTTACCATATGGTTATTATACAACTTTCCAACTGTAAAGCAATGGACTTGCCCAGGATATTCATCATACATCTGTAATATAATGTAGATGTTTTTAACTTGCCATTGTGTTAAATTAAACTCATTTGTGTATGCGACAGATCTTTCTCCTTAGTAAAATACGTCCCCTTTATGAAATTTAAAAATGAATAATTGTTAATTATAAAAATATATAACTAAAGCAACAACTAATTATAAAATAATATGTACTTACTAATTATATCCTTTGGTTCACCGTTTCGATGTATTGGAGACCTAATTAAACTCATTTTTGTATGCGACAAATCTTTCTCCTTCGTAAAATACGTCCCCTTTATGAAATTTAAAAATGAATAATTGTTAATTATAAAAATATATAACTAAAGCAACAACTAATTATAAAATAATATGTACTTACTAATTATATCCTTTGGTTCAGCGTTTCAATGTATTGGGGACGTATACATCAAAAAAGGTATACAGTTGTAGCAAAAATGTATCGGGTCTTCTATTCTTATATCATAGTCGTAGAAAAAACAATCCCATCCAATGCCACCTATATGGATCCTATCGCCATTATCTCTCGCATACACCATATAGATTGACTCGTGAGAAGTCTCAACTGTGAAATAGCATTGTTTGATGTACTGCCTAAATTGCATATCTCCTCGGGTAGGTACATTCTATACATAGTAAGTGTACGTAGTAAACTGCACATGAATTTGATTTATAATACAGTGACATTACACATTACAAACAAAACATTGTTGATCGCAATCCCATAACAACGATTTTGTGGAGCACGATCCAATATCAATATACCACAATTGTTGTAGATGTTATTCATTTCAACCTAAAATAGTTATATTCAACTGTGTTATAACAAATCCAATATTTGTTTAGTACATACATAAAATAAAATAAATATGTTACCTTGAAGTATTGCTGATTTTTTCTTGATAGACGGCAAGTAATCAATTTGTTTGAAAAAATCCTACTGCACTCACCACTCACTATTAGTTGTCTCTATTTATAGAGAGACATTTAGGATTATGTGATTCAAATGAAAATAGGTTGTGTGGTTTATCATATATTTCGGATACCGAATGGTAGGCAATGAACGAAGCATGCCCCTAGTGTGGTGATATGACGCTATGTGCATGTAACAATGTTAACCTCAATTCGTGCTTTTAGTTGTCTCTGTTTATAGTGAGACAGTTATAGTTGTTATTTTTAGACAACACAAATGGAGTTCATTGAGGCTAACAAGTTTGCATGGACGATAATATTTCTAGCTAATCATGAGTCAAAAGATAATAGATTATGTGGTTTAACATATATTTAGGATACGGAATTGAATATGTTGTTTTCACTTCTTTGACCAATAGATATATGTTAGACAAATTAAATTAAAAATAGTAGGCACGGAACGAAGCATGCCCCTGGTGTGTCGACAAGAGGCTATGTGCATGTAACAAGGTTGAGCTAATTAACTTGCAATGAAATCTGTGCAGAACATCACGGCGACTTTATGAAGTGGGTGGTATGTTTCATTCAATCTGTATTATAGCTTACCATTTCTACTGTTGCACCCACAATTGTCTAATATCTATTTTCCTTTTATCACGCTAAGCACATCCCTTGCTGTGGAAGGGCCAAGTTCATACGTGTGGCCAACCTGCCCATTGATGTGGAGTGCACTATTCAGTTCGACAGTTGCTATAAAAAATGGCATTCTCTCGACCCTCACTCTAACCAATGAGTGAGGGAGAATGTATTTCCATGGTCCAAATTGGGTTCAAATTGCCATGTTGTTAGGGATGCCAGCTGGGAAGGCATTCTTACTATTTCTTCACGAATTCGAGGACCGCGCACTGAGAGCAACATCAATCTTTGGTATACTTTTGGTGGTGATCCGGGTGTCGTATATGTATGTACTGCTTTATGGTACTAGTTAGCACTTTATTGAACATACAAATGTTTTATGCACTTATTGTATTGTAGTGTGTAGGTACTAAATATGAGAGACTTTCTGAAATAGATTGTGTATTCGGAGTGTGCTATTTATGTCCTTAGGGTACTAATATTATTGCTAAACTTGAAAAAGTTGCAACGGCACATAAAAACACTGCAACAGACGCTTTTTTTGTTGGCATAATATAACTGTGGCGGGCACAAGGTTACGCTCGTCACATGTAAGAATCAGAATAGTGGCGGGCTTGAGATGCCGCTCTCCATAGCTAAGTATATTATCCGTCGTGGACGCGCACCTGCCACTGATGCCATAATATAGCAGTGGCGGGAGGTCGGTGGCGGGTGCCCTTGAGAGGCTTGCCCGCCATTGTTGCGCTTTTTCATCTGCGGCTTCTAGGCATTCCTTTAGTAGTGATGGTATTGAAGGTCCAAAAAAGAGAGATCACCATCAACCTACTACTATGGATCAATAGGCCCTGAAAGGAACTACTCACACATGGTCATGGAGGCAACAAGGTTGATGAACAGACCTCCGGAATGCCTTCCCCCACCGACAGATGAACTCGGTTTGGTATTTATAAGGAATTAGGATGGTGGAGTTAGGTCAAGGTGGTAACCGAGGGCTCCACAAGCTTAGGTGGCGCGACCACCCCCTGGTCGTGCCACCTGTCTTTGTGGCTACCTGGTGGCCCCACTTGATGTCTCACAAAGCTTCTAGTGTTTTTTTGTGCCCAAACATTTGTATTAAATCGGTAACATATTTTGACCTCCACCGATATTGATTTCCTGCGAAACCAAACAAAAGGAGAAAACAGGAACTGAAACTGGGCGCTAAATTAATAGGTTAGTCCGTATAGATGATATAAATTGCTATAAAAATACATCAAAATTATAATAGTATAGCATGAAACAATCTAAACTAACTGACACATTTGAGACGTATCAAAACCATTCTATTTGGAAATACGAGGCACCAAAGTTCTGGTATGGAGTCTAAAATAGCTTATACTTATTTATTGGTCTTTTTGCCTCCAAGAAAGATAATAAGATTCCACAAAATGTTCTGTATTTGCTTCAAAGGTTGCAATCACGCCTACAATTTGTAACCAACAATATAAGGAAAATGTGACAAGAAATCATCGAGTGTTCTAGTGCAAAGCGGGATGGACAAAATCGCTTGAGCAATAGTGGGCAGGAAAACCTAAGAGACCCTCGCCCGATTACCTTCCATCATTGGTAGAATAAGCTCTAATGGGCGCCTATAGCACCATTTTTCTGCCGGTCTGAGGCCCACTAAGATGCGATCACTTGGCTCCATTCTCTGATCGCTAGTTGTCCCCTCCATCGCCCCTTCTCCCCTCGCTAGTTGTTTTTTGTCTGCTGATCTTCGTGTCGCGGTAAAAAACCATCTTAGTTATTAATTCTAAATAGCTCACGATTTGGAAAAAGAATCATGATGTTGAAGAAAAGTTGCATTCAAAAAATCCATGGATATGACAAAACATTCAAATTTGAAAGTTCATGCATTTAAAAAACGTTCATGGATTTGAAAAGGTTTTGGGATTCAATTTATTTTCTGAATTTGAAAGAAGGTCATGGTGTTGGAAAAAAGTTTAGAAAGTTGGCAAAAGGTCCATGATTCAAAAATAATTCTATTTTGTAATTTCATTTAGGAAATTGTTCCATGTTATTTTGTACCATTGAAGATCTCTTTTTTCATATAGAAATTCAACAATATACTTTGGGTAGCATATACTTTCTATATTTTTAGTTAAATACATGGTCCAACATGGACCCGGAATACAAAGGGGGCTAATAAACCCGGACCGAGATAGTAGCTTCAGAAGACAAAAAATAACCTTTTGTATTAATTTGGAAAGGTACGGTGTATCAAAGCCAACTCACTCCTATTCTTTGTTCCGCACATATTTTAATATGCCACCGTAGCTTTATTTAACACTCTCTGCGTTTTGTACTCCTGGTAAGTTTTTGAAACAAGAGTACTCCTCGTAAGTAACGTTGGTTGTCTACTAGCCCTCCTTATTTATGCAAGTGTCTTCGTTTGCGTCGTGATCTTTATCTCCACACCCGAGCAAGAAACTACCTTGTCATGGTCCATGTGTGGGTATGAGTTATAGTCTCTGACCAGGGTGATAGTATATGGTTCAGTGACAAATAATTCTGAGTTCTAATGCTCATCCTACTAACTTCTAAGGCTGGTCGTAATGAAAGTATCATAAGTAGTATCATGCATGCCAACTAAGCGATGTTGATGAGGTGGCATAGAATTAAATGAAGAAATAGAGGCTTGAGTATCATATCATGATACAGTATCATATTAAATGATGTGCTACTTTGTGTCATGCATGACAATAAATGTAGCCAAATATGATACCAACATATGATACCATGCATTACGGATGTAGTATCAAACACTAGTATCATATACATGATACTAGTATATGATACTCTCCATTACAACCAGCCTAACAGAAATACCTAATTGATCTACCATCAAGAGATGGATAAAGCTTAGTTTTCCCTAGCTCACTGTACAGAGCTTTAGTTCGGCATGGGAGGTATTGGGAGAAGTAAATATGCGACAGCTTTCTTTGCTGGGATAACGAATCAACAATTTGGTTGTTGCCTTTGGGCATCATGCGCTAGCATCTGACGTTCACTAGTGCATGTGGATGAATCAGTGTAGGTCATTGATAACCTTGTGACAACGCGCGGCCTAGCAGTACAGATGTAGATCATGGTGTGAGCCAACGACATCTGGCGGAATCTGGTGGAGCCTATTTGCTAGTGCGCGTGTGTGGTTGAATCTGTTGGAACCGCCACTGTCTTGCCCTATCTCTCCTCTCCCTCTCACTCAGCTCACTCTCTGTTGCCGTGGCTCGATCAGCGAGAGGAGGAAGAAGGGGTTCAGAAAAGTTTAGAAAAACTTGATGGACACTGGTGTTTTGCCGGCGCACGAACGCCCCTTGTTTTCCTCGAGCACGAACTCGACTGTGTCAACCGTTACAACGATCAACCCGTGGCTATATATCCCCGAGCCAGCGCACTGGGCACGCACCCACGCCTCCACTCGCCCCCGATCTTCTCCACGCCCTACATGCTCTCGCCACGCCCGCTACACTCATGCGTGCGCCCGCGTCTGGCGCTGAGCATGAACCAGGTGACCTGATCGACCCACACGGTTCGCCAACAGACACACACACACACTGGTGCACGGACACGCCCTGTGCACCCAACACACGCACACACGCACGCACTAGTCCTCGGACCCGACGCGCCCAGCAAGTCCAGCGCGCGCCCATACCCGTACTCGACATGCCCGGCTCGTCGCCGTGGCTTCTTCGCCCATCGTTCACGCCCTAAGCCGCGGCTCAGAGCAGCCCGGCGTCCTCGACGTCGCCGTCCACCAGCAACGCCCGCGCCGCCGCCGGCTCCTTCCGCAGCAGGGGGCACTCCCTCTTGAAATGTCCCCTGACGCCGCATTTGTAGCATTTCCCACGACGGTTGTCCCCGCCGCCCGATGCTGTGCTCGCCGTGCCGTCGTCGTCGTCCTCTCCGCGCGCACCACCCCTACGCCGCTCGCGCGCACGCCACTGTGCTGCGGTGAACATGAGCTACTCGCCGTCTGCCCGCTCGCCGCCCGCCTGTCCGCGCCGCCGTAGCCGTTCGTCGAAAGCTTTCAAGCGACCCAGCGCATCCTCGAACAGCAGCGTGTCCAAGTCGCAGAATTGCTCCATCCCGGCAACAGCCGCGTACAGCCGATCGGGGACGCAATCCAGGAGCTTTTTCACCATCGCTGCATCCTCCAGCGAAGAGCCCAGTCCGGCGAAACGCGCCGCCATCCCGCTGATCTTCCCCGCGAACGTATCCAGCGGCTCGTCGCTCGCCATGCGCAGGAGCTCGAACTCCCCGCGCAGCGTGCCGAGCCGCGCCGCGCGCACGCGGTCCGCGCCGACGAACCGCGCCCTGAGGCTTGCCCAGACCTCCGCCGCCGTCTGCTTGGACGCCACCTGCCGCAGCAAGTCGTCTGCGAGCGCCTGGAACAGATAAGCCCTCGCCGGCTTGTCCTTCTTGGCGATCACCGCCGCCGCTGCGTCCTCCGGCGGCACAACCGCCTCCCACAGCCCGTCCGCGTCTAGGTCTTCCTCCACCTTGATCGCCCAGGTCGTGTAATTTGCCCCCGTGAGTGTGGGCGCCGGGGCTGAAACCGCGCCGCCCGACCCGCCGGCGTACGGAACGATAGACATCGCCGGCACGCCCTGATCACGGCGAGGCTCTGATGCCAATTGTTGGAACCGCCACTGTCTTGCCCTAGCTCCCCCCCCCTCTCACTCAGCTCACTCTCTGTTGTCGTGGCTCGATCAGCGAGAGGAGGAAGAAGGGGTTCAGAAAAGTTCAGAAAAACTTGATGGACACTGGTGTTTTGCCGGCGCACGAACGCCCCTTGTTTTCCTCGAGCACGAACTCCACTGTGTCAACCGTTACAACGATCAACCCGTGGCTATATATCCCCGAGCCAGCGCACTGGGCATGCACCCACGCCTCCACTTGCCCCCGATCTTCTCCACGCCCGCTACACTCACGCGTGCGCCCGCGTCTGGCGTTGAGCATGAACCAGGCGACCCGATCAACCCGCACGGTTCGCCAACAGACACACACACACACACACACACTGGTGCACGGACACGCCCTGTGCACCCAACGCACGCACACACGCACACCCTAGTCCTCAGACCCGACGTGCCCAGCAAGTCTAGCGCGCGCCCATACCCGCACTCGACGTGCCCGGCTCGTCGCCGTGGCTTATTCGCCCATCATTCACGCCCTAAGCCGTGGCTCGGAGCAGCCCGGCGTCCTCGACGTCGCCGTCCACCAGCAACGCCCGCACCGCCGCCGGCTCCTTCCGCAGCAGGGGGCACTCCCTCTTGAAATGTCCCCTGACGCTGCATTTGTACCATTTCCCACGACGGTTGTCCCCGCCGCCCGATGCTGTGCTCGCCGTGCCGTCGTCGTCGTCCTCTCCGCGCACACCACCCCTACGCCGCTCGCGCGCACGCCACTGTGCTGCGGTGAACATGAGCTGCTCGCCGTCTGCCCGCTCCTTGCCCGCTTGTCCGCGCCGCCGTAGCTGTTCGTCGAAAGCTTTCAGGCGACCCAGCGCATCCTCGAACAGCAGCGTGTCCAAGTCGCAGAATTGCTCCATCCCGGCGACCGCCGCGTACAGCCGATCGGGGACGCAATCCAGGAGCTTTTTCACCTTCGCTGCATCCTCCATCGTCGAGCCCAGTCTGGCGAAACGCGCCGCCATCCTGCTGATCTTCCCCGCGAACGTATCCAGCGGCTCGTCGCTCGCCATGCGCAGGAGCTCGAACTCCCCGTGCAGGGTGCCGAGCCGCGCCGCGTGCACGCGGTCCGCACCGACGAACCGCGCCTTGAGGCTTGCACAGACCTCCGCCGCCGTCTTCTTGGACGCCACCTGCAGCAGCAAGTCGTCTGCGAGCGCCCGGAACAGATAAGCCCTCGCCGGCTTGTCCTTCTTGGCGATCACCGCCGCCGCTGCGTCCTCCGGCGGCACAACCGCCTCCCATAGCCCGGCCGCCTCCAGGTCTGCCTCCACCTTGATCGCCCAGGTCGTGTAATTTGCCTCCGTGAGTGTGGGCGCCGGGGCTGACACCGCGCCGCCCGACCCGCCGGCATACAGAACGATAGACATCGCCGGCAGGCCCTGATCACGGCGAGGCTCTGATGCCAATTGTTGGAACCGCCACTATCTTGCCCTAGCTCTCCTCCCCCTCTCACTCAGCTCACTCTCTGTTGCCGTGGCTCGATCAGCGAGAGAAGGAAGAAGGGGTTCAGAAAAGTTCAGAAAAACTTGATGGACACTGGTGTTTTGCCGGCGCACGAACGCCCCTTGTTTTCCTCGAGCACGAACTCGACTGTATCAACCGTTACAACGATCAACTCGTGGCCATATATCCCCGAGCCAGCGCACTGGGCACGCACCCACGCCTCCACTCGCCCCCGATCTTCTCCACGCCCTGCATGCTCTCGCCACGCCCGCTACACTCACGCGTGCGCCCGCGTCTGGCGCTGTGCATGAACCAGGCGACCCGATCGACCCGCACGGTTCGCCAACAGACACACACACACACACACTGGTGCACGGACACGCCCTTTGCACCCAACGCACGCACACACGCACACCCTAGTCCTCGGACCCGACGCGCCCAGCAAGTCCAGCGCGCGCCCATACCCGCACTCGACGTGCCCGGCTCGTCGCCGTGGCTTATTCGCCCATCATTCACGCCCAAAGCCGCGGCTCAGAGCAGCTCGGCGTCCTCGACGTCGCCGTCCACCAGCAACGCCCGCGCCGCCGCCGGCTCCTTCCGCAGCAGGGGGCACTCCCTCTTGAAATGTCCCCTGACGCCGCATTTGTAGCATTTCCCACGACGGTTATCCCCGCCGCCCGATGCTGTGCTCGCCATGCCGTCGTCGTCGTCCTCTCCGCGCGCACCACCCCTACGCCGCTCGCGCGCACGCCACTGTGCTGCGGTGAACATGAGCTGCTCGCCGTCTGCCCGCTCGCCGCCCGCTTGTCCGCGCCGCCGTAGCCGTTCGTCGAAAGCTTTCAGGCGACCCAGCGCATCCTCGAACATCAGCGTGTCCAAGTCGCAGAATTGCTCCATCCCGGCGACCGCCGCGTACAGCCGATCGGGGACGCAATCCAGGAGCTTTTTCACCATCGCTGCATCCTCCAGCGTCGAGCCCAGTCCAGCGAAACGCGCCGCCATCCTGTTGATCTTCCCCGCGAACGTATCCAGCGGCTCGTCGCTCGCCATGCGCAGGAGCTCGAACTCCCCGCGCAGCGTGCCGAGCCGCGCCGCGCGCACGCGGTTCGCGCCGACGAGTCGCGCCTTGAGGCTTGCCCAGACCTCCGCCGCCCTCTTCTTGGACGCCACCTGGAGCAGCAAGTCGTCTGCGAGCGCCCGGAACAGATAAGCCCTCGCCGGCTTGTCCTTCTTGGTGATCACCGCCGCCGCTGCGTCCTCCGGCGGCACAACCGCCTCCCACAGCCCGGCCGCGTCCAGGTCTGCCTCCACCTTGATCGCCCAGGTCGTGTAATTTGCACCCGTGAGTGTGGGCGCCGGGGCTGACCCCGCGCCGCCCGACCCGCCGGCGTACAGAACGATAGACATCGCCGGCACGCCCTGATCACGGCGAGGCTCTGATGCCAATTGTTGGAACCGCCACTGTCTTGCCCTAGCTCCCCCCCCCCTCTCACTCAGCTCACTCTCTGTTGTCGTGGCTCGATCAGCGAGAGGAGGAAGAAGGGGTTCAGAAAAGTTTAGAAAAACTTGATGGACACTTGTGTTTTGCCGGCGCACGAACGCCCCTTGTTTTCCTCGAGCACGAACTCGACTGTATCAACCGTTACAACGATCAACCCGTGGCTATATATCCCCGAGCCAGCGCACTGGGCACGCACCCACGCCTCCACTCGCCCCCGATCTTCTCCACGCCCTGCATGCTCTCGCCACGCCCGCTACACTCACGTGTGCGCCCGCGTCTGGCGCTGAGCATGAACCAGGCGATCCGATCGACCCGCACGGTTCGCCAACAGACACACACACACTGGTGCACGGACACGCCCTGTGCACCCAACGCACGCACACACGCACGCCCTAGTCCTCGGACCCGACACGCCCAGCAAGTCCAGCGCGCGCCCATACCCGCAT
Source organism: Secale cereale (assembly GCA_902687465.1). Classification (NCBI taxonomy): domain Eukaryota; kingdom Viridiplantae; phylum Streptophyta; class Magnoliopsida; order Poales; family Poaceae; genus Secale; species Secale cereale. The sequence continues at coordinate 816,124,094 of LR738715.1, forward strand.
TCGACGTGCCCGGCTCGTCGACGTGGCTTATTCGCCCATCAGAATCCAGTGGCTTTTAAGCCGTGCCTTGTATCTAGCAGAGAGTAAACTCGGAAGAAATGGGCGAATGTGCTCTCTTCTCCGCCCTCGTATTTTCTCCTACAAGTTTCCCTCGGTTGTATCCTACACACGTTCAGTGATAGCAAGCAGCAACAATGAGATTTCTTGCCAACACCGTAAATGTGATTGGCGACATACCACAACTCAACTTAGAAGAGAGTGAGATGTTGTCTGCTCAATTCACTGAGAAAGAGATGTTCGATGCAATAACACAAATGAAACATAATAAAGCGCCCGGGCCAAACGTGTTTCCGGCCGAATTCTATCAACGTTGTTGGCATATCATAAAGAATGATCTCACGCCTATGTTCCATGATTTTTTTGAAGGCCATCTTGCTTTGTTTTACCTCAATTTTGGAACAATAACATTGTTGCCAAAGAAGACGGAAGCGGTTCGCATTGAGCAGTTTAGACCAATATGTCTTCTCAATGTAAGCTTTAAGATCTTTACAAAGGTTGGCACGAATAGTGTCCGGCCCATTTTTGTACCAATTGAGTCTGAAATTATTTATGTGTGCCACTTAAAAAGAGAAAAAAGAGCCATGCATATTCACACGTACACTAGCAGCTAATCGTTTCTTCATGTGCATGTAGGAACTAGTTTTTCTTCCATGAGCTTGGTTAGCTCGTACATCCATCCATACATGTACGTGAGCAATGCATGCGGAAGTACACGTACATGAATACCGGCGCCCTGGCCAGCACGTATTTATACAACTTCGAATACCAGTGTGTAGCTCTAGCTTGGAAATCATGTACTATGGTGATCAGGTATGTACGTATTGTTTTCCTTTTGATTTTGTTTTGCATGCAGACTTGTAAGAAGTATGGTCTATACATAGCCCGGCTATATGCGGCGTCTGCGTCACCTCCTCTGAGGCGACTCGGGGGCCAACCCTAGCGTCGCCGCCGCGTTTCCCCCTCTCCTCCCCTCCCTCCGCCGCCGCCTGAGGGCCTCCGAGGCGCGGGTGCTCGGCCCCAATGATGGTGGCGGCGGGATCTGACGCCTCCTCTCCGTTGGAGGGCCTTGGCTCCCCGGGGCGGCGGACCCGGCCGGTGGGCGCGGTGCAGCTGGTGGCAGGCTACGCCGGCGGGCTCTGGTGGGCAGCCTCCCATGGCCGCGCGGACGGCGTGGGGCTGCGGACGCTGGCGCAGTGGCGGCTCCTCGCAATCCGTCATGGCTCCATGTAGAAGCTCCGTCCCTGCTCCGATCTGTCCCGATCCATGCTGGCGCCGGTCCTTGGCGGCTGCTTTCGGCGTCCCCTATTGCCGGACTGCCGGATCTGGCGTGCGGGTGAGGTTCCGGGGGAAACCCCTGGCTGGCGCGGCGGCCTCCCCAAAGTCGACGCCTTTGGCGTCGATCCCCTTCCTGGAGGCTTTGGGGTGGATCCTCTCCCTACCGCCTCCTACTCGAGCTATGGCGAAAGCTTTTGTTCCCCTTCTGGGCGTCGACGGCACCCTGGTGTCGTGCTCCTTCTTGAAGGCGGCGGCTGGGAACAGCTCTTGGTGGCGGGGCTGCTGGTGGCGTGGTGGCGGTCTTTGGTCTTCTACTTGGTGTCGCGCCTTGCTTCGCGGGACCAGCGGACGGTTTCTTTGATGGAGCTGTGATTCATCCATACATTGATGGCGACAGATCTTGACGGCGTGGCGCAGTGCAGATTCGGAGTTCGATGTAGGAGGATGGACTCGCGCAGGAGGACGACGCTGTCTGGCGTCGTGGTGGCGTCGATGACAGAGAGACCTGGCACGGTAGATGCAACAGTACAGCTCTGAAGACGGACTCGTGGCAGGTGGCTGCGGCGGCCTCATAGGCTCATACCCGGCAGGCGTCCTGGTTGAGGAGTGCGCCGGACTGGTAGGTGCCCCATATCAGACAAGCGTCCTGGTTGGGACCTCAGGTCTTAGATGTTTAGTTTTGGCTGCGATGTATGTTTGGTATTAGGTCCAGGCTATCTGCGTCCTTCATCAATTGGATAGGTGTAGTGATAGTTGTTGCTTAAACGATGACTTTAGTCTTGCTGTTGTATGACTTTGTAAGGTCTTATGACAATAATCTTTACCTAATAATAAAGAAAATTGGGTTTCAGCCCGTACGTCGTTGTCGAGGTATTTTTTCAGAAAAGTTTCTACTGTTTTCGCTATTCAACCCGCACTCCTCTTAAAAAGTCAACACGAACCGGTACATGCTAGAGAAAAAAAAACACCGTGCCTCCCGATCCCATCTCGAGTTTCTCCACCTCTACCTGCGGCCTTCCACCGCCGTCGCACCTCCCGCCCCGCCCCGCCTCACCGCGCGCCGCCGTCCGGGCGCCACTGTCAAGGCTGGATGGGGCGGAGATGAATCACGACCTGCGGCCTTCCACCGTCGTCGCACCTCCCGCCCCGCCCCACCTCACCGCGCGCCGCCGGAGCACGAGCGAGCACAGAGGGGCCGGGACCAGAGGCAAGATGCGAAAGCCGTACCATCGCGCGACACCTTGCGGCGGTCGTGGCCCTCGCCATCGCCTCCCCTCCTCTATGGCCGACTGCGTGAGACCACGCTGGAGGATGACGTTGACCATGGCGCGGAGTCCAGCCAAGGGGTTCCGACATGGTAGTCTTCTCTAAGGAGCGGTGGTCGATGCCGACGAGCAGCGCCCTCGGTCGTCAGCCCTCCTCCCACTGCTATCCTCCACATCCCCCGATGAATAGGATCCAGAGAAGCACAGTGCGTTCTTCCTCCCTTGTGTCTATGTGGATTTGATCTGTTGGGTTGCTTTCTATGAATGGATGATGTGATTGCTTTGTTATTTCATTTAATTAATAGCAAAATTAAAGAGGCAATTGGAAGAATCGAGCAGCAATTTTGCTACAGATCTGCACCATTGATTTGGTCATCTCTGTCACTAGCAAGTTGCATAAGAAAGAGTGTGGCGTTGTAGAGGCGTGAATGAAACATGCCTAATTTCTCACCATCTTTGTACTTCACTGTTGAAAGTAGTTAGTTTGTGTGCTCATGTGTTACAGATGAGCTGAGGCAGTGAAAACATATTTCTCTGTACTTGCTCTTTAGCTAACGGTGACCTCTGCACCGTAATGGCTGCTCAGGCAGTTAATTTGGGTTATAATTGGATTGTCGGTTGACTAAAGCTTAGGAGGACCTATTCACTATTGGGACCTCTGTGTGTTGTAATGAAACAAAAAAAATAGGTGGCTGGTGGAAGGTTTAGGATGGGATTAAGTCTCAATAAATTAAATATTAGAAGAGTCTTTTCTGATGGCGTTGTGAATAGATGGTTTGAGCTCAAGGAAATCGTTCTCCGTTGAAGATAAATGGTAATGGTGATACTTTCACCTGCTCTACAGTATTGAAGGGCTTACACGTCTCAATTGTCACATATTGTTATCAACTCAAGTGTGGTATCTGGAAAAATTTGATTTTCTACCAAGAGAATATTTCTTACTTTGGTTGCTAGGCAATATGAAAGTAATGAGTACACATAACATGCTGAAACAAAAACATGATGAAGTTGCTGACTGTAGATTTTGCTTGGAGATGATATTGTTCACTATCCATAATTTGGTTGTGTAGTGGCTGTACTTTGTAATGCTAGCATGGATGTCTGTTATAAAATATACAGTATCTAGATTATTGCTGGGTATTGAAATTTGTAGTTCTGAATACTTTATATTTCCCAATTGTTCTTAATTTTGGCAGTATGCATGGGAACGCTGGGATGACGTGTTTTAGAGAATTCAGTGACTTGGTTCAACTAGACAAGGATCATTTCAACGCAAATGACTCATGTTACAGCCGATTGACCAATGCAGTGTGTACTCCTAGAATTGATAGCGAATGAAAGCGCTGTGGACATTACATGAGAGATAAAATTTCTAGATGTTGTTAGCTCTCACCAATTTGTACTGCTATTCACTCTATAGTCTGGGATTAATTAGCTGTGCTGCAAGGATTCCAACTTTAAAAGCCTTGCTGCAAGGATAAGTCCTCTGTATGATTCTTCAATACAGTTCAAAATAAATCACGGTGCAGAGCAGATTCAGTCTTTTGATTTTAGACAACGAAGAGTTTCATTGCTCTTAATAAGGTCTTTGTTTGCCTTTTTCTAGGGGAGGTCTTTGTTTGCTTGGATTGATGCACACAGCTGACACAGTTTACAACATTTTTTTGCCTGACGGCGTAGACCACATATTCAGTTTTACAATGTTTCCAGAGAGAGTATAATACTGATGCACCATTTATTTCGGAGAAGAAAAAGGTTCCATGAGGGTGTTTATTACAGAACTGGAGAAAGAGCTCGCCTACCATGCATGTTGCCTGGTCCGATGAGCTATGCTATGCCAAGTGCCCTGTCAGAGTGCAGCCGCAACACAGGTGGCAGACAGCGCTGCCCGCTGTCGAGGACCCCGGAGCCTAGACAGGTAGCCACCACTGATATGATTTTTGTGAACTTGTTTTCTTCAGTAAATCAACCATTTGATGATGTCTGCCGGTTAATACCATCCAAATTTTCTGCAGTTAGCTCGGCAACTTCCAGCCCCCACCGCCTTTCTCGACAGCCACAGCACCCAGGTTTTCGTCTATGCGATGCACTTCCATCGTATATAATGTTAGATATACACAATCGTAGATACACATATGATCTTCCACCTCAGCTCCTGTACTGATAAGATTTGTGTTGATACATGATTCTCAACAAAGTATGCTACCAATTTTTTTCATGTAAAGTGCAGTACCAGTTGGTGTGATATCATGTCCTCAGCAACGCCGCTGATGGAACGACTACGGCCATGTTGTTGACTGGAGTCTTTTTTCATGATGATGTCGATATTGGTCATCCCACAGTTTATGCGATGGAGCGTCAACGACCTCAGCGTGTTGCAGGAGAAGACCATGAAGATCTGCAAGAAAGATTTAGGTGTTGTGCTTGAATTCTTCTAGGATTTTGAAATAGCGATTGATTTATTTCCGCTATCTCATGTCATATCAATTTGTGTTGCATTGTGCATGTGTCATACAGGTTGATCAAGGAAGGTGTAATGCTGTGATGTGAGATGAACACAAGCATGGCCTACAATCGACGCCCACCATCCATGTGCCTTGCAAGCAGCAATTGTTCGCATCCTTGATATTTGTCACTGCCCTCTTCTCAATTCTCATCTATCCCAACAGTCTCGGTGTCCAGGCAAGGTATGTCTATGTCAGTTGAAGTATCACTCGAGTTACAACAATTCCAAGCTTTTTTCTATATCTGTAGTTGGGTGGACTATGGTATGAATCAGTTTATAAGCAACCATGGTGTACATGAATCTCTGTCGGTGTGAACTGTCAAAAGCATTTCCTGCTATTGCTGCCTCTATTTCATCTTCTAAATCTAGAGTCTAGACTTGGATATTATCTAGCAACAATTTTTTCATGAGAAAAGCATGGCTGAGAGTCATACTCGATGTATGCATAATACCGGGACAAGATATTTAGCTGTCATTATCCCAGAAGGGAAACATAATACTAAACTGCCATAAAAGTTATGTGAGGCCTTAGATCATCGTTGTGGTCAAATTTGTATCTTTATTATCACCCTAATAAAACATGGTTTTGCTAATTGACTTTATCTTATTTCAACTTTATTAGTTCAGTTCACGTGCTCTGTTAGCGACCAACCCCAATGCATATGCCACAACCAGTGAAAGAGGTATGTTGCCTTGATTTTTATAATTCAATTAATTTGTATTAATTGTGTGGCATCATCATGCGAGGTAAATGCAGAGCTATACTTTCTATTCTCGTGCCTTCAATTCAAATCATGCAGATGCTCTGATCATCGTTGTTCATATGTTTTGACTTCTGTCGAGCCTCTTCTAGGAGGCACACATAGTTTGGGAGTATGCCTATAGCATGATTGAAGAGACATTTTTAAATTGAACAAAACAAATTATATGAGAGGCATATGTTTGTTTTTGCTGTTCCAAACTACAGACAGCCTTGCAAATTTCCTGGACTCTGTTTCCTCTTGGAACTCTCCTTACTATATGCATTCCTGATCACTGTCAAACATTGATCGGCAGACTGCTCTATTTACAAACTCTATGTTTTTAGGTTTTCTTGTGAAAATTGATGATACCCCAATGCAAAGCCTTACGTGTTCAGTTTAGGTAACATGCTTTTTGATATTGTTACCTTGAAATAACAAATGTAGCCTTGTTGCTTGTGACAGATTTCAGGCGATAACCTAAATGTAGGCATTGAACACAACAAGGTCAGGATATGATAATGGCTCAAGGTCGTTCCGACAAATCTGGAAATACTCTAAAAAAAGATAATAACCTGGCAATGGCCCAAGAGTGCTGTTAGTTCTTGGATTTTTATACCCTCATGTTAATACTTAACTGTTACAATTTTTATTGTTCTTCTCATTATATGTACCTAATAATGATTTAGTTCATTTCTGGATGCTTGGACTAAATTACGCTGCCAACTCTCTGTAGCTTACAGCCTTACTCTTCTTAAGGAATTGGGGCACTACACTCCCATTTGTTAATTGTTACACATGGTGTATGCCTGTACGAGTACTCAATGTTGTTGTCTGATGTCGGTACATTTGTTTGAGCACCACACGATCTCATGAAAGATTTGTATTGCTCATCTTAGTCCAAACTGATGATGCCGTGTTTCTTTGTATGACCTAGAGTGTATATGGTTTCACTATCAAAAGATAACGGAACGACACAAACAAGTAGTGCCATGGCATAAAACCAGTAAAAAAGATGGTCTAAAACAATGTTTCAACCAGCTCGGAATAATGATGATGTGTGCTCCACACTTCAGTACAATTACACTTCTCAAGTTTTCTCTTTGTGTGTCAATGGCAGCGACCATTCTGCTGCTGCAACAACAGAATCTGTCTGTATAAAACTCAAGAGCTAAGTCCTGAAATTCCTGACATGATTACAAATTTCTGTGTTGAAACCAAAAATAGAACTACTTAGTATACACTTTCATGCTTTTTATTTTCTACTCCCTCTGCCTAAACATAAGTCTTTCTAGATATTTCAATATAGACTACATATGGATGTATATAGACATATTTTAGATTGTAGATTTGAGTAATATTCAAACAAAATGGTTTGCAGAGAACAATGTTCAGTGACTTAGATTTCTTTAGTGAGCTGATGGAGCGCTTTACTGGAATTTACATTTGCACTATTGCATGAGGAAGGGTGCCGAGTATGGCGCATACATGTCACCGATGGTAGTCAAAACTTGATGCTGAGTACTGATGGCATGGTTACATGTTTGGTATTCAGAGTGTGGGTGTGGGAGGGTTACGAATGACCTGTTTGATTGATGGTGATAATGTTTTTTTTTTTTGCAAGTAGATGGTGATAATGTGTTTTGATTGGAGAGACAGGGACAGTGGATAAAGGAAGAAGTAGAAGGGTGATTGGTGTCAAAGCACTACTCCCGGTGAAATTGGATTAAAAAAATATTGCATAATGGCACGCGAAGTAGGTTATATTTCATTTTTCGCCCGGTGCAACGCACGGGCATTTGTACTAGTTAATAAAATGGCCGTATGCATCGTCCAGATGCAGAGGCCGGGGGTCATCCTTCATTTCTAAAAAAAAATATATGCGGCATCCGCGACGGCTGGTACGTATGTACGCCTGGTTAGCCCGTCGGAGTGTGCACGTCAAAACGAGAAGAGATAACCATCAACGGAGCTGCTAAGATTACGCAAACGATTCATCTCTATCTAGTCCACAGAAATCGGAACAACCAAACCGTAGCTGCGCCAGCGCCGTAGCTACCCCTCTCGGCTATAAATACAGAGGGACTCACGCAGCCCGGAAGGAGGAGGTACAAGGAACACATCCCAGGAGGCGACGGCGCGCCCGCAGCCGCGCTTTTGCAAACCATGCACCAGATGTGATGGCATCGACAGCACACGAAGCCCATGATGAAGAGGTGCCGGCCACGGCGAGCATGCAGGCGCCCGACGAATGAAGAAACCGGAGAAGAGCAAGCTCCGCTGGCTAATTTTATTTGCTACATGTCTTTCATCTACGAGGTGCTGCATGAGAAGGACAGATGGTACGCACGCACGGCCAAAGGAGGCGAAGCCATACGCCACATCCATCCATCAGGCAACACCTCCCGCATCCAGCCATTGCATCGCATCACATCCATCATCCGTCCTCGTACCCAGTAACCAACTCACGCACAGTGAGAGAGGAGATCGATTATCGACCCACGCCATCACGACACAAGGGTGCCGCATCCATCCATCACATAGCACGCATCCATCCACTCCATCTCACCCACGGAACGCAACAAACACCGGCGGAGGAGAAGTCATAGGAGCCGCCGGAGCTAGGCGCGATTGCATCGGGCCGAGGCGCTTGGTGGCTCCACACACCCGAAGCCAGAAGACGCACGGCGGAGGTCGGCCGACTTGATGACCAGATGGCCATGGACAACAAGTTGATCTTCCCGGCAGGTGAAATTATTAACTAATTATCTCTTATCCTTCATGCATGCATAAAGAACACAGTTATGGGGGAGGAGCTGTCCATCCACACAAAGGAGAGCCTTGGCTAGGACACGGAGACAGCGCCGGCGCGATGTACTTGTGACATGTCTCCTTCCACTTTTCGCCAACAAGCCCATCATCTTTGCATGCCTCCTCCGACTCCGGAGCAACCGGAGCTCGCCAACTGCGCAGCCCGAGACCGGCCTTCATGTCTTGGCACACAGGTCCTTGATGAACAGGTCATGAAGTCCAGGTCACGACGCACTGGTCGCTAATGCACAAATTGCAACGAACAAGGCCATGGTGGACAGTTTTATGACGAAGGAGACACCGGTGTACAGGTTTTGCATCACACTTTTGGGAGGAGACGGTGAGGCAGAACCGGGGCTCGCTGACGACGCCCGAGGCCCGGCTTTCCCTTCATGGCGTATAGATCCTCGAACGAACCAGTGTCTGCAACGACGCGACCCACAACCGGCTCCTCCTTCATGAGGCGCGCGTCCCCGACGGATAGTTCAATGACGAACAGATCATAGGCGTACATGTTTTGCACCACGTTCTTGGTGGAGACGGTGTGGCGGAACCGGAGCTCGCTGATGACGCAGCCTGAGACTCACTTCTCCCTTCATGGTGTACAGATTTTTGTCTGAACTAGAGGTTGCAACGGCGCAGTACAAGACCGGTCCCTCCTTCGAGAGGTGCACCTACAGTGGCGAACAGATCCTTGGTGTATAGGTCCACGGCGTTGCCGGCGTACAGGTCACCCTTTGGCGTAGCACCAGCCCAGCCCGACGCGGCCTCTACAACGCCATCTTTCCACGGCCCTGTGAGACGGCGCCTTTGCGTTGGCAGACCGCCAAATACTTGGCGTCTAGCCAAGATGAGGCGCCAACCACCCCAGCCACGCCAATGTGAGCGTGTGTCAGTTTATTCTAATGGCGCACCATGTGTTGGTGCGCCATTAGTATCCAAATACTAATGGCGCACCGTTGATGTGGTGCGCCATTAGTAACATTTTTTTTTCATTTTTTTTTTCAAAACTACTAATGACGCACCACTGGATAGTGCGCCATTAATAGTTAAACTACTAATGGCGCACCACATCCACAGTGCGCCATTAATAATTTTTTTCTTCAAAATTTGTTTTTATTTTTTTTTAATTTTATTTTCAAAACTAGTAATGGCGCACCGTGGGAGTGGTGCGGCATTAGTAGTTGAACTTACTAATGGCGCACCACTCCCACGGTGCGCCATTAGTATTTTTTTCATATTTTTTTTATTTTTTTCAAAACTAGTAATGGCGCATCGTGGGAGTGGTGCGCCATTACTAGTTGAACTACTAATGGCGCACAAATAATGGCGCACCACTCCCACGGTGCGCCATTATTAACTTGGCCATTACTGCACCCAGGGGCGGATCTGGGCCCCAGGCCCCCAGGGCCCAGGCCCGGGGCGTGCCTATTTTTTTAGTTATTACCTAACCATATTTTTGAATTGGGCCCGGGGCTTAGCCCAACACACAGCCAGGCGCCAAGGCCCAACTCAACTCACCGTCACGCCCATCTCATTCTCATCTCGCTCCTGCGCTCGACCCCCGACCGGACGCCAGAACCCAGAAGGAATCCGCCCCGCGCCCCCGCCCCCAAGCCTCAGACCTAGCCGCCGCCGCTCCGGTCCTCCCCTCTCTCCGCTCCGGTCCGACTCCTCCCCCCTCTCCGCTCCTGTCCGGCGCCTCGCCGCCTCCCCCGCTCCCCAGGTCGGACCTCCGCGGCTCGCTGGCTCCGCCGCCACTCGCCCGTGCGGCCGCGGCTCGCCGGCTCCGCCGCCACTCGCCCGCGCGGCCGGGCCTCCGCCCTCCGCCCTCCGGCCTCCCGCCTCCGCCGCTCGCCGGCTCGTGCCGCCGCCGTCTAGCGCTTCTCAGCTTCTGCTTCGCTGCACAATCTTTTGAAAGGGTAATGGCTGCTGTAGTGCTGTTCAGGACCAGTTGATGATGTTCAGGCTAGCATAAACTTGATGATGTAGTTGTATCATTTATGTTCAGGCCAGTGGGCCGAATACAAATAATGGCTGTTCAGGACCAGTTGATGATGTAGTTGTAGTGTCTGTGTAGTGTGTAGTAGAAATATGTGCATGTAGAATTGTAGATGATGTAGTGTGTAGTGTGTGAATGTGAATGTTGTTGTTGCTACTGTTAATATCAATTTCATTTTATTTTGTAGAATACAAGATGAAGAGATATTTCTCATCCATGGCAGCAACAGAATAGTCTTTCCTTGGTAGTCTTGCTGTGAAGATGGTTCAAACTGATAGACACATAGTCTTTCCTTTGGTATATCGTCTTATTGAGTTGGCATTGATTTTGCCTGTTGCAACCGCATCAATGGAAAGAGCTTTCTCTGCTATGAGTATTATCAAGACTGAGTTGAGGAATAAGATGGGTGATGATTGGTTGAATTATTCCATGGTGTGCAATATTGAGCGAGAAATATTTGCCAAGGTTGATGATGATGCTATTATATATCGCTTTCAAGCCTATAGATTCCGCAAAGGAGCTTTACCTCATCGTAGTAGTAAGTTTTCAACTTTGTACAATGTTAATTGTTTCACTTGATGTTTATGTTTTCTCTTATGAAATTTTGCTTTTGATTTCTCTAAGGTGTTAGGCTCTTCATCCACCGTTGATCAAGTTATGGAAGACATTGATGAAGCAAACCATTGATTTGGTACTCTTTTTACTGCACGTACTGTTCGTAGTTCTTGTCATATCTTTCTATCTATATTTTGTTGTATCTTTACGCATTGAGATTAAATTCTAAATTTTTGGTGCAATTGAGCCATATTTGAGGTATTCTTTTGAGGTAGCTGTAGCTTGATGGATTTTAAGTTTTTCTCTCGCGACAAATTTTTTTTGGGCCCGGGGCTTGCTCCAATCCTGGATCCGCCACTGACTGCACCCCTTGGGACCGCCTTTTCCACTTCAAAAATAAATAAAAGAAAATGATGTAAATGTCAAAAAAATAAGTTTCCCATGTGATATGTGGTCTACTTGTTGGGAAAATTTACAAATATGAATTTTGACTTTATTTGCAAAATATGTCTGGAATTTAGTAAAATGGGCATAACTTTTGCATTCGAACTCGGATTAAAAAGTTTTTTATATGAAAAATTATCTACTCGAAAAGTTACATCCGAAAAGTTACCCCATTAAACATTTTCAAAATCCCCAAAAATCTAACAGAAAAAAAGTTACGGGACCTTTAAGATCTAGAGGCAAAAAAATTCAAAAAATTTCAAACTTACTAGTGGCGCACCGTTTGCTAGGTGCGCCACTAGTAACAGAAAAAATAATTTATAAAATTTTCGAAAAAAAAAATTTATAATTTTTTTCCAAAATATAATACGTAATATGATCGGGAAGTTTGAAATATATTTTCAAAATTTCATCATACTCATGAACATCAACAAACTCCTAGACATCAAGAAGGGTTAATAGGATTGATATAATAGATATATATCAACAAGTGCCTCTGAAGTGAGCTGGTGCTGGGGTTGGATAAAACTACGAAGTTAAGCGTGCTCGGGCTGGAGTAGTGTGAGGATGGGTGACCTTATGGGAAGTTTGACCACAGAATGCGATTTGACTTGAGATTAAGCAAATTGATCCCAGATTCGCCATTAGTATGCCAAAGCATCTAGATATATATGACCCCCAGAGAGGCATACTAATGGCGCACCTGTGGTGCGCCATTAGTATCCAAATACTAATGGCGTGGTACTAATGGCGCACCAGTAGTGCGCCATTAATGGCCAAAACTGGTGCGCCATTAGTAGGCCTTTTTCTAGTAGTGCCAGGACGACAAATACTAGAAGGGGTGGTAGTCTTACATGAAACGTTGCACGAAATCCACTCGTAGAAACTCGATGGGGTTGTGTTCAAAGTGGATTTTGAAAAAGCTTATGATAAGGTCAAATGGCCCTTCCTACAGCAAGCTTTACGTATGAAGGGATTCAATGATACCTGGAGATCTCAAGTGGATTCATTCATACAGAAAGGCAGTGTTGGGATAAAAGTCAATGATGACACATGTCATTATTTCCAGAATCGTAAGGGACTAAGATAGGGAGACTGCATGTCTCATGTGCTGTTTAATATCGTTGCGGATATGTTGGCAGTACTTATTAGTCGGGCTAAAGATAGTGGCCAAGTAGGAGGTCTCGTTCCCCACCTTGTAGAGCGGGGCGTCTCCGTCTTACAATACGCACATGATTCTATTATTTTCATGGAACACAATCTTGCAAAAGCTAGGAACACGAAGCTTATTTTATGCCTGTTTGAGCAATTATCCTGACTCAAAATCAATTTCAATAAAAGCGAACTGTTCTGCTTTGGGAGAGCTAAAGAAGAATAGGATAATTACAGAAGCTTATTCGGCTGCGAAATGGGATCCCTACCTTTTAGTTATCTAGGGATGCCAATTCACTATAGGCGGTTAACGATCAAAGAATGGAAATGTATAGAAGATAGATTTGAAAAAAAATTGAGCTGCTGGAAGGGCAAGCTCATGTCTTACAAAGGAAGGCTGGTTTTGATTAACTCGGTTATTATGAGTTTAGCAATGTTCCTCCTTTCTTTCTTTGAAGTGCCGGTAGGGGTACAGAAAAGATTGGACTTTTACAGATCCCATTTCTTCTGGCAAAGTGACGAGTCCAAGAAGAAATATAGAATGGCTAGATGGGATGTTATGTGTAGACCCAAAGACCAGGGCGGGTTAGGGATCGAGGATTTAGAAGTAAAGAATAAATGTTTGCTTAGCAAATGGTTATACAGACTATCGACGGAGACCGACTGCATGTGGGTACAAATATTGCGGAATAAGTACCTGCATACTAAGACTTTGGCTCAGGTGAATGCGAGACCATCAGACTCACCCTTTTGCAAAGGATTAATGACGACAAAAGTAACTTTCTTCCAACGGTGAAGTTCCTAGTTGGTAAAGGTACTTCTACTAGGTTCGGGAGGACATTTGGCTAGGGGAGATGCCCCTGGCCTTACAATACCCTTCTCTTTATAATATTGTACAATATAAGGAAGATTATGTCGCCACAGTATTAAACTCAGTACCTCTTAATATTCAATTTAGGAGATCTCTTATAGGGGAATGTTGGAATGCTTGGTTACACCTGGTACGTAGGTTGATAGATGTTCAACTTTCTGATCAGGCGGATAAAATTAGTTGGAAGTTAACCACGAATGGAGTATTCTCCGTCAAATCCATGTATTTGGACTTAATTTATTCTGGGCCATTGTCGAGTTCTTTGCACATATGGAAGATTAAAGTTCCACTCCGCATCAAGATCTTTATGTGGTTTGTCCATAAAGAAGTCGTCTTGACCAAAGATAATCTGTTGAAAAGGAATTGGGTAGGTCTATCTAGATGTTGTTTTTGTGATCAAAACGAGACAATCAAACACCTCTTTCTCGAATGTCCACTTGCAAAATTGTTATGGCGATCCATTCATACAGCTTATAACATTAATCCTCCAATGAGTATAAGCATATTATTTGGGACGTGGCTTAATGGAGTAAACATGCACACAGCTAAACATATCCGGATAGGGATATGTGCATTATTATGGGCTATATGGAGCACTCGAAATGATATGATTTTTAATGGGACAAAATTCACTATTTTTTTGCAGGTTATCTACAGAGCTACAGCCTGGATCTGTATATGATCGTTACTCACTCATGCGGACTACAGGGTGCCTATGGTTACTGGATGCAGCCGATGGGAGACGGTTGCACGGGCTATCTTCAGCCGATTTGGATGGCAAGCTAATAATAAGCTAGGTGTGTAGGCATCGTAGCCTGTTTTTTATTGCCGGATGTGGCGGTTTCTTGCCCGGTGTGGCGTTTTACAGATTTGTTTATCTTTCTTGCTCGGATTTTGAACTTAAGACCTTGTTTTGATTTTAATAATATGACTGCATGCATCGATTGATGCAGAGGCCGGAGGTGAGCCTCCTTTTCCCAAAAAACCCAAAAAAACCGTAACATTTTACATTCGAGGATGAGTCAAAAGATTAAAATGTGAGTTGTATTTAAAGTTGAGTCACTTATTTCGGGACGGAGGGAGTTCCATATATCTAATTAATCTGTACTAATCTCCTTTGTAGATTAAAACATGATTTCATTACCAAGCCGGTTGGATTTCATCAGCCGCTCAACATATGTCACTCTAAGCCTAAGTGTCGTCGTAAAAGCGCATGGTGAATAACAGACCCTCGACTTGTGACTCGTCTGCCAAACATTCGGCATATATAAAAAAGCTCAACGTACGGTAACATAAGCTCGCGGTTTTACGACCCCGCACGGCGAACAACCTTACATGTGAATGTGTCCGTCAGACCGTCACGCTTGATGACACCCTGACAATGTCTCGTGTAAGTCATGTGTCACGCTTGTAAGCCGCGTGCCAATAAGAGCAAACACAATAAGGCAATATGAGCAGTCTATAAGAAATAAAATATTATAGCTTTACTTATGTGGGGATAGATAAGAGCAAAAATGCTAAACTTACGGAGCTGGTATTACGGAAGGAAGTTACAGGACGACGTGTGCCGATACAATTGATCACCCACTCTGCGTTGAACTGTGGGGACCGGCTCGTGATCAATCCTTGCGCCTCCACCTCAGCCCCCCGTAACTGTTTCTGTAGAAAATTCCTGTAAGTGTAGCATCGCTGAGATAAGAGGGGAGAGAAGACAAGTGGGTTCTTGATTAGTACCCAGCTGCAACACGAGACCCAAGACATTTTGTTAGAGCAAGGTTAATAGAAGAGCCTGCTGCTGGCTCCAAGAATGTGCCATGTCACTTATAGCTATTGTATAAGTTAACTCATATAATAGGATGGATGCATGTCAGCTGTTAGATGAATTACATCATTAGAGCATGGTTAATAGTATAGCCAACTACCGGCTATATGAAGTTGCCATGTCACATATAGTCGACTTAATAGCCAACACGTATAGTAGCAAGTTGCTAAAAAGTGATACTTTATTAATACATGACCCACTTTACATCCCCACAATGTTTCTTGTAGCCCGTGTTACAGCCGGCTGTTAATCTGTAGCCCGCTTATTTTCTCTCTCCTATTCTCTCTCATCCAACTCAAAAAAATAGTAGTTTAATCCTTACAGCCCGCTGACTGTACCTTATTATACTTGCTCTTAACTGTTTGCATGTGAAGAAGCATAGGGCAGTCACTTGATTGGAAGAGAGGGGGAAGCGCCAGCCAAAAGCTCTCACATCGGCTGCATGCCGGCGCTTTATACTTGTTTAGTGTGCTGCAGCCGGCCGCTAGCCCAAGCGCCCGCTTCATTCTCTCCCTTGATTTCTCACTTCTCCACGTAGGATTTTGTTTGCATGGAACATCTTGTAGCCTGCTGACTAGGACCTATAATACTTGCTCTTAGGATGTAAGGTGGGGCAACTATTAATAAAGTAGTACCCATTTAAAACTTAGTCCTCCTTTGGTTTGTAGGAATCTTGTAGGAATTTCATAGGATAGGATTTTAAAAGGAAAAATTCCTATGTGGCCCTTTTGTTTGTAGGAATGTATTCCTATTCCTATGTAGGATATGATCCAACCCTTCACATTTTGAAGGAAAAAAAACATTAGCCTAGACTCAATGGAAACATTCCTATCCTATGCATCAAATGACACCTCTTTCTTTATAGGAATTGAGATGCATGTCATCTCACTTCCTATGAAATTCCTATTCCTACAATATTTCTATCCTATGAACCAAAAGAGGCCTTACTATTATTGTACATGTCGGCTATGACGTTGGCCGACAAATAGCCTGCCCGCTTCAGCTCCAGAATATAGTTGGTGGTGACGATGGAGGCGTCCCACTTGACGTTGGCACCAGGACCGACCATTGCTAGGATGAGTGGGATGGGACTCGTTGTGGGGCAGGGCGCTGGAGCTTTGAAGACTGAGTAAGCAACAACAAGAGGACGAAGAAATAGAAGATGCTAATTGTGGAGATCCACTCTTTATAGGCCACAAGCTCATTTTTTCATGGCGTGGGCTCCTCCACTTCCCGATACTCTCGCAACGTTATGTGCGAGTGGCGATCAAAATCATTGATCATATCCCCGAAAAACAGAGCACAATCTCCACCTTGATGAGACGTGCCAATAAGGGGTCGGCCTCGAGCCACGCATCGAGAACGGCCAGCCACTCAACGTTATGACCCATCGCGACCCTTCGTTAAAGAGGAAAAAGCTGTTAGTCAAAGACACTATTCACACTTGAACGGTTTTTTCCTTCAGGTTTAAGTAAACGGGCGTTCCAGGTTCCGAAAACCACTTAATTCCGAACATATGCAGAACATATTGAGGAACTCGCCTCGCAAGCCGAAGACTGCAAGGTGTGCGGCATTGGAGGCAAGTTCGGGGGCTACTGAGGGCGTCCTGGATTAAGGGGTCCTCGGGCTGCCGGCCTGTCATGACTGTGCCGGATTGATGGGCTACAATAGAGCCAAGCCCGAGAACAGATCCATGATCGGATAAGGAGGCCCCGGAGTCATGGTGTGTCTTCTATGCCAAGAAAAGGTAGAATCTTTCCTTCATTGTAAACCGACTTCGTGTAATCCTAACCTTATCGGTGCCTATATAAACCAAGGGTTTTTAGTCTTTAAGGCTAGAGCTTCATTCATCACCTATCCCGTCTAGGGTTTAGCTCACCTGATCTCGAGGTAGATCGACCTTGTAACCATACCCATCAATATAATGAAGCAAAAGTATGGGTTTACCTCTTCGAGAGGGCCCGAACCAAGGTAAAACCACGTGTCCCTTGTCTCATGTTCGTCATCGATCACAGATCCATAGCTCAGGACCCCTATCCGAGATCCGCCGGTTTTGACACTGACACCGGGCGTTTGAGGCCCTTTTAAGAAGCCCGTCTGAATCGAAAAATCATGACCGGTCAATGACCGGGTGGCCTGGCTGGGCGTATAAGATGAGTCTGAGGCACCCGGATGTAGATACTCTGACTTCAGTCCGTGCGACGCGCAGCGACCGTCCTCGAGCGCGCCGGGGATGCCACAAAGCGAGCACCATGGTGTGTCCAGCAGGTGAGCTCCAAAGCATGTGTGCTGTTGCTCCACGGCGTGCATCTGAGGTGTCCCGCGTCCCGCTGGACGCGAAGTGCATGAGCAGTACGGCGTACGCCTACTTCCACGCTTTGGAGCACATGCATCCGTCTTGAGGTGATCCCGGCAAGAAGCGCCGTACTGCTCATGCTCCTAAACCCGAAATCTCTAAATGTCCTTCGTCTTGACGTGATCCCCGTGACCAACGAGCGCCTCCGGTAGCGCAAAGAAATAACCGAGGCACTGACAGCCTACGTTGTGTATGTGCGCTTCTTGCCGGGACAGTATGAGCCTGCCGTATATACTGTTCGTGCGCATCTTGGCTTGTGCGAACGCAGGTCGAAAGTCTCGTCCAGGTGCTCCAGCAGGTCATCCTCGGCGTGTACAGCCTGCCATGGCTCACCTTCCACTCGGCGCTCAACTCGCTCTTGTTTTCTGTTGGTCGATGGACGCATAGTGCTCAACTAAATTCTAGAGGCTGCTACAGAGCATGGGGAGATGAACACCGAGCCAAGCGTCATGGCACTGGCAGGTAGTAGTCCCGGGACGAGCAGGAGCCACAGCAAGGTGGCGAGCATAACAACGCCTTCCTCCTCGAGCTCGTATGCGTACACCTTAATTAGTCCATGCCTCCATGGTGCCTAGTCACGCCGGAGCATGCCGTTAACGTTGTCGCCACCTGCGGCGCATGGGAAAGGGAATTCGTTGATGCTGGATTTGGGCGCTGCCTGAACGACGGGCGGAGGAGGGGCTCAACGCAGGAAGCCAACTTGACTCCCCGAGGGCTGTCGCCGGGTACGTGACTTCAGTTGCTGCGCCGCCGAAGTGATGAGGTGGCCGCCGCCGAGAACGGGTATCTCGCTTCTGGAGCCGTGCTAAGTCAGAGCATCTTCAACAGCCGCCTAACGAGCCGGACACTAAAAACTGGTTTGCAGCGCGTCCATCACCTTGTTTGGCGCGGCGGGCAGCGCTAGCTCCAGCAGCCGTGGTAAAATACAGCGCGTACGTAGCTCCAGCAGGCGCGCTAAAATGCCGCGCGCGCTCTCGCACAAACACTCTCGGATACGTTTAAAACGATACATAGTTCAAGCATAGATGAAAACGATACATAGTTCAAGCATAGAAAACGATACATAGATATTTTTATTACGTAGTTCTAAATAGTACTATGGTGCAACAATAAAAACTATGGTGCGGTAGAGGGCCGTCCTACTCCGAGTCATCCTCTTCATCATCACCCTCGCTGGTGGTGTCCGAGGTAGAGAGCCAGATGTCATCCCAACGATCATCGTCTTCCGAGAAGAACGATTTCCCATCGGTGTTGATAAGATCGCAATGCGATATGGCGAGCGTCTTTCGCCGACGCCGATCCGCCCGCTTCGTGCGGCGCCTTGCTGTCCTCTTCGTTCAGAAGGCGTGCTCGTTGGCGACGTCCTCCGGGTGGCGCTGGCGCCAGTCCGCCATGGCTCACTCGTCCTCCTCGGTGATGAGGAGGCGGCGCTGCCGCTGACGGTGTTCCTCACGGTACTGGTCTGTTATCAGACGAGGCGAAGGGGGGACTTCCTGTGCCTGCCGGCGTGTGTGAACATCGTGGAAGTTGAGCTGCGAGCGAGGTCTCTCTAGGCGCCACGCCGCCGCGTCGTACGCGCGGGCGGCCTCGTGCGCGGTCCTGAACGTGCTGAGACCGAGGCGGACATCGCCGGACCGGATCTCCGCATAGTACGCGCCGGAGGGGCGCTCGCGGACGCCGCGGCTGCTCGAAGATGCCCGGCAGCGCGGCGGCATCGTGGCGCGGTGGTGGCGCGTTGGTGGCGGGGTTCTGAAGCAGCGAGGAAGAAGAGGAAGCAGCGTGGAAGCGGGGAGAGCGCGCGTGGCAGTGTGGGTAGCCGCGTGTCTAGCGCCATGATTTATAGGCGCGCCGAAAGCGGTGCGTCAAATCTAGCGCGCGACCGCCCGCTTTCTCCCGCGCGCGCAATAGTTTCCAGCGCGCTAGTTTCCCGTCGTTGCTGGAGCGCGCGAAAACATCCCCCACACACTAAAGTGGCAGTTTACCGCACGCGCGTCTTATGACGCCGCTGTTGGAGATGCTATCACTGGGCGGTGCTCTCGGCCGAGCTCGGCTAGATTACCTCTTCATTTCACATTGCTTTCGTTTGTGTGCTCGTAATCCTGTACACTACGTAGATCTATCTGGGGTATAGAGCAATCTGTATAATTTGTTCCGAATGCTTTTAGGTATCGTGCTTTCTTGTAGCTTGTGTGCTTCATTCCTTTATTTAAAAAATGGTATGTAGTTGAAGAAGAATCTGATAGCTTATCAAAAAAGCTGTGTCATGAGCTTTTTTATTTCTTATTAAGTCGAGTAGACTTGGTTCGAGCTTGGTTTTCAAGTTTATGAGCTTTGAATTAGGGCGGTTGATACATGTTTTGTGATAGATCGCGGGCTCTTTTGCCTCGGGATGTTTCATGTGTATTGTATTGTTTTGAATAAGGATGGTTGATGGACACATGTTTTTAATAAAAACCGTGGACTCTTCTGGCTCAAGATGACAAGCATTACCATGACCCTCTATTCTTCCATAGAGTGATATAATTGAACGTGTATGATGGTATCAAACATGAAAGTTTGATGAAATGCTGATTAAATTGTTTGTTGAATTTAACTTTCTATATCGACAAAGCATTGCACAATACTTTTTTGGGAGTTAATAACATCCCACTTTTGAATTTGGATGTTATTAACAAGATCATTTATATGCATTCATAATTTGGTGTTTTTCTGATTTTTATTCGGTTGCTGATCCAAGAAAACCTTAAGCAACTCAAGGACCAATAGAGAGAGTTGGGGGTTTTTCGCATAAAATTCATTTTTGAATTTATTCAAATTTTGAAAGTGGATCAAATTTGATTTCAACAAATTACTTCCAATTGTTTCACTAATAGAAATATTTGGAAAAAAAATCGAAGTCAAATTATTTTATTTGCAATTTTATTTGGTTGCATTTTATTAATTAGGGAAAAATTGCAATTTTGAAAAAATTGCATTTAGCCCAGAAAAATGTTGACTATGTCCCAAATATTACGAGGGATGGTAAAAATTGTTTCTGGAATTTTTAGGATTTTATTTTATTTTATTTGAATTTTTTTGGCTGCGGTAATTATTTAAAAAAAAGGTTCGGACCGACTGAGCCGAAGCCCAGCAGGTCCAGTAGGCCGCCTCCTCCCCGCGTGCCGACTCCGAGCCAGAGTCCGGCTGGCGCACGGACCCCGCCGCGCCGTGTCCGCCCCGGACACCGCCCCCGCCTTGCCCCTCCTCCAAGTCGCCGCCTCCTGCCCCCTTTAAATGGCCGCCCCCCTGACCTCCTCACCCCGCCGCCGCATCGTCGCCCGCGCCGCCGCCTCGCCACAGCGCTGCCACCTGCGAGCCGCCGCCGCCGCCGATGCTGCCACGCCCGCACCCCGAGCTGCCGTCGGACCTGCGCCACCCGCCGCCGCACCCGCCAATGTTCGCTGACGCCCGGATCCGCTTCGCCGCCCTAACCCAACCCGCTGGTCAACTCGGTAAAACCGCCGTTTTTTTCCGGTTTAGTTCGGCAAAGTGGGTGGAGAAAATTGTTTGAGCCATAGTGGGCAGAAAAACCTTAGAGTTAATCGCCCGATTCCCTTCCATCAATGGTAGAATAAGCTCTAATGGGCGCCTATAGCAACATTTTTCTGCTGGTCTAAGGCCCACTAAGATGTATTGCTAGTTGTCTCCTCCATCACCCCTTCTCCGCTCGCTAGTTGTTTTTTTTTCTGCTGATCTTCGTGTTGGGATAAAACAGCTTAGTAATTCTAAATAGTTCACGAACTTGGAAAAAGAATCATGATATTGAAAAAAAGTTCATGCATTCAAAAAATTCATGTATATGACAAAAAGTTCCAAATTTGAAAGTTCATGCGTATAAAGAATGTTCATGGATTTGAAAAGGTTTTGTGATTGATTTTCTTGTATGAATTGGAAAGAAGGTCATGGATTTGGGAAAAAGTTTAGAAAGTTGACAAAAAGTCTATGATTTCAAAAAGGTTCTATTTTTTAATTTCATTCAGGAAATTGTACCACGTTATTTTATAACATAGAAAATCTCTTTGCAAATGGAAATTCAACAATATACTTTGGTAGCATATACTTTCTACGTTTTTAGTTAAATACATGGTCAAACTTGGACCCAAAATACAAATGCGCCTAAGAGCATCTCCAGCCGTTGCCCCCCCAGGACGCGTAAAAATCGCCCCCTGGGGGCAAACCGGCGATACAATCGGCGCTGGGGGCGGTTTTGCGCCCAGTCGTCGCCCCCAGGCGGCGAAATTGGCCCACTGTGCAGCCCAATTTCGGCGAATAAAGGGCCCATATGGGTGAGAATAGGCCCATATTCGACGTGGTTTCGCCGTGTCTCGGCGTTCAATTATCAACACAATTATTTCTTATCACATATTTCATCACAGAAAAATCAAATACTTCAACAAAATAGTAGAACAACAAATAGTTCAATACAATTTATATAGTTCAACAAATAAAAACTCGTATTTCATCACGCGGCGTCCCCCTTGAGCCTCCATAGGTGCTCAATCAGATCTTTCTGTAGTTGATGATGCATCTGTGGGTCTCGGATCTCCTGACGCATACTGAGATAGGCAGTCCAAGTTGCCGGTAGCTGGTGATCAACTTCGGCTAGAGGACCCTGCCTATAGTATGGTTCAGTGTCAAACACTGGGTCTTCTTGCTCGCTCTCGATGATCATGTTGTGCAAGATGACACAGCAAGTCATAATCTCCCACATTTGATCTTTGGACCAGGTCTAAGCGGGGTACCAAACAACAGCGAATCGAGATTGGAGCACACCAAATGCCCGCTCCACATCCTTCCTGCAAGCCTCGTGAACTTTCGCAAACCAGGCGTTCTTGCCTCCTGCCGCAGGGTTTGAGATCGTATTCACAAATGTCGACCATCTCGGATAGATGCCATATGCTAGGTAGTACCCCTTGTTGTACTGCCGCCCGTTGACCTCGAAGTTCACCGGAGGAGAATGACCCTCAACGAGCTTGACAAAAACAGGAGAGCACTGCAGCACGTTGATGTCATTGTGAGTTCCTGGCATACCAAAGAAGGAGTGCCAAATCCAGAGGTCCGGTGTGGTTGCCGCCTCAAGCACCACACTGCAACCGCATTTGGCGCCTTCGTACATCCCCTGCCAACCAAATGGGCAATTCTTCCATTTCCAATGCATGCAGTCGATGCTTCCAACCAGCCCGGGAAATCCTCTTGCCGCATTCTGGGCTAGGATCCGAGCAGTGTCTTCCGCATTGGGTGTTCTCAAGTATTGTGGCCCAAACACTGCCACCACTGCCCGACAGAACTTGTAGAAACACTCTATGCTGATGGACTCGGCCATGCGCCCATAGTCGTTGAGTGAATCACCGGGAGCTCCATATGCAAGCATCCTCATCGCTGTCGTGCACTTCTGGATGGAGGTGAATCCAAGAGCGCCAGTGCAATGCATCTTGCACTTGAAGTAGTTGTCGAACTCCCGGATGGAATTCACAGTCCTGAGGAAGAGCTTTCGGCTCATCCGATAACGGCGCCAAAATGTTTTCTCGCCGTGAAGTGGACCATCGGCGAAGTAGTCGGAGTAGAGCATGCAGTAGCCTTCAAGACGAAGCCGGTTCTTTGCTTTCAACCGCCCCGGCGCCGAGTCACCTCGCCGCGGCTTTTCATGGCTCGCCAGCAGCTGGGCGAGGGCGGCGAGCACCATGAGATGCTCTTCTTCCTGGACGTCGGCCGCGGCTTCCTCCTCCAGCAGCGCGGCGAGCTCTTCCTCGTCATCCGAGTCCATCGCCGAGCCAGGCAAAACGCCGAACACCTAGCGCTCGGTGGGCGTGCACCCGCCGCTAAACCGCGCCTCCGCGGCCGGAAACGCCCAGCTATTGTGGGAGGGGCTGCCGCGGCGAAGCGCTGCTATTTTCCAGCGGGGAATGGCTATCTAGCGGAGTAGGGCGGCGGCCGTCGCCGGGATATAGCTCGTGGTGGCCGAGGGCGCGGGGGGTGCGAGGCGAGTCGGGGGATGAAAGCCTTGACTTTTCCCCTGTCGGTGTGGGCCAGGCGCGCTTTTCCCTAGCGCCGGAGCCCCCAACTGCTCCCCAGCGCGCCGGGTTCGGCCTGTGACCGTCGGACGGAAAAAAAGGTCCGAGCCGACGATTGTCGGCGTCCTGGGGGCGCGACTGGACCGTTTTTTCGGCGCCGACGCCGAAAAAGTGGTCTGGTGGGCATGTTGGGGGCGCGGCTGGAGATGCTCTAATAAACCTAGACCGAGGTTGTAGCATCAGAAGACAAAAATACCTTTTGTATCAGTTTGGAAGGGCACGGTGTTTTTTTTTTTCGAAAAGGAGGTGACCTCCGGCCTCTGCATCTATAGATGCACACAGCCCTTCTTATTAAACGAAAGCAGTCCGCAAACATGTTCTCAAGTACCCAAGTTCCCTAAGAGGACAATGCCACAAATGGCTAAAAAGAAAATACAGCCACAACCGGCCTCAACAAATATCAAAGCCTACCCACTTAACCTAAGATTGGAGCGCCATCCAAATCGGTTGTAGGTATCCCGTGCGACCGTCTCCCATCGGTTGCACCCAAAAGCCATATGCTCCCTGCGATCCGCAGGACTGAGTAATGACCACGTACGGATCCAAGTGGATGCCCTGAAGATAACCTGCAAAAAGTTGGTTAATTTTTGTCTGTTAAATGCGACATCATTTCTACAGTTCCATATAGCCCAAAGCATAGCACATACTCCTACACGAATATGTGCTGCTATGTTGGTATCAATACCCTGCAACCAATCCCCAAAAAGATGTTGAAGTGACGATGGTGGAGCAATGTTAAAAGCTGCATGAAGCGTTCTCCACAAAAGCTTAGAGAGTGGGCAAAGGATAAATAGATGTTGTATAGTTTCTTCCTGGTCACAAAAGCAACATCTCTTGCTGCCAGTCCAATTACGCTTAGCTAAATTATCCTTCGTTAAAACCACTCCCTTATGTACAAACCACATGAACACTTTAATTTTCAGCGGCACTTTAATTTTCCATATATGTATCGACCTCGGAATGGGTCCGGTGTTGATCAAGTCTGTATACATAGACTTCACCGAAAAAACTCCAGACGCGGACAACCTCCATCTAATGGAGTCCGTCTCTGTAGTAAGGTTAACTTGCATTAGCCTACGTACCAAATTAAGCCAACTCTCCCATCTTTGGCCCACTAACGCTCTCCGGAACTCAACGTTCAAGGGAACCGTGCTCAAAACAGAATAAACCGAGCTCTCCTTGCGTTGGACTATATTATATAGGGAAGGATATTGCAATGCAAGAGGAGTGTCACCTAGCCAGGTATCTTCCCAAAAGCGAATACTCCTCCCGTTGCCTACCAAGAACTTGCACCTATTAAAGAAAGTCCTTCTGACCCGCATCAGCCCTTTCCAAAATGGTGAGTCGTTTGGGTGTGTCGACACTTGAGATAAGCTCTTTGTATGCAAGTACTTATTACGGAGCAGTTGAACCCACACCCCTTCAGTTTCAACTGATAGGCGATAGATCCACTTACTAAGTAGGCATCTATTTTTAACCTCTAAGTTCTCAATACCCAAACCACCTTGGTCTTTTGGTCTGCAAATAATATTCCACTTGGTTAACCTATATTTCTTTTTAATCTCATCACTTTGCCAAAAGAACCTAGAGCGATAGTAGTCTAACCTTTTCCGTACTCCCACCGGTATTTCAAAGAAAGACAAGAGAAACATCGGCATACTCGTCAAGACCGAGTTAACTAGGATCAACCTACCGCCGTAAGACAGAAGCTTACCCTTCCAGCAGCTCAGCTTTTTTTCAAAACGATCTTCTATGCATTTCCACTCTTTAATAGTAAGTTTACGATGATGAATGGGAATGCCCAAATACGTAAAAGGTAAGGAGCCTATCCCACAACCAAACAACTGTTTGTAAGTCTCCTCTTCCTCTTTGGCACGTCCAAAACAAAAAAGCTCACTTTTATCAAAATTAATCTTTAGACCCGACAATTGTTCAAACAAGCAAAGCACCAACTTCATGTTTCTCGCCTTCGCGACGTCATGCTCCATAAAAATAATAGTGTCGTCAGCATATTGTAGTATGGACACCCCACCGTCCACCAGATGTGGAATGAGCCCCCCTACCTGGCCATCTTCTTTCGCCCGATTTATCAGAATAGCCAGCATGTCTGCGACAATATTGAAGAGGATCGGAGACATCGGGTCACCTTGCCTTAAACCCTTTTGCGTCTGAAAATAATGACCTATGTCATCATTGACTTTAATTCCGACGCTGCCCCCCTGAACATATGCTTCTATTTGCTTCCTCCAGGCCTGGTTAAATCCCTTCATTCGTAGGGCTTGTTGTAAGAAGGGCCATTTAACCTTGTCATAAGCTTTTTCGAAGTCCACTTTGAAAATCACTCCATCCAATTTCTTGGAATGAATTTCATGGAGTGTTTCATGTAACACAACCACTCCCTCAAGAATATGTCGTCCCGGCATGAACGCGGATTGATAAGGCTGCACCACTTTGTGTGCAATCTGCGCCAATCGATTTGTGCCCACCTTAGTGAAAATTTTGAAGCTCACATTGAGCAAACAAATCGGTCTGAACTGCTCAATGCGGGTTGCGTCAGCCTTCTTAGGCAGCAAAGTGATTGTGCCAAAATTTAGCTTAAAAAGTTGTAAGTGTCCTTCGAAAAGATCTTGAAATAAAGGCATCAGATCCCCTTTGATGAAATGCCAACACTTCTTATAGAATTCCACCGGGAATCCATCAGGCCCCGGTGCCTTGTTATTTTTCATCTGGGAAATGGCCTCCAACACTTCTGTTTCAGTGAAAGGAGCCACTAAGATTTCGTTCTCATCATTACCCAGTTGCGGAATGTCCTGCACGACACTTTCGTCCATCGATACAAAGTTGTCATCAGGCGTGCTAAAAAGCTTTTTGTAGAATTCTGAAATATACGTCTTGAGATTTTCCTGACCCACTATCGTACCCTCATCTTGTTCTAGCTGAAATATACGTTTTTTCCGATGTTTCCCGTTGGCAATCAAATGGAAAAACTGCGTATTATCATCTCCTTCAACCACCGACCGCACCTTCGCTCTTAGAGCCCACTTTAGTTCCTCTTCTCTAAGAAGTTTGGCGAGATCAACTTCCGCCTCCCTCTTAGCTGCCCGGTCCTCAGCACTGAGAACAGCACATTCTGCCTTAATATCGAGCGTATTGATGATGTCTAGCAACCTTTCCTTTTGCTGTTTATATTCACCACTAGTTTGTTTAGCCCAGCCCCTCAGGAACTGACGAAGATGTCTAATCTTAAATTGCCATCTATCAATATTAGATTGCCCTCTATGTTCCGACTTCCACTCACGCTCGACAAGTTCCATGAATCCTTCGCGCTCAAACCAAGCGGTTTCGAAAGAGAATACCTCCTTGTTCCCTCGGTGAGCCGCCTCACCCGAGTCTAGAAGCAAAGGAGTATGGTCCGAAAGACCTCTTTGCAGCGCCCGAACTGTCACACGTGGGAATTTTTGTTCCCAATCTATGCTAGTAAGAACCCTGTCTAACTTCTCATAGGTTGGATTCTCTAAGTTGTTAGCCCATGTGAATTGTCGACCAGTGAGATCTATTTCCCGCAAATCCATATTCTCAATAATGGCATTAAACATGAATGACCATCTAGCATCGAAATTATCATTATTTTTCTCCGATCTTCGCCTAATAATGTTGAAGTCGCCACCAACTAAGATTGGCAACGTCTCCCCACCACAAATCCTCACCAGTTCTGCGAGGAAGTCCGGTTTAAACTCCGGCTGAGCCGCACCGTAAACAGCCACAAGAGCCCACCGGAACCCGTCAATTTTCGATCTCACATGAAATTTGACGGCAAACTCTCCCATGAACACGTTCACCACCTCCAGAGTCTCCCTCTTAACTCCTAGCAAAATCCCTCCGGATCTCCCCCTAGGAGGTAGACAGTGCCAATCAAATTCCACTCCTCCAGAAACTGTTGAAAGAAACTGAGAAGTGAAATTGTCTCGCCCTGTCTCGAGCAATGCAATGAAATCAAGGTTATACTCAATGGATGCCTCCGCTAGAAACCTACGCTTAGAGAGGTGCGCAATACCTCTAGAATTCCAGAATATCCCTTTCATGGATCATCATGAAATCTACGCTTTACCCGGATCCTATCACTCCTGCGCACTGCTGACATATCATATATCTTTCGCCTACGCATGCGCTTAGGATCATCCAACAGATGCACACCGTCCGCACGACCGTGTACATCATTAAGGTTCTCACCCTGATCAGCAAAATCCTCATCCTGCTCATTTTCCACTTCATCACTCATCTCTGTCGAAAGAACCGGAGGCACCGCATGCACCTCCAAATCTTCATGATGAAGGTTAAGACATCCTAACGGTGTCAAATCTTCACACAATGATTCTAACTGTGCCACCCCAAGTTCATTAATGTCATTGTCTTCCATCGGTTGCACCGCTGCTAAATTCCTAAGCATAACGATAGCTCTATCTGCCTCTCTGTCCAGTAGTTCATTAATGGAAGTTGTAACTTGGTTATTATCATTACCCAACGACACCCCCAGTTTATCCGCCCGATCAAGTATGTCATTTTCAGAAAAATGAAGAACAGAAACATTCATATTTATAGACATACCTGTAGAAGTCTCGATGTCGCGGATCCGGGCCGCCCGCATGGCACGCCCCAACATGAGCTCATCGGCATCCGGCTGCGCCTGAATACGATGACTCGACCGCCTGTCGCAAGACTCTGGAATCCCGCCAAATGCCACAATCTCCTCAACCGTCGGCTGAACCTCCTGGCATCCCGTCCGAGACTCGAAAAACCTATCATCTACCAACGAAGAGGGTGACGAGCCTGTCACCAGATCCCCCTGAATAACGGCCGGAGATGCATCTCGCTTCTCCGTCGGAGACGCCATGACTGACACCGCATGTGATGGGCCCGTTATGGCAACACGCTCCTCCGTCTGGGAAGCCAAGGTAGAAACCGCATGTGTTGGACTCTGGCATGACGTATCCAGCAGTCTACTCACATCAATGCATCCTTCCTTATCTCGCGGAGATAGCGGCGGTAGATCATGCTCGAACTGGTCATCCTCCTCTACCCTCTGGCTCCATAGCCTCCCGGGTGCGGACCCAGCACATTCCCGTCGACCCTGCGTCCCTGCCATGGGCGTGAAGGTGGCCGGGGACTTGCCCTCGGCCGCCGCAAGATTCTGTCCCTGTCCACCGGATACAGAATGCTGACCCGTCTGGTCATGATCCATGAGATCATCCTGCTTCCCATCACCATCTCCAGCGCTATCGTCCGTGCCCGAGACTGCATTGGCCTCATGGGGCAAAGGTACCCCCTCGATCTCAATTCTCAAATCATAGCTCATCCCGTCGTATACCCAACCCAGCAATCCCGGAATAGCATCCACATCAAGAACACCCACCCTCATCCGAGCAATACCATGCATCCGAGTGAAGGGCATATCCACCTCCAAAGTCTTCCCAATAAGAGAACCCACGCTCCACGTCTCGAGAAAATCATTAATCACATCTGGCGGCAATCCATAAAATCTGACCCAAATCTGAACAAGTGGTATTCCGACCGGCTCATTCCGCTTCCACTCATCAAACTCAAGCACACAAGAGCTACCTGGAACCTTGCACATTCCAAATTGATTAATTCTGTCCAAGTCGAATTTGGTTGGATAGTCAACTTTGTAAACCTGATCCTCAACCCGGACAAGCGACCACTGGAAGGAATTTGAAACCAGCCTACGCAGTTGCAGAATAATTTGCTCCTCGGAGAGCGTTCCCTTGGTCACACGAATCAAACCAGTCCTAGCATTCTCCAGACGAGGTCTACATGATTTCATCGTAGGTGTCTCAAAAAACATCAGCTTTGGTCCACAAACTCCAAAGATAGTCACCACTGGCTTGGGTGCCGAAAGAAGTGGACACTCCGTCTCATGCCTCGGGCGAAGGCACACATCACATAGCTCAGTAGAACAACCAACCGCATAGTGTCCAGGCTCGCCACAGCGAAAACAATAGAGCTTCTCCCGTTTGCGCTGAACCTTAGCAGTAACCTCCGCCTCTCTTTTCTCCACCTGAGTAACATCATCAACTTCCATAGCCGGGGTAACCGCCGACACAAGGTCCCGTACCAATGCAACCGCCTCCTTGGGCAGTTCCTTATCGCTAGTGTCTCCCATGACCGCAGCCGGCGTAGATGTGCCCGAAGCCATACCGTCCCCTGCCTTTTCAACCGCAGCCTGCAAAATTTCTCTACGCTGAGTTCCGTCCTGGTGAGGATTGCGGCCTCCCGCGCGGCCGAACCTGCCCAGCCCACCTCGACCACCTCGTCCTCCAAAGGCACCTCGCCGAGGGACGTATCGCTGATTTCCGGCTGGTCCAGGAACAAAACCACCGGGTGGGGCATGAAAATCCCTATGTCCAGCTTCCCCCCGTCCTCCACCGGCTGAGCCCTCGTTTCCATACCATCTCTGCTGGCTCCCATGACGACCACCGCCATTAGCTGCACCACGTCCGCCGAAGGAAGGGCGGCCAAAACCATACCCCCCCCCCGCGCATCGCATCACCCCGCATGCTGTGACCTCCACGGCCACCATGAGCCGCCGTAGCAGCAGTCCTCCCAGTTCCTTGCGACTCCGCCAGAGGTCTAGGCGCCGCTTGTGCCGCCGGCGTCGGCGGTAGCTGCTGCTCTTTCCCAGCCATAAGGATGGAGGCGAAGGTAGGTCGTGAGAGCGGCGGCGCTCCCTGGCGAACACGGATAGCCCGCCCCTTCCCAAAACTGCGGAAGCACGGTTCCGCCCTGGCCGTC
This sequence comes from Secale cereale, assembly GCA_902687465.1. Lineage (NCBI taxonomy): Eukaryota > Viridiplantae > Streptophyta > Magnoliopsida > Poales > Poaceae > Secale > Secale cereale. The sequence goes on from LR738715.1 coordinate 816,154,870, forward strand.
AGAACCCTAGTCCCTCGCGAAAGAACGACGTCGTTCTTAGTCTCCACCGCAGCCCGATGAGCCGCATGCTCAGGCTTGTCCTCTGCCTGGGCCGCATGCCCAAGGCCCAAGTCCGAAATTGACCCCACCGGATCATCACGGCCCAACAAAAATTTCAAACGAGTCTCCCTCATCTCCCGGATCGAGATCTCCTCCCTCATCGCCGGTGAACTCCCCCGTCGCCGCCCAGCTAGCTTGCGCCTCTGCACCTTCTTCCAATCTGCATGAACAAGAAAATCACCTAGAGTCAGAGTAGACACCCTTACCTTAGGGAGCGGACCCTGCCATGGCTTGTTCGCCGTCCGCCGAAGAACGAGCCGCTTAACGATCTCAACGTGATCACCTGGCCCCAGCCCAATCCTCGCCGGATCCGAGGCCGGTACCAGTTCTGCTACAACCCGCTGAAGGTCCTCTTCCTTATAGCCTTGATCCAGCAAATCACAGCACAAAGACCCTAACGAGTCTTCCTCTTCCGGCGACTCAGATATGTCCGGCGGAAACTGCTCCTCCGGCACACTGACCGCCTCCCCTCCGGCCTCCTCCTCATCACTGTCGTCTGCAAGAGCCCAAAACCTACCTCCCACCCGCCGCTCGGACGCCCCCAGCCGGCCGCCCGGCGCCGGCGCCATCGCCTATCGCCCCCTATCGCCTATCGCCCCCTATCGCCTATCGCCCCCTATCGCCTGCAAGGAAGGGCACGGTGTACCAAAGCCAAACTGACTCCCACTCTTTCTTCCGTGCACATTTTAATTTACCACCATAGCTCTATTTAACACGCTCTGCGTTCTTGTATTCCTCGTAAGTAAACGTTGGTTATCTACTAGCCCTCCTTATTTATGCAAGTGTCTTCGTTTGCGTCGTGATCTTTATCTCCACACCCGAGCAAGAAACTACCTTGTCATGGTCCATGTGTGGGTGTGAGTTATAGTCTCTGAGCAAGGTGATAGTGTATTGTTCAGCGACAAACACTTCTGAGTTCTAACGCTCATCCTACTAACTTCTAACCGAATACCTAATTGATCTACCACCAAGAGAGGGATAAAGGTTATTTTCCCCTAGCTCACTGTACAGAGCTTTAGTTTGGCATGGGAGGTATTGGGAGTAGTAAATAGGCGACACCTTCCTTTGCTGGGATAATGAATCAGCAATTTGGTTCTTGCATTTGGGTATCACGCGCCAGCATCTGACGTTCACTTGCTAGTGCATGTAGATGACTCAGTGTAGGTCATCGATGACCTGGTGACAAGCTGCCATAAAGCAGCACAGACGAAAAGTTTCGTGCGCGCCAACGGCATCTGGCGTGCTCCCGTGGAGCCTATGTGCTTGCTTTTGAGCGCGTGCGGGGTGGAGTCCACTTGCTTTTGCGCCGTGCCTTTTTTCTACGTAGCAGATATAATAAATCATACTCGGAAGAAATGGAAGTATGTGTTCTCCTGTCCAGCCTCCATCATATTTCTCCTACACACGTCCAGCGATAGCCAGCAGCAATAATGAGATTTGTTGCCAACACCGTAACATTTTACTTTCGAGGATGAGTCTAATGATTACTCAGTAAACTTGTAAGTTGTACAATGTTATCCAATTAATCTGTACTTTCCTTTGTGGAGTAAACAAGGGCTTTCATTACTAAGCCGGGTGTATTTTATCGGCCGTTGACGTATGGCACTCTAAGCTGAGTGTCGTCGTAAAAGCACACGGTAAACTTACTACGACATATGCCGTGACACTGGGAACCTCTGGCCAACAACCTATACGGCCCTCTCCCGACTATAAATTCCTGACTTCCACCCTCCCTCGTGATCCCACACAACTTCCCCCCACCGGCCGACACCTCCATTCAGAAGATCTAGACGTCTCAACCTCCATCACCGAAGCGATGCCGCGTCACGACACCGCGTCACAACCTTCTGATGGGGTGGAAGCTCAGCCTAGGAGGCATTTCGATGGCGGCAATCCCTCCGGTCGAAATGCCTCGGTTTTGTACAGATCTTATTATGATCTTGCGAGAAATTTTTAGTTGACGAACTTCACTTATTGGAAATCAGGGAGCTCTTTTTAAGTACTGCACTGTGCTATATTTTAATATGTAGAGTAGGATGATCACGCTGACCAAATTTGACCGCAGCCATTGGTGAATAAGTTGTTTTTTCACGAAATTTTACATGGTGGAGGTTTTTCTAAGCTTGACAGAGCAATGGAAATATTCGGTGCAGTGCAATGAAAATATTCCATGTGTTATAATGTATGCACACCAAAAATCACTCATTGTCTTCTAATGTATTACTCCCTCAGTAAAGAATTAAAAGAGTGTTTATATCACTACTACTTTAGTGATCTAACCGCTCTTATATTTTTTTATAGTGGAATTATTTCAGTAGCCATTTTAACTAGTGTTTATTCATGAATAAAAAGAAATTGTAAACTCCAGACCATGTCGCGCTGAACGCATGTGACTGTGTACACTGATATCTTTCTTGGTGCCTTGAAACTTGATAGCAGAAAAAAGGTATGTTCTCTCAAGCAGTAATGATTCCAGGTAAGTAAGTCAGCAAATCTTCTCAAATTAGCAGTTTTCAGAATGAACTAGTTTCACTGAAAGAGCTCACTCAATCGACATGATCCGTCCCATCAGTTAGTTCCCGAGTTCATTTAATTAACTTAGAGTTTTGTGTTGCTTCGTGGAGTGCTGGTTTGTTACTCTCGATTTAATTTAGAGGTTGGAAGTTGGAACATATTATTTCTAACACATATTCACATAAGGAGGTATTTGATCGATTGGAACCACTCTGAAGGTTGTTCCATAATTGATATGACATGTCTCATAGATGGCGAGAGAAATTTCGTGAAAGTCTATGGATAAACTCAAAGAAATACTGGAACATGTTCTTTTCTACCTGATGTGGGAGTACACACTTTTAGGAAACTTCTTTTTGGGGTAAAGCACAAGCTTTATTAGGTACTAACGCTTGGCATGTCAACTATTACGAAGTTTACAGCGAACATATTATAATTTCCTAATATTAAAAAATGGAAGTGACATGACGGTTAGTCTAGACATAATTAGCTCGCTATGGGCGATGCTCCCTTAGGAGCTCCCATCTTTAATTTACTCATGTTGATGATTTTTCGTTTGCATTTATCCCGTCTGAAGAAATTAAAAACAGTACCGCAACCCCTTTATATAAATATACTCACCCTCCTCGCCCCCTCCATATTCATGCAAGTCTCCCATCCAGTACCTGGAGCACCGAACCACTTACTTTGTGTCCAGGTTTTACTATTGTATAATACCGAGTCTACACACACAACAGCACAAGTAGATGTTAGTTCAATTGTATCTTTTCTAGTTCGTCGACAACCGAAAGGATACTCGGGCAACTATACAAGTAGTTTGGTGTGGGAGGCGTCAGGAAAAGCAACTATACAGTACATTTGCATGTACGTCGGCCTAGAAAACCAAAGGATACTTGAGTTCTTGCAATCCGACGTGACTCCCTTTCAAAATGCACAGGGCCCCATCTTCCGCTGCCGATAATCATTAGTTCATTACAGGTGCTTTCTCCCCGCCATGATAGCTTAGCTGATAGACGCTTCTCTTTCGGCTTGTGGGGGACTTGCTCTGTTGGAACTAGATGATTCCCCGCGTGTTGCTGCGGAACATTTTATAAGAATCAATTGAGTAGCAGTCTAAATAGAGATTACATGAAAGAATAATATCACATATGTCCCTCAGACCCTCACCAAGTGCCGGACAGCCGGTAGCATGCTTAAAACCACTTATGCTCCTACATGTAGGAGAAACAAAGTGAACAGAGCCAATCAACTCATCCATGATTATACGGTAAAAAATGATAAATTTATTCGCTTGAATTACAAAGCTAAACAATAGATGAAACAAAATGTACATGTATGTAGCCAAATGATTGAACAACGAAGGCACACATGACTGTTTTATGCGTGTATAGGGTGCCAGTAGCCCCATTTTAGCTACCCGCAAGGAATTGTCTCGTCGGATACTTGTCTATTAATGGGACCAGCAACAATACTATACAGCAAGAACCACCGAATCGTCTTAGATCCTTGCCATCAAAGGAAAACCGCCCAGCACTGGAACAGGTGGGCTCGGACCAAATCTGAAAATAAGTTTGCCATCCAGGACATATATGGTATCACAATTGTCGATTGTAATATGTAACAAACAGAAACCATCAAAATCATATTCCCATGCTCTCTAAATAAGTACGCATACTAACAGAATGTGCATATGATAAATCAGTGAAAAATAAGCTTGTGCTCTCTAAATAATTATGGAGACTAATATAATGTGCAGCTGATAACTCTAGCAAAAATAAAATTCAGATATGGGAGCTTGTGTGCCAATGCGAGCAGCAAGAGTCTTACGCATCATCGAGAAACTACTCTTGCCAGGCCGGATGTCTAGCTTCTTTGCAGCATGAGCAGAACCTGGCAAAAAAAGAGGAGACTAATTCGCAAAAAAGAAAAAGAAAAAAAAGAAGAAGCCGATGTGTATCCTGCAGATAAGTAATTTGGCAGCATATATGTATAGTGCAGAGAAATAAACAAAAATAATGTACGGATAGTGCACATGATTTTCTTCTTCTAAACAGCAAACACTTCTACCTATTTATTATTTATAAGCATACGAACGTTAGGTTTATTTTTTTATTCAGAGAACAGAGGTTGATTAGGACAATTTGATTGTCATGGATCGACTCGAGGAGCATACGAAATAAACCTAAATTCAAACGCAAAGAGGTGCTTGTCGAATCAAATTTTAGGTGCGTAGCTAATCATATTCTGAATATTTTGCTTTTCAAATAACAGTGAATAATTCTTACCACCAATTGCATATACCAATAATTTTGTAGCGCAGGTTGAGAGCGAATGACATGGTTATGACCCTGCATCACATGTTGAGATGTCAGTAAACACTCATGAGTCATGTTCTCAAGCATTTTTTACTAAAGCTGAAAAATATGGAGGTACTAATTGTAGGTATGGGAGAGTCATGTTCTTCAGCAAGGCTATATTTTTACTTCCGAACGTTTCCATTCGTTAGGATCTATCCTCCCAACATTGTTCAAGTCTGCCTCCTTGAATATCTGTTGGAATGTAATTTAGCATAAACATATGGATAGCTTTAATGCTTCTTGCGCAACAACATTTGATCTGGATGTGTACCTGATCCACAATCTGTTTGACAGCATCATCAGAAAGATGTAGGCCTTATTCATTCAAGATGGACATACCCGAACTATCAAACAGTAAAGGTAGTGTGCATGCTATACTTAGCGGATATAATGGGTTTTGTGTTATTTTTTTAGTAAACCAAAGAGTAGTACGGGAGAGTCATGTTCTTCAGCAAGGCTATATTTTTACTTCCGAACGTTTCCATTCGTTAGGATCTATCTGTTGGGTAATCTTGTGGTCGGGTCGTGCATAAATTAGGATTTGAGTCTAAGCAAGTTAATTACTGTGTTTGCTAATTGACTTGGACCGTACAATGTGTTAGCTAGCTGGCTGCGTGTAGTAGTACTAGTCCGGCTAGGATTAGTAGAGGTGTCCGTGTCATGCGTAGTTTGACCAGGGAGTAGTACTTGGTCCGGTTAGGAGAGTCCAAGTAGGTGTAGGAGTTTAAACTGAGTTGGTTTCATGGGTCTGGCCCTGGCGTGTGTGTATATATACATGACGAGGCCTAACCGTGAGATTGTATCGTGGGAGAAAAGATAACACCGTGAGAAAAGAGAGAAAAGAAGGGGCACAACACGTGCCCTTGGTCAAAGTTTTCGCGTGTGCGCGTGTTCGTCGTGATTGGATGTGATCGATCCTGTGGGCGGAATTCCAACAATTGGTATCAGAGCAAGGTCTATTTGAAGCCACGCTTGCCCCGGGTTGGCGACCCGACTAGCGCCTCGGGGCGGGCGATATGGTCGCTGGGTGGTGCAGCGACGAGGAGGTGCGGGCGATGAAGTCGCTCGGTGATGCAGTGATGAGGAGGTTCTGGCGAACATCGTTCAGTGGAGCGACAAGGAGGGAGGCGGCAGGATGTCGTCGGGAAGACGGTGGAAGGAGATCATTGATGGGAGAGGTGGTGCCGAGGTGCGGCGCTAGAGCTCATCAAGATCATCGTCCGGGGGAGTCAGATGAGTGAAGGAGTCGTGCAACTTTGCACGGTCAGCCGTCGTTGCGTCTGTGAGTCGTCGTCGTGTCTAAGTGCTTGTCTTGGTGATGATTCATTGGAGTTGAAGTGGTGTCACGGTGTTTCGTGAGTAATGTCCATGTCCTCGTGGAGCGTCCTGGTTGCGGCCAGTGTGGATTCGGTGTGATGCCGAAGGCGGACGATAGTATGCGAAGCCATCGTAAAGCGAGGAGGTGTGCGGGCAATGGAGAGTGGATCTATTGCAGGCAAGTACAAGGAGTATGGTGCGAACCGAGTGCACGGCAGCGGCCAAGCAATGGCGGTGGCACAACATGGCAGAGCAAGGAGGCGCACTGCATGTTTTCATGCGGGTCATACTTATTGTACGGATATGACAGTTGAAGATCAAGCTTGACGTGTAGTGGGATAGTGACCAGTTAAGTTGAACGACGTGAAGACTGATGATGCGTCCAGTCTTGAACGTTGCACGCGTAGATGCGACCGTGTGGGCTGGTAGTCCAGATCATGCGTCGAAGCTTGGATCGTCAAGTCGTGAATCTACAAAGAGCCAAGATGAGGAGTATAAGGACATGACAAGTCAAGATTAGGGGGAGATTGTTGGGTAATCTTGTGGTCGGGTCGTGCATAAATTAGGATTTGAGTCTAAGCAAGTTAATTACTGTGTTTGCTAATTGACTTGGACCGTACAATGTGTTAGCTAGTTGGCTGCGTGTAGTAGTACTAGTCCGGCTAGGATTAGTAGAGGTGTCCGTGTCATGCGTAGTTTGACCAGGGAGTAGTACTTGGTCCGGTTAGGAGAGTCCAAGTAGGTGTAGGAGTTTAAACTGAGTTGGTTTCATGGGTCTGGCCCTGGCGTGTGTGTATATATACATGACGAGGCCTAACCGTGAGATTGTATCGTGGGAGAAAAGATAACACCGTGAGAAAAGAGAGAAAAGAAGGGGCACAACACGTGCCCTTGGTCAAAGTTTTCGTGTGTGCGCGTGTTCGTCGTGATTGGATGTTATCGATCCTGTGGGCGGAATTCCAACACTATCCTTCCAACATTGTTCAAGTCTGCCTTCTTGAATATCTGTTGGAATGTAATTTGGCATAAACATATGGATAGCTTTAATGCTTCTTGCGCAACAACATTTGATCTGGATGTGTACCTGATCCACAATCTGTTTGACAGCATCATCAGAAAGATGTAGGCCTTATTCATTCAAGATGGACATACCCGGACTATCAAACAGTAAAGGTAGTGTGCATGCTATACTTAGCGGATATAATGGATTTTGTGTTATTTTTTTAGTAAACCAAAGAGTAGTACTGACAGAGCTGAATGATAAGCATCTAAATGGACAAATTGCAGTGTACGGCGGTATGCTCAAAACATCGTGAAGTAGTCTATTAAGTTGTCAGGATTATGTGCAGAATAATTCAGTAAATAAAAGATACTACATACCTCTTCATATTCGACCATGCTACTTGTGCCTCGCAGAAACCATGGTCTGAATGCAAATGCGAGAAGGAACACTCGTAGTCACGCACTGAAAAAACAGAGGTAGAAATAGAATTATGTGCAGAATAAATTTAGTAAATAAAAGATACATACCTCTTCATATTCAACGCTGCTACTTCTGCCTCGCAGAACCCATCGTCTGAACTCTGAATGCAACAGCGAGAAGGAACACATGCAGTCACACACTGAAAAAAAAACAAAGATCTGAATCAAAGAAAGAAGGTGGGGAAGAAATAGCCTGAACTGAAGGCGTCCTTCCTGATCTCCAACGGTGCATCTCGGAGGGCATGGTCGGCGGCGGCGGACAACATTCTTCCTCCACGGCTTTCCCAAGAGGCGGACAACATCTAGTGTTGGCAGAGATTCCTTCCTCTCCTTCCAAGGGCCGCAGTTTGGCAACCGGCGTTGACGTCCTGCCTAGGAGGCACACCGCGCTGAATAACAGGAAGATCACATCGGCAACAACACCAGTCCGTCTCCTCGTTTGCTTGTGCCGCTAGGGTCGTTGACAGGCAGCAGCCGATTTGGCGTGGATTGGCGAGCACGGGAGATAGGCGAACCAAGAAGATGGAGCAGCGGAGGCAGAATTTGTTGGGAAAGGGAGTGGAAGTGGAAGGGGCAACCCTAATGTCGTACTCCAGTTAATTAGAGGAAGGGCGTGCAAACGCTCGGTGGGTGGGCTGGCCCGGCTCTGGACTGGAGATGGGTGGGATCTGATCCAGCGGGAGGGTGTGCAGGTTTTTTTTCACAGCCGTGACTGTAGGGAATAAGAATGATTGGGTGCTTTTTGGAAACTGAACAATGAGGTGGCACATTGCTGATGTGGATTGTGTGCATGTTGAGAGAATAGAAAGAAGTGGGGAGCAAGCAACTCCTTAAGAATGGTAGATACCTGTAACGTACATGTCAGTGTTTGGAGTGGTTGTAAACGAACACAACTTTCTTCCGAGCCAAGTCAGATTAAACGAACGTAGCTCCTGTAAACTGTTTGCCTAATTATTAACACGCACGAGTCCCTCTGCTGCGCCTACAGCAAACTATTCCACCGATTTCCACATGCTCATCAACTGTGGAGCTTAAATCAAAAAGATATTGCACGTTCTGTATTACATTTTTCTTGTAAGACATAACTACTAGCTAATTTTGATCATTCTTAATTAAGGTACTTAATTCTTACCCGCAAAAAGAAGTGCTTGGTTCATACTTTCTCCGTTCGAAAAAGCTTGTCCCAAGCTTGTTCTTCAAATGGATGTAGCACTAGTTTGATGCTAAATACATCCATTTAAGATGTATCTAGCACTAACTTGATGCTAAATACTACATCAATTTGAGGGACAAGGTTTTTCGGACGGAGGGAGTATTTGAAAACAGAGTAATGTATTTTATACTATTGATTCCAGGAGTCTTGTAACTTGTAAACTGCCATTGGGTTTTCTCCCACAAGGTACCAGCTACACCTAAATTACTGCATGATAGTATATATCTAGGTCTCTGTAGGACCAGAACAAAAGTTTGTTAACTGCAAAAAAGCGCTCTATTTTTTTTTTGGCTTTAGTCTCCGCACATGCACAGGAGATGAATGCGCCCATACTTTTTCTTAGACACGTGTCCTTATTTGTTGGTCTATGTGCTACACGACAATTATATCTCGAACTTGACTACAAATACAAAAATTAAATGTTAGGTCATCATGTTCATTTCATCGTGAGCAAACTTGAGAATGGCGTTTTGGCTTGAGAAAATCACCTCCCGTTGGAGTTCTGGAGACACAACTGTAACCATGTGGACATGCGCAAACACACATGTCGGTGCATTCCCTGGAAATTCAATGAAATTTCTCTGAATGTAGTGGTTGGTTCGTGCAACTTTTCTCTCTAGTTCTATACGGTACCATTTTACTACTTGTCCTTTCTTCTCAACTAGAAGGGTTGGACGCGCTTTGCTACGCCGTTGCTGTTGTTGAGATTCTTGAAAATATTAATCATTTTTTAATATAATGTGTGTTACTTTTAAAAAAATCTAACCTCTTTATGTTTGATCAAATTTATGAAGAAATATATCAAAATTTGTAATATCAAATTGGTGTTATTAGATTCGTCATGAAATCAATTTACATAATTTTTTGGCTTAATATTATGGATGTCGATATGTTTGGCTCTAAACTTTGTCAAAGTTATATAAATTTGACTTTCCAAAGAACTAATACCCTTGTATTTTGGAACTCGTGCAATATTTAGTTTGGCGGATGGGGGAGAAGATGGAGTGTGTTTTATGGTTATTTAGAATGAGGTTATTTGATGGGCCTTTCATGGTATGATTCTGTGTTATGCGCTAATCAATTCATATTTTTGTGGATAAAATTTTGCGTCGGTGGCTACATGTACTATATTGATGCTATAGTATCATCACATGGTGGCACTTCTTTTTTTTAGGTGGTAAGAGGGTGCACTGGGTTGATATGTTTTTCTAGCCGGTTGGTGTTGATTGATTTAAAAAATCATTGACCCGATCAAAATCATAAACCAAATTCAAAATTGAATATCTCAATCAAATAAAAGTGCTTCAAAATTAGGTAATATGGTGAATTAAAATTTAAATGGTTGAGCTCCGTGAGAATTTATTGATCCAGTCAAAATCAGGACAGCAAATTCTCAACTGCAGACCTCAATTAATTGTCAGGACTTGAAAATTAGGAAGCATAGTGTATAATATAAAAGAATTGAATGAGAGGTTTGAGAATTTGTTGACTTAGTCAAAATTGGGTGACCCAATTTCAATTGGACACCTCAATTAATTGTGAGGCCTTTTATCTCTAGGGAGCTTCGTGATATAGTAGATACATCTTCATTTTGACTGCCATATATTTCTTAGTCATTCCAGATTTTATTTGTTTGATGTACGAATTGAACAACCCCTCTTTATTTACCCACCATCTACTACTATCCTTATATGTGGAAGTCTTCCTTCACGTTCTTCTCTATAATATCATGACTACAGGTGTACTGCACTATCAGAACTAGATACAAACAACTCAGTGGCCTGGCCTGCTGATCTTAGCTCGTTGCCTTTTTTTGGCGAACTGCATTGAGCATTCGTTCGACATGGGAGATATTGGGACAAACATACGTGTGTATCTAGAAATGTGGCATGAGAATGCTGAGTAGAAAGATACACCCTGTCATGTTGTTCCTTTTCCTCCTACGTCATTTGGCCCCAGATTGTGAGACCCAACATCGTACGATCCCAGTGGACACACATAAGCATATTATTCATTTAACACAGTTGTTTTTGCACAAAAAACACTAATTGGTAGCATAAATGTGCTACTCCCGGGGGCCATATAGGTTACTAGTGGTAACTCTCTCAGAAGCAACAATTGGCATGGTAACAAACTACAGTTGGTCAATTGAGAAGAATAGCAAACTGTATGACTATGATCATTCATGGCATAATATCTAATATGCACATTGCGTCTGTGATAAGTAGACAGTTAAACTTACTAACGTGTAATACTAATACTCCACCCCAAGAACGCTATTGGGCATGCATCTCAAGATACTAAGATACAAGAAACATAGTATTCCAATAAGCAAGATGACATAATGTAGACAAGAAAAAATCAAGCAATAATATTAAACCCCGTCGTTTTATCCTTAGTAAAAACAATACAATATGTGTCTTGGCCCTTTTGTCACTTGGTTACAGCACCGCAAGATTCAATCCACTAGTATGCACCACTCCCTCTAAAGAACTACTCATCAATCATGGCCAGAGAAGACAAATAGATCGGAAAGCATACATAGCTACTTAATTAGGCAGCAAAGAAATTTCAAAAGATTCAGTAGTATTCAATGAACAATCTGATCATACACTCACAATTCATCATTTTCAACAAACAAACCAAAGAAATTGCATCAGATTGATTCCAATCACACAAGGAGGAAGACGAACATGGTATTGGAGGTCCAAAAGAGAAAGAGCACCATCTAACAATTACTATGGACCCGTAGGTCTTAAAGGAACCACTCACACATGGTCATGGAGGTAGCAAGGTTGATGAAGAAGCCTCCAACAATGTCTTCCCCTCTGACATGGCTCTAGAACAAGTTTCCAGATGGGATCTTTACGGAACGTGGACTTACGGCAGCATATTTGTAGGGAATTATGGCGGTGGAATCAGGTTAAGGCGTTCACCCCCTGGCCAGGGCACATGTCCTTGTGGTTGGCTGGTGGCCCTTCTCCATGTCTCCCAAAGCTCCGAGTGTTTCTTGTTGTCCAAGAAAACCGTGTTAACTCGGAAACATATTTTTACCTCCATAGATATTGATTTCCAGCGAAACAAAAAACAAGCAGAAAACAGGAATTGGCACCGAACGTGAAACAATAAAAATAATAGATACATTTTAGACGTATCAAATGCCATTCTAATTGCAAGAACTAGGCACCGAAGTTTTGGTACGGAATCTAAAATAGCTTATGTGTATTTTGTTTGGTCTTTTTGCGTCCAAGAAATATAATAAGATTCCACAAAAGGTTCTACATTTGCTTCAAAAGGTGCAAATGATGCTTAATTTTGTAAACAATAAAAGAAGGAAAACCTGACAAGAAATCATCGAGTTGTCTAGTGCAAAACGGGATGGACAAAATCGCTTGAGCATCAGTGGGCAGGAAAATCTGAGAGATCCTCGCCCGATCCTTTTTCATCAATATCTTATTTTTTATTCTAAATAGTTCACAAACTTGAAAAAAAATCGTGGATATGACAAAAAGTCCTTGGATTCAAGAAAATTCATGAATATGACAAAAAGATAATCAATTTGAAAGTACATGGATTTAAAGAATGTTCATGGGTTTGAAAAGGTTTTGGGATTTTAAAAATGTTTATGAATTTGAAAGAGGTCATCGATTTGAAAAAAGTTTATAAAATTGACAAAATGTTCATGGATTTCAAATAATTCACTATTTTGAAATATTTCATGGATATGAAAATAAAAGTTCATGAATTTGAACAAAATATAGATTTTTTTAAGAAAATAAAACAAAAATAACAGAAGGAAAACCAAAAGAAAAAATAGGAAAAAAATAGACTGAGAACCATCTAGAAGTTTCCAAAAATCAAGTTGTACTAACGGCTTGTGAACCTAGCGCGCGTTGGTAACACATAGACAAATGGGTACGAACAAAAACAAGATAATAATAAACGGGTCGAGCCCACGACGTAGGGGGCTTGTGAGCCGTGCTGCAGAAATAGTAGCAAACAGCGTCAGGACAAGCGCTAAGGGTGTGTTTGTTAGGTTGTATTTCACCCAACCAAGCTGTGGCCCGCACCAAAATCTTGGCCCGCATGAACCTCGAAGCAGATTTGGGCCTCGCTGAGAGGAAACACATGAATGGACTGTTTCTTTTTAGGCAGGCGAGAGCGAGTGAGTGTAAGCAAGCCGATGCACAGGTGGCTCTGACAATACAGACATGTAGTGGGATAGCATGTAGGTTTGCACCTGTTACATTCTACTCTCACTTCCCTTAATCTTCTTCACCTAACACTTTCTAATCTACACAGCGGTGTTTCAATTCAAGATACGCTCTACATGAAACATATACACATTTACATTGTAATTCCATTCAGGCAATTGTTCCCAGTTATTTTGTAATGTCTCCAGTTTTTTATTATCACCTATACATTTTCATACACAAGTCTTGTCTTTTTGTATTTATAACAAGACATTCTTGTTGGTCATCCCTGGAAGTGCAAATACTCAATGTTGTGATTTCATGTTTGAGTTCAGGCACAATCACATCAACTGCTCAACAGGCCAAGGGGAGCATTTTTGAACAAGATAGTCAGTGGACCTCCACAATATTAGATGGCGAGAATAAGTTTTGATTTAGACACAATAAGTTCACCTCCTCAACAAGCCAAGGGGACCATTTCTGAACAAGTTAGTCCATGGGACCTCCACAATATGTAGACGAGGGAAATTGGTTTACATTTTGCAAGCTCGCTGAGATGATCCTTACTTTGTCATGAGAGGGGTTAGGACAAGTGGTGCAATCGCGATGCAATCACTGAAGTGCCCAAGGAAAAATTGTAGTTACTCAACCCGCTGCGCAGAAGTTCATAATTTGTAACTCGCATGTTTTCCTTATTGTCTTCCCCGCCTCTTGGATCTGTTAGTTTATTTCTTGTAAGAGCATACAACGTTGTACCTCGTCGAATGATTCCATGCCCAAAAGGATGATATACGTATGTGATGCAATTTTGTTTTGTTTTGTAAATGATAGAAACCAAATCCTTTAGACCAAAAGAATCGCGCGCTCTATTACTGGATCGTCACAATAATTAATGTCCATCTCCCGTAGCGATGCCCTGGATGTTTTTCCCCATAACAATCGATGGCTATGTCTTGTTACCATGTCATCTATAAACAACTCATAGCCATCACATATAGTAGTTAGATGTTAAATAGAATCTACTTCATTGATAGATGGCCCATCTCACTCTTTCATAAAGTTTCTTGAAGCTTGTGTTGCACCTGAATCTTAATCTACAATCTGCTTCTCTTCTCTCTCCGTCAACTTTGCGTCAATATAATATTTAAATCCTTATAGTTTGCTTACACCACCTTTTTATATTTTCTCTAAAAGTTTCGGCGAGCATTTATTAGTATGAGATTTGTGTACATCACATGGAGGAGAAGGATAATGACATATAATGTGCTTTGATCCCAACATCTCAACAGTTTTTTTTCGAGGACGAGTCTAAAGATTACTCCCTCCGTCCTCAAATAAATGGACATGTAGAAATTTGAAGACATGTTATGGAGTGAACTCAGTGAAGTAGAAAATGGTTTGGGAATGTGCAGGTCACTATCTCCCTCTTCTTTAATTGCCCCACCTCCAATAAGCTAAGGACATGTACAAAGTGAGGATACCATGTGTTGAATGTTATTGAGCTTGGTTCTCGTGTGATGAGAGAGAAGCATTATTTTCTTACTTTAAAGTATATTGGGAAAGTAAAAGTAATGTACCCTTTTTTTGGGTAAATTTCAAATGCTAAACGTCCACTTATTTGAGGATAGAGGGAATACTCAGTTATGCATGTAGAGGCATTAATTTATATTGGCATCAGAAGACAAAAATACCCTTTGTATTAATTTTGTAGGGTACGGTGTACCAAAGCCAAACTCACTCCTACTATCTCTTCCGTGCACATCTTAATTTGGGAGTGTACGTTGTTTGTTTACTCGCCCTCCCTATTTATGCATGGGTCTTTCCTTTGTGTCGTGATCCATATCTCCACACCCAAGCAAAAAACTACCTTGTCATGGTCCATGTGTGGATGTGAGTTGTATTCTCTGACCAAGGTGATAGTATATGATTAGGGGTCTGTCTATGTCACATCTAGATGTGAGATAATATCTCACATCTAAGCTGACATCATCCTATAATCTGTCCCCACCTGTTGACAAAAACAACCAGCCTCGTTGCTTCCGATCGCCCCCTGTTTGTTTGTGCTGGCTTGTTTGTTTGTTTGACATTGAGAGAAAACAACATGTGCGCACGGACCTTCATAAGCTGAATCTAGGAAGAATTTCTTGCGAGAATATCAATACTGAACAAGATCCAGTGCTCGCGATGTACTGATGGAAAGAGCAACTGCATTTTTTGGGTACAGTTTGTGAGGGTGTAAAAAGCAATCACAAAGAAGAAAAACAAAAACAAGGAATTTTTTAAAAGAGTAAAATGGCACTTGCTGCAGACTGAAGAAATTGACACATACTGTAACCTGAAACTGACGCTACTCTTTGACAAGGGAAGTCAAACCTAAAATATGAATGCATGATAAATAAAAGTATCTTATGATTGAATGAACAAAACAATGATACAGAGATCAAGACACATTTTTATCAAGACACACTGATGAGTCAACACTCCGAACATCTCTCTGAACAATGATACAGAAAAAAAATGTGATGATGATCTGAAGAATTACTGAAACTGAATTACTAAAAACTGAACAGAGAACGGACAACATTTAAGTACATAACACCTGAAACCTGAGCACACACTGATTGATAGAGCCTGATCAGTCAAAAATCAACCATCCTAAAAGAACTTGCGTATAGAAAAATCTCAAAAATTAAACAATTAGCACATGATTCATGTTCTATGAACCCTGAACATGTACACTGGGAACCATTACAAAAACTGAAAAAACATAATGCATGCTCTCTGAACATGTACACTGGGAACCATTACAAAAACTGAAAAAACATAATGCATGCTCTCTGAACATGTACACTGAAGAATGAAAAACAATATCTGTTGAGGGCTCTTTTGCTCTGAATTCACTGTGCATCCTCAACTCTAGTACCTATGCAACAATAACCCTAATGAATCACACCACGGAATTACAAAAATCTGGCTAGCGCGAACGTAGGGCAACACAGGCACGGGGGCAACTACCCTCACGGAAAAAAAATCAGGGCCACAGTGGCTACAGAAACAGCGTACATATCTACCTGCGGACACCCAGAGCACGAAAATCGATCTGTGCGGCAGCAATTTTGAGAACGTCGCACGAACACAAAACACGCAGGTTTTCATAAAGAGAAGAGAGGAAATGAGGTACTCACTCCCTCTTGCTGAGAATCGGCTGCGGAGAGCTCCAGGACAGTGGCCACGCACAGCTCGTGGGCAGGGCCGAACTTCGGTGGCTTGTCGGCAGTGCAGAGGTCGTCGGCTGTGTGGATGCCGCAGGCCTTGACGGCCGCGCAACGCTCGCCCGCTGTGAACACAGTGGGTGCCTCCTGCTTCGAGCAGAGGTGCACAGCGGGGGGCTAGTCGCCGGCAATCTCGGTCGCCATGGGCTTCGAGCTTGTCGCCCCCGTCTCTTCCTCCTCTACTCCACCGATTCAAACAGTGCTCAAACAAAAAAATATGACGGTGATAATTATTGGAGAGTTGTTGTTGTTTTGGATATCTTGCAGAAAGACCCCTACAGAAAGTTGAAAAACGGGCAGTTCAGTGCAGAACCCTGCGTTCAGTCACCCTACAAAAAGGAAAGGCATTTTCAGGTCTGCCTTGCAAAAAACGTCAACTCCAAATTGTGATTGGAGAAAAAGAGATCACCGAAAACACTAGGGCACCTACAAAAAATCAAACAAAAAAAAAGGAAAAAATGGTTGTGACTGTACACAAAAACTAGTTGCAAAAAGTCGAGGCGGATGACTTGGAAAAACTGACATGGAAAAGAAAACTACATCCCCGAGTTGCGAGTACATGGTTGACTTGCAACTGGGACGATTACAAACTTCATCCCTCGAGTTGCGGGTCAGGGGTGGACTTGCAAATGGGGTTAAAATAATAATGAAACAAGAACAAAAAAACAACAGCCCCCGAGTTACGAGTCGATGATGTACTTGCAACTAGGGAAACTACAAAATTACATCCACGAGTTGTGAGTCCAGGGGGTGGACTTGCAACTGGGGCGATTACAAGAACTACATGCCTCGAGTTGCAAGTCGAGGGTGGACTTGCAACCAGGCCGACAGAAACCCCTAGTTTCAGGTTGAGGGCCTAATCGCAACTACCATGAAACAAGAACAAAAAAATACACCACGAGTAGCGAGTCGAGGGTGGACTTGCAACTAGGACAACTTCAAAGACTACATCCTCGAGTTGCGAGCACATGGTTGACTCGCAACTGGGGCGATTACAAACTACATTCCCTCGAGTTGCGAGTCGATTGTAGACTTGCAACTGGGTCGACAGAAACCCCTAGTTGCAGGCCGATGGTCTAATTGTAACTACCATG
>LR738715.1:816172420-816190042 GCA_902687465.1 Secale cereale
AGGGGCTAATTGCAACTACCAAAAAACAAGAAAAAAAACATACACCCCCCGTGTTGCGAGTCGAGGGTAGATTTGCAACTAGGCCGAAAGAAACCCCTAGTTGCAGGTCGAGGGCCTAATTGCAACTACCATGAAACAAGAACAAAAAAACACCCCACGAGTAGCGAGTTGAGGGTGGACTTGCAACTAGGACAACTTCAAAGACTACATCCCCGAGTTGCGAGAACATGGTTGACTCGCAACTTGGGCAATTACAAACTACATTCCCTCGAGTTGCGAGTCGATTGTGGACTTGCAACTGGGCCGACAAAAACCCCTAGTTGCGAGCCGATGGTCTAATTGTAACTACCATGAAACAAGAAAAAAAAACACCCCCGAGTTGATGATACGTCCAAAACGTATCTATAATTTCTGCTTGCTCCATGCCTCTTTTGGGTGATATTGCTATGATATTTATACACTTCCATACACTTTTGATCATATTTGGACTAACCTATTAACTCAGTGCATCATAGTGCCAGTTTCTGTTTTCAGCTGTTTTCGTATTTCAGGTTTTCACATTACGAGAACTGCCAGGAAAAATCCAGAAAAAATATATAAAAAATCAGCGTTCCAGGAGCTACCGTGCGGCCAAAGTACAGCCGGGGGGACCCACAGGGGCTCCAGGCGGCCTGCCCAGGCGGCCCACCCCTAGGCCGCGCCAGGGGGGCGCCTGGGCCCCCCAGGACTCCACTGGTGACCCCCTTTGGCATATATTTAAGGTCCGTCGAGAAAACCCTGATTCCGGACCCCTTTTCTCCAGACGCGATTCCGATCTCCGCCACCATCGCCATCAAGCTTCGGGGGACCAGAATTCCTGCGCCGGCACCCTGCCGGGACGGGGAAGTGCCCCCGGATTCATCTCCATAGACGTTGCTTCCTCCCTCCATGAGGCGGGAGTAGTTCCTCCTCGGGGCTGAGGTTCTTACCAGTAGCTATGTGGTCAATTCTCTCTCCCATGATGTGATCTTCGTTGTGATCATAGGCTATGTTAATCTAGGGTGATCCCATGATATTTCCCCTTCCTCTATGTATTGGATTGATGTACTCACTTGTCTTTATCTAGTATAATCCCCGAGACCAAGGTGACAGCGGTCTATTGGACATGGATTAGAAAAGTATTTTCATGAGTGATTTCCTCTCTTGTGTGTTGATTGAAGATTGAGAGTCTCTTGGTGCTTGTCTTTGACTATCCTTTAGATATGTTGTGGTGATTGTGGGACTCTCTTTGGATGGCCGCGGTGACATTGGGAAATCCTTAGATTGAGAACTACGAACTTTGAGGTGTGCTTTTGTAGCCCTACATAATTCTCGTCCTCTCTTGACCACGAAGGAATGACCTCCGAGTGTGTCCCCTTTGCATGTTTTATGGGAAATATCATGTGATTCGATTATGTTAATGTTGTTGGGAGTTGCCACTAGTGAAAGTATGAACCCCAGGCCTTGTTTCCACCATTGCAATACCATTTGTGCTCACGTTTACCACTTGTTTGCTTGCTGCACTTTTTATTACAGATTTATATTACTTTGTTTTGCCATCCATATCACTTGCCATTTAACATCTCTTCGCCGAACTAGTGCACCTATACATCTAACAAGTGTATTAGGTGTGTTGGGGACACAAGAGACTTCTTGTATCTTAGTTGTAGGGTTGCTTGAGAGAGACCATCTTCAACCTCTACTTCCCTGAGTTCGATAAACCTTAGGTCATCCACTTGAGGGAAATTTGCTGCTGTCCTACAAACCTCTGCGCTTGGAGGCCCAACATAGTCTACAAGAGTAGAAGCGTGTGTAGACATCAAGATATTTCTGGCACCGTTGCCGGGGAGGTGAGCGCTTGAAGGTATATCTTTAGATCTTGCAATTAAATCTTTTTGTTTCTTGTTTTTATTTCACTAGTTATGTTTATGGAAAACCTTGCTATTGGATCATTGCTTGCGGGAGGACGCCCCACACCTGTGGTGGTTGCTCCTCCTCCTACTGAAATTGTGCCCAATAAAATACCGGCTGGTATTATCGATTATGTTTTGGCTAATCGTTATGCAGGAGACAGACATCCCAGTGAACACTTGCTATATCTGTCACAACTATGTTCATTATTTAAGCTTGCAGGTGTATCGAGGGAGTTTGTCATGAGGAAATTATTTGCCTTGTCACTGAAAGGAAAAGCATTGGAATGGTATAGGCTACTAAATGACTCTCACCTGCTGGAGTGGGAAGAGATCCAGTCTCTCTTTTACTCCAAGTTTTATCCTCTTCATGAAGTCCATGAGAATAGGAATTATGTTTATAATTTTTATCCTCATGACGGAGAGAGCAAAGCTCAAGCTTGGGGGAGACTGAAAACGTTAATGCTAAAATGTCCTAACCATGGGCTCCCCAAAGATATAATTATTACTAATTTCTATGCGAGGCTTTCTCGACAGGATAAAGATTTGCTCGAAGCTTCCTCTATGGGTTCTTTCACAAACAAAAAGATTGATGCTAAATGGGAACTCCTTGAAAGAATTCAACGCAACACTGAAGATTGGGAGATCGACAAAGGTAAAGAGTCAGGTATAATTTATGAGTATGATTGCATTAAGTCCTTTGTTGAAACTACAAGTTTTAATAAGTTTAGTGCTAAGTTTGGGCTTGATTCTCAACTCCTTGTTGATTTCCTCAAATCTTTTGCTTCACATCTTAATATGCCTAAGGAGGATTGGATCAAGTATCATAAACCTTTTAAAGAGACTTGCAAAGAAAATGAAATTGTTCATGATGATTGCAACATGCATGATCCAATTCCTAAAAATGAAGTTTTATATAAGCATGTTAATTTTTGTGGAGTGGATAGACCTTGTGAAAGGCCTATGATTGAAGAAGAGAAGTATTGTAAGCAACATAAGCATGAAAGAACAATCACTTGGGTCAGAGATTTAAATGAAATTGCTAGAGAATTGTGTGACCTTTATCCTTTTACTTGTGAACTTTGCCGTATAGAGGGTCACTTTAATTTTCAATGCATGAACTTTCAAAACATAATTGTTAACCGGTTGTGTGATAACATGATCACCTCTGATCTTTATGATGAGCTTATGTTATTTTTGATGTGTGAAGAGTTATCAGAAAAGACTTCTTGGCTGGATGATAATGCCATAGGAATAAAAAACACTTTGCAAAATTGCCATCTCTATTGTGTTGTTAATTGCCATGAAAATGATTACATAAGTAAGATTAGAAAAGAGGGAACTTTACCAAAGTATAAAAATGTCTCTTATATTTCTGCTAATAAAAAGGAGAGTATCTCCCAAGTTTCCCCTATTGTTTCTAATGATAAATCAGGATATGTGGAGAAGCTTCATCTCCAACCACCCCCTCCTAAGGTGAAGAAGAAGAAAAAGAAGAGGAGGAGGAGGAGGAGCAAGAAGGAAGAAGAATGGGTATCAACCTGGCCTGAGCATATTCCTCCCATCAACTTTTATCCTAACGGTTGTAAATTAAAGAAGAAGGTGAAGTTTATTGCCTTAATTATCATCTTGATGATACGCCCGTAGGTACTATTGAAGATGATTTTGATTATGATATGCATGTTACTTATTGTGATTGGGAAAATGATGATAATGCTGCTTATGATCTTGAAAATCTTTTTGGTACCAACTCTGAAAGTGAAGATATGGGAAGCTCTAAGCTTGGGGATGATAGGATTGCAAATCCTATCCCCACTAGTGATGTGATAATTGATAATTCTCTTGCTAGTAAGAATAAAGACAACATGTTTACAAATATAGTTGCTAGCAATGATAATGCTCTTCTCTACCATGATGATGTTATAACTCCAATCTATAGTGTTCAAGTTGTTTATGATAGTCCTACTCCCACTATTACCAATGAGAAAAATTATGCTTATGTGGGGAGTGAGAGTACCTTTTTGCATGTGGATCATGGTAACAATGCTTTATGTGATGCTTATATTGTTGAGTTCATCCATGATGCCACTGAAATTTATAATGAGAGAGGGAGGCTTGGTTCTAAATATCTTAATAATAAGAAGTTTCCTCTCTTTATGGTGAATATTTTGAAGTTATGCTTGTTTTGCCTTCCTATGCATAGGAAGCATGTTAGGCTTAAATGTATTTGGCATTTGCTTCTTGATGCCCTCTTTTGTTCTTCAGCTCTTATTCTTACGAGAGCATCATTAAAGTCCTATGCCTAGCTTAAAGGCATAAAAGAAAGCGCTTTTGGGAGGCAGCCCACAATGAATAAAATTTTATTTTGCTTTTTGTTGTGTCTTGATGTTGTTACTACAGTAGCATCATCATTGTATCTTTACTTTTCAACTTTGTGCCAAGTGTAGCCTCTGATTGCAAGAAAGTTCAAAAGTTGTGACGTGCTGTCCAGGAAACAGATTCTGTCCTTGGATAGAAAAATTTGTATAAAATCACCAGATCATCTTTTTGGTCTGAATTTTTTGGACAGCGTGATCTATACAATTGTCTTTAGTGGGTCTGTTCTGAGTTTTTTGATTAGAGTTGCAGAAGTGCCCCGAACAAATCATTTACTACCTGCTGTTCTGTTTTTCACAGATTCTGTCCTGTTTTGCCTTTCTTTCATTTTGCAAACCAAGAGCTTGCTTTTTCTTTGCAAAAACCTTTTGGCAATCTTGAGAAACAGTTGAACTTCAAGAATATCTTTATTTCCAGCAAGGAACAATTATTTTATTATGGGTACTAACCTTGCTAATCAGATTATGATGAGTTATGTATGAAGGGAGTTTTCAAGTGTGCGAGGGAAGATGATAAAAAGATTCAGGAGTGTCAAGCGCTCAAGCTTGGGGATGCCCCCATGCACCCCCAAGAAATATTCAAGGAGACTCAAGCGTCTAAGCTTGGGGATGCCCCCGTGCATCCCCTTCTCCATCAACATTATCAGTTCGTCTTTTGTTCCACTATATTTTTATCACTTCATATGTTATGTGCTATGCTTGGAGCGTCTTGCTTTTAGTTTCATTTTTAGTTTTCTTTATCTTTGCTTGTTTTTCATAACGAGTTGGAACTCAGCTTTCTTCGTGTGGGAGAGAAACACGCTCCACTTCAACCTAGAACACAACATAGAATTTTCATGTTTATCTTTGTTGTGTGTGTTCTTTGTCTTTTAATAGCTACTATCATGTTCAGCTCTTACTATTCATGCTTATCTTTTCAAAGAGCTTTTGTTTAGTTGGTTGCTTGAACTCTCTTTAATTACCATGCTCACCTTATTAAGAGAGTTTGCTTCTGTTGCATTGGTTGATATGTCTATGATAAAGATGCTACGTGCATAATGGCGCTTAGTAGTTCATGTTTTCTTCTGGTTAGTCTCAAATAGCTGGGGGATTCCCAATGTGTTATTGGAGTACCAACTTGATTTGTTTGCCTATGATGTGGTATGGTTTAGTAATATCTTCCTTCAAGAATTTATTTTGATTGACTTGGTGTATGCTCACACATATTTAAGACTGTAAATAAAGTCTGTCAAGCCTTGATGATCTTTTGTTTCTGAGTAGCGATATAACTACCATGCCTGATTCAATGTTTCTTTGTCACTCTGCATGATTATGACCGTCATTGCTCTTTTAGTTGGTCGCTCCTAGTCTTTTGCTAACCTCCACTTGTACTAAGCGGACTGACTGCTTGTGCATCCACATTCTTTTAATCCAGTTATGCCATATGAGTCCACCAGACCTACCTATATGTGGTATTTCACTGCCACTCCAAGTAAATTTACATGTGCTACCTTTAAAACCTTCATTTTTGCAATACATAGCTCATGGGAAAGTAGCTTAAAAACTATTGTGGTAAAGAATATGTCGCTTATGTATCTTATTTCTTATAAGTTGCTTCCTGAGCGGTATCCATGTTTCTGGGGACGCCATCAACTGTTACACTTTTGTTGAATATCATGTGAGTTGCTATGCATGTTCGTCTTGTCCGAAGTAAGGGTGATTTGTCATGAGTTGAATGGTTTGAGTATGCATATTGTTAGAGAAGAACATTGGGACCGCCAACCAAAGCCATGTATCTGTTGGAGATATGCCCTAGAGGCAATAATAAAAGCATTATTATTATATCTCCTTGTTCATGATAATTGTCTGTTATTCATGCTTGAATTGTATTGTACGGAAACAGCGATACATGTGTGAATACATAGATCATAATGAGTCCCTGGTAGGCCTCTAGTAGCCAGCTCGTTGATCAACAGATGGTCATGGTTTCCTGACCATGGACATGAGATGTCGGTGATAACGGGATCACATCATTAGGAGAATGATGTGATGGACAAGACTCAAACTTGAGCATAACACGAGATCGTATAGTTCGTAATGCATAAGCTTTTCGGTGTCAAGTATTTATTCCTTAGACCATGAGGTTGTACAACTCCCGGATACCGTAGGAGTGCTTTGGGTGTGCCAACCGTCACAACGTAACTGGGTGGCTATAAAGGTACGCATCGGGTATCTCCGAAAGTGTCTGTTGAGTTGGTACGAACCGAGACTGGGATGTTGTCACTCCGTATGACGGAGAGGTACCTCTGGGCCCACTCGGTAAGACATCATCATAATGAGCTCAATGTGACTAAGTAGTTAGTCACGGGATGATGGATTACGGATCGAGTAAAGAGACTTGCCATAACGAGATTGAACAAGGTATTGGGAATACCGACGATAGAATCTCGGGCAAGTACCGTACCGATGGACAAAGGGAATAACATACGGGATTGAGTGAATCCTTGACACAATGGTTCATCCGATGAAGATCATCGAGGAACACGTGGGAACCAACATGGGTATCCAGATCCCGCTGTTGGTTATTGACCAGAGAGTGGTCTCGGTCATGTCTACGTGTCTCCCGAACCTGTAGGGTCTACACACTTAAGGTTCGGTAACGCTAGGGTCGTAGAGATTAATGCACGTGGAAACCCGAAAGTTGTTCGGAGTCCCGGATGAGATCCCGGACGTCACGAGGAGTTCCGGAATGGTCCGGAGGTAAAGATTGATATATGGGAAGTCCAGTTTCGGCCAACGGGTGATCTCCGGGGGTCACCGGGAGCGTCCCGGGACCACCGGAGGGGCCCCGGGGGTCCACCGGGTGGGGCCACCCATCCCGGTGGGGCCCCTAGGCCGCGAGGGGATGTGTCTAGCCCTCTGGGCTGGTGCACCACTAAGGGAGGCCCACCTTCCCTGCGCCTAGGGTTCAAACCCTAAAGGGGAGGGGGGGCTCCACTTGCCTTGGGGGGCAAGGAACCCCCCCTTGGCCGCCGCCCCCTTGCAGATTGGATCTGCAGGGGGTCCAGGCGCCCCCCTGGCCCCTATATATATGTGGGGGGAGAGGGCAGCCGCACCTCAGCCCTGGCGCCTCTCCCCTTCCCGTCAGACCTCCCAACTCCTTCACAGGGCGCCCGGCGTAGCCCTGCTGCAATTTCCACTGCATCCGTCATCACGCCGTCGTACTGCCGGATCTCTGACGACTTCTCCTCCCCCCTTGCTGGATCAAGAAGGAGGTGACGTTGCTGCACCGTACGTGTGTTGAACGCGGAGGTGCCGTCCGTTCGGCGCTAGATCATCGGTGACGAAGAACGTGAAGAGTACGACTACTTCATCCTTGCTTCGTTGAAAGCTTCCGCACGCAATCTTCATAACGGTATGTAGATGCACTCTTAGTTACTCGTTGCTAGATGTATCCATAGTTGGATCTTGGTGAAGACGTAGAAATTTTTTGAATTCTGCTACGTTCCCCAACAGTGGCATCTGAGCCTAGGTTTTATGCGTAGCATCTTGCACGAGTAGAACACAAAGCAGTTGTGGGCGTATGATCTTGTTCAACTTTCTTACCGTTACTAGTCAATCTTGATTCGGCGGTATTGTGGGATGAAGCGGCCCGTACCGACCTTACACGTACGCTTACGTGAGACTGGTTCCACCGACAGACATGCACTAGATGCATAAGGTGGCTGGCGGGTGTCTGTCTCTCCTACTTTAGTCGGATCGGATTCGATGAAAAGGGTCCTTATGAAGGGTAAATAGAAGTTGACAAATCACGTTGTGGTTTTGGCGTAGGTAAGAAACGTTCTTGCTAGAAACCCTATAGAAGCCACGTAAAACTTGCAACAACAATTAGAGGACGTCTAACTTGTTTTTGCAGCATGTGTTTTGTGACGTGGTATGGCCAAGAACGAAGATGTGATGAATGATATATGTGATGTATGAGATTGATCATGTTTTTGTAATAGGGAATCACGACTTGCATGTCGATGAACTTGACAACCGGCAGGAGCCATAGGAGTTGTCTTAATTATTGTATGACCTGCGTGTCACTGAATAACGCCATGTAATTACTTTACTTCATTGCTAAACGTTAGCTATAGTAGTAGAAGTAATAGTTGGCGTGACGACTTCTTCAAGACACGATGATGGAGATCATGATGATGAAGATCATGGTGTCTAGCCGGTGACAAGATGATCATGGTGCCCCGAAGATGGAGATCCAAGGAGCAAGATGATATTGGCCATATCATGTCACTATAATTGATTGCATGTGATGTTTATCATGTTTTTGCATCTTGTTTACTTAGAACGACGGTAGTAAATAAGATGATCTCTCACTAAAATTTCAAGTAATGTGTTTCCCCTAACTGTGCACCGTTGCTAAAGTTCGTTGCTCCGAAGCACCACGTGATGATCGGGTGTGATAGGTTCTAACGTTCACACACAACGGGTGTAAGACAGATTTACACACGCGATACACTTAGGGTTCACTTGACGAGCCTAGCATGTACAGACATGGCCTCGGAACACGGAAGACCGAAAGGTCGAACACGAGTCGTATAGAAGATACGATCAACATGAAGATGTTCACCGTTTTTGACTAGTCCGTCTCACGTGATGATCGGACACGGACTACTCGATTCGGATCGTGTATCACTTAAGATGACTAGAGAGATGTCATTCTGAGTGGGAGTTCATTAAAATTTGATTAAGATGAACTTAATTATCATGAACTTAGTCTAAATTCTTTACAATATCTCTTGTAGATCAAATGGCCCACGCTCAGGTTTCCCTCAACTTCAACGCATTCCTAGAGAAAACCAAGCTGAAATACGATGGTAGCAACTATACGGATTGGGTCCGTAACCTGAGGATTATCCTCATAGCTGCCAAGAGATCATATGTCCTAGAAGCACCGCTAGGTGATGCACCTGCTCCCGATGCGGCCCAAGACATTTTGAACGTCTGGCTGTCGCGTAGTGATGATTACTCCCTGGTTCAGTGCGGCATGCTTTACAGTTTAGAATCGGGGCTCCAAAAGCGTTTTGAGCACCATGGAGCATATGAGATGTTCGAAGAGCTGAAAATGGTTTTCCAAGCTCATGCCCGAGTCGAGAGATATGATGTCTCCGACGCATTCTACAGCTGTAAGATGGAGGAGAACAGTTCTGTCAGTGAGCACATCCTCAAGATTTCAGGATTGCACAACCGCTTGTCTCAGCTGGGAATGAATCTCCCAGATGAAGCGGTCGTTGACAGAATCCTCCAGTCGCTCCCACCAAGCTTCAAGAGCTTCGTGCTGAACTTCAATATGCAGGGGATGGAGAAGTCCATTCCCGAGGTGTATTCGATGCTGAAATCAACGGAGGTTGACATCAAGAAAGAACATCAAGTGTTGATGGTCAATAAAACCACTAAGTTCAAGAAAGGCAAGGGTAAGAAGAACTTCAAGAAGGACGGCAAGCAAGTTGCCGCGCCTGGCAAGCCTGTTGCTGGGAAGAAGCCAAAGTATGGACCCAAGCCTGAAACAGAGTGCTTTTATTGCAAGGGAACGGGTCACTGGAAGCGGAACTGCCCCAAATATTTAGCAGACAAGAAGGCCGGCAATGTGAAAGGTATATATGATATACATGTTATTGATGTGTACCTTACCAGCACTCGTAGTAGCTCCTGGGTATTCGATACCGGTGCAGTTGCTCACATTTGTAACTCAAAACAGGAGCTGCGGAATAAACGGAGACTGGCGAAGGATGAGGTGACAATGCGCGCCGGGAATGGTTCCAAGGTCGATGTGATCGCCGTCGGCACGCTGCCTCTACATCTACCGTCGGGATTAGTTTTGAACCTGAATAATTGTTATTTAGTACCAGCTTTGAGCATGAACATTGTTTCTGGATCTCGTCTTATGCGACATGGATATTCTTTCAAATCGGAGAATAATGGTTGTTCTATTTATTTGAGAGATATGTTTTATGGTCATGCCCCGCTGGTCTATGGTTTATTTTTGATGAATCTCGAACGTAGTGATACACATATTCATAGTGTAGATGCCAAAAGATGTAAAGTTGATAATGATAGTCCCACATACTTGTGGCATTGCCGCCTTGGTCATATTGGTGTCAAACGTATGAAGAAGCTCCATTCAGATGGACTTCTAGAGTCTCTTGATTATGAATCATTTGACACGTGCGAACCATGCCTCTTGGGCAAGATGACCAAGACTCTGTTCTCCGGAACAATGGAGAGAGCAACCAACTTACTGGAAATCATACATACCGATGTGTGCGGTCCAATGAGTGTTGAGGCTCGCGGAGGCTATCGTTATGTTCTCACCCTCACGGATGACTTGAGTAGATACGGGTATATCTATTTGATGAAACACAAGTCTGAGACATTTGAAAAGTTCAAGGAATTTCAGAATGAGGTTGAGAATCAACGTGACAGAAAAATAAAGTTCTTGCGATCGGATCGTGGGGGTGAATATTTAAGTCATGAGTTTGGCACACACCTTAGAAGCTGTGGAATTGTTTCACAATTGACACCGCCCGGAACACCTCAACGTAACGGTGTGTCCGAACGTCGAAATCGTACTCTGTTGGACATGGTGCGATCTATGATGTCCCTCACCGATTTACCGCTATCTTTTTGGGGTTATGCTTTAGAGACTGCCGCATTCACTTTAAATAGGGCTCCGTCTAAATCCGTTGAGACGACTCCGTATGAACTTTGGTTTGGCAAGAAACCGAAGCTGTCGTTTCTGAAAGTTTGGGGTTGCGATGCTTATGCCAAGAAACTTCAACCTGAAAAGCTCGAACCCAAATCGGAAAAATGCGTCTTCATAGGATACCCAAAGGAAACTATTGGGTACACCTTCTTCCACAGATCCGAAGGCAAAGTCTTTGTTGCCAAGAATGGATACTTTCTGGAGAAAGAGTTTCTCTCGAAAGAAGTGAGTGGGAGGAAAGTAGAACTTGATGAGGTGACAGTCACCCCTCCTGGACCGGAAAGTAGCGCAGCGCAGGAAACTGTTCCTGAGGTGCCTGCACCGACAAGGGAGGAAGTTGATGATAATGATCATGAAGAAACAGATCAAGTTACTACTGAACTTCGAAGGTCTACAAGGGCACGTTCCGCACCAGAGTGGTACGGCAACCCTGTCCTGGAAATCATGTTGTTAGACAACGGTGAACCTTCGAACTATGAAGAAGCGATGGCGGGCCCAGACTCCAATAAATGGCTTGGAGCCATGAAATCCGAGATAGAATCCATGTATGAAAACAAAGTATGGACTTTGGTGGACTTGCCTGATGATAGGCACGCCATAGAAAATAAATGGATATTTAAGAAGAAGACAGACGCGGATGGTAATGTGACCATCTTTAAGGCTCGGCTTGTCGCTAAGGGTTATCGACAAGTTCAAGGGATTGACTACGACGAGACTTTCTCTCCCGTAGCGATGCTGAAGTCAGTCAGAATCATGTTATCTATTGCCGCATTCTATGATTATGAGATATGGCAAATGGACGTCAAAACAACATTCCTTAATGGCTTCCTCAAGGAAGAGTTGTATATGATGCAACCGGAAGGTTTTGTCGATCCAGAGAACGCTAACAAGGTATGCAAGCTCCAGCGCTCGATTTACGGGCTGGTGCAAGCATCTCGGAGTTGGAATATTCGCTTTGATGAGGTGATCAAAGCGTTTGGATTTATACAGACTTATGGAGAAGCCTGTATTTACAAGAAAGTGAGTGGGAGCTCTGTGGCATTTCTCATATTATATGTGGATGACATATTGCTGATGGGAAATGATATAGAATTCTTGGAAAATGTAAAGGCCTACTTGAATAAAAGTTTTTCAATGAAAGACCTTGGAGAAGCTGCTTACATACTAGG
This sequence comes from Secale cereale, assembly GCA_902687465.1. NCBI lineage: Eukaryota > Viridiplantae > Streptophyta > Magnoliopsida > Poales > Poaceae > Secale > Secale cereale. The sequence continues at coordinate 816,184,635 of LR738715.1, forward strand.
CATCAAAATCTATAGAGATAGATCAAGACGCCTCATTGGTCTTTCACAAAGTACATACCTTGACAAAATATTGAAGAAGTTCAATATGGATCAGTCAAAGAAAGGATTCTTGCCTGTTTTGCAAGGTATGAGATTGAGCAAAGCTCAGTCGCCGACCACGGCAGAAGATAGAGAAAAGATGAGTGTCATTCCCTATGCCTCGGCCATAGGTTCTATCATGTATGCCATGCTGTGTACCAGACCTGATGTGAACCTTGCCATAAGTTTGGTAGGGAGGTACCAAAGTGATCCCGGTACGGAACACTGGACAACGGTCAAGAACATCCTGAAATACCTGAAAAGGACTAAGGATATGTTTCTCGTTTATGGAGGTGACGAAGAGCTCGTCGTAAAGGGTTACGTCGATGCTAGCTTCGACACAGATCTGGATGACTCTAAGTCACAAACCGGATACGTGTATATTTTGAATGGAGGGGCAGTCAGCTGGTGCAGTTGCAAGCAAAGCGTGGTGGCAGCATCTACATGTGAAGCGGAGTACATAGCTGCTTCTGAAGCAGCGCAGGAAGGAGTCTGGATGAAGGAGTTCATCACCGACCTAGGAGTCATTCCAAGCGCGTCAAGCCCGATGACTCTCTTCTGTGACAACACTGGTGCCATTGCTATTACCAAGGAGCCCAGGTTTCACAAGAAGACCAAGCACATCAAACGCCGTTTCAACTCCATCCGGAATTATGTTCAGGATGGAGATATAGATATTTGTAAAGTGCATACGGATCTGAATGTAGCAGACCCGTTGACTAAACCTCTTTCACGAGCTAAACATGATCAACACCAGAACTCTATGGGTGTTCGATTCATCACAATGTAACTAGATTATTGACTCTAGTGCAAGTGGGAGACTGTTGGAGATATGCCCTAGAGGCAATAATAAATGCATTATTATTATATCTCCTTGTTCATGATAATTGTCTGTTATTCATGCTTGAATTGTATTGTACGGAAACAACGATACATGTGTGAATACATAGATCATAATGAGTCCCTGGTAGGCCTCTAGTAGCCAGCTCGTTGATCAACAGATGGTCACGGTTTCCTGACCATGGACATGAGATGTCGGTGATAACGGGATCACATCATTAGGAGAATGATGTGATGGACAAGACCCAAACTTGAGCATAACACGAGATCGTATAGTTCGTAATGCATAAGCTTTTCGGTGTCAAGTATTTATTCCTTAGACCATGAGGTTGTACAACTCCCGGATACCGTAGGAGTGCTTTGGGTGTGCCAACCGTCACAACGTAACTGGGTGGCTATAAAGGTACGCATCGGGTATCTCCGAAAGTGTCTGTTGAGTTGGTACGAACCGAGACTGGGATGTTGTCACTCCGTATGACGGAGAGGTACCTCTAGGCCCACTCGGTAAGACATCATCATAATGAGCTCAATGTGACTAAGTAGTTAGTCACGGGATGATGGATTACGGATCAAGTAAAGAGACTTGCCATAACGAGATTGAACAAGGTATTGGGAATACCGACGATCGAATCTCGGGCAAGTACCGTACCGATGGACAAAGGGAATAACATACGGGATTGAGTGAATCCTTGACACAGTGGTTCATCCGATGAAGATCATCGAGGAACACGTGGGAACCAACATGGGTATCCAGATCCCGCTGTTGGTTATTGACCGGAGAGTGGTCTCGGTCATGTCTACGTGTCTCCCGAACCCGTAGGGTCTACACACTTAAGGTTCGGTAACGCTAGGGTCGTAGAGATTAATGCACGTGGAAAACCGAAAGTTGTTCGGAGTCTCGGATGAGATCTCGGAAGTCACGAGGAGTTCCGGAATGGTCCGTAAGTAAAGATTGATATATGGGAAGTCCAGTTTCGGCCAACGGGTGATCTCCGGGGGTCACCGGGAGCGTCCCGGGACCACCGGAGGGGCCCCGGGGGTCCACCGGGTGGGGCCACCCATCCCGGTGGGGCCCCTAGGCCGCGAGGGGATGTGTCCAGCCCTCTGGGCTGGCGCACCACTAAGGGAGGCCCACCTCCCCTGCGCCTAGGGTTCAAACCCTAAAGGGGAGGGGGGGCTCCACTTGCCTTGGGGGGCAAGGAACCCCCCCTTGGCCGCCGCCCCCTTGCAGATTGGATCTGCAGGGGGTCCAGGCGCCCCCCTGGCCCCTATATATATGTGGGCGGGGGAGAGGGCAGCCGCACCTCAGCCCTGACGCCTTTCCCCTGCCCGTCACACCTCCCAACTCCTTCGCAGGGCGCCCGGCGTAGCCCTGCTGCAATTTCCACTGCATCCGTCATCACGCCGTCGTGCTGCCGGATCTCTGACGACTTCTCCTCCCCCCTTGCTGGATCAAGAAGGAGGTGACGTTGCTGCACCGTACGTGTGTTGAACGCGGAGGTGCCGTCCGTTCGGCGCTAGATCATCGGTGACGAAGAACGTGAAGAGTACGACTACTTCATCCTTGCTTCGTTGAAAGCTTCCGCACGCAATCTTCATAACGGTATGTAGATGCACTCTTAGTTACTCGTTGCTAGATGTATCCATAGTTGGATCTTGGTGAAGGCGTAGAAATTTTTTGAATTCTGCTACGTTCCCCAACAGTATCATGGTGGAAGTTTTAGCCTGGACATTAATCCTCAACCTCTTATGAATGCTTAAGCATTAAAGAGGAGTCCATTATCTATTTTCTATGTTGTCCCGGTATGGATGTCCTCAAGTTGAGATCTATCAAAAACGAGAAATCAAATGCGATTTATCTCCTTGGACCTTTGTACAGGTGGCATAGAGGTACCCCTTTGTGACACTTGGTTGAAACATATGTAATGCAATGATAACCCATGGAAATCCGAGCTAATTAGGACAAGGTGCGAGCACTATTGGTATTCGATGCATGAGGCTTGCAACTTATAGGATGTCTTATGCATAACACATATGAAGTATTACTACCGTTGACAAAATTGCTTCTATGTTTTCAAAATAAAAAACTCTAGCACATGAGTAATCCCTGCTTCCCTCTACGAAGGACCATTCTTTTACTTTTATGTTGAGTCTCCACCTTCTTTTAAAGCACCAACTACTGAGAGCATGATTGTCATTCTGAGTGTAATGTGCATTGTCCAAAAGTAGCATTGTCTTTTGCATGATTGTGATATCGTTTATTCTGAAATCATTGTATCTAGTCATCACTTAAACCTTGAAGGTGCCCCTGCATTTATGTTTTGCTTCACTAAAGGGGGCAAGCTAGATATCACTTTATCATATTTGCACATCATGTTCGTTGCAAATCTATTTGATGTTTCAGTATCATATTGTAAAACTTTCAGTTCTTTGTGATTTTCTCATGAGGCAACTTAATTACTACAGATTCATTGTCTCAGTAAGCTTTTGTCATATGACTATGAATAAGTCCTATATGGTTAATAGCATGTCACCACAGGAATTATTCTTGTTATCATTTACCTACTCGAGGACGAGCAGGAATTAAGCTTGGGGATGTTGATACGTCCAAAACGTATCTATAATTTCTGCTTGCTCCATGCCTCTTTTGGGTGATATTGCTATGATATTTATACACTTCCATACACTTTTGATCATATTTGGACTAACCTATTAAATCAGTGCACCCCAGTGCCAGTTTCTGTTTTCGGCTGTTTTCGTATTTCAGGTTTTCACATTACGAGAACTGCCAGGAAAAATCCAGAAAAAAATATAAAAAATCAGCGTTCCAGGAGCTACCGTGCGGCCAAAGTACAGCCGGGGGGGCCCACAGGGGCTCCAGGCGGCCTGCCCAGGCGGCCCACCCCTAGGCCGCGCCGGGGGGGCGCCTGGGCCCCCCAGGACTCCCCTGGTGACCCCCTTTGGCATATATTTAAGGTCCGTCGAGAAAACCCTGATTCCGGACCCCTTTTCTCCAGACGCGATTCCGATCTCCGCCGCCATCGCCATCAAGCTTCGGGGGACCAGAATTCCTGCGCCGGCACCCTGCCGGGACGGGGAAGTGCCCCCGGATTCATCTCCATCGACGTTGCTTCCTCCCTCCATGAGACGGGAGTAGTTCCTCCTCGGGGCTGAGGTTCTTACCAGTAGCTATGTGGTCAATTCTCTCTCCCATGATGTGATCTTCGTTGTGATCATAGGCTATGTTAATCTAGGGTGATCCCATGATATTTCCACTTCCTCTATGTATTGGATTGATGTACTCACTTGTCTTTATCTAGTATAATCCCCGAGACCAAGGTGACAGCGGTCTATTGGACATGGATTAGAAAAGTATTTTCATGAGTGATTTCCTCTCTTGTGTGTTGATTGAAGATTGAGAGTCTCTTGGTGCTTGTCTTTGACTATCCTTTAGATATGTTGTGGTGATTGTGGGACTCTCTTTGGATGGCCGCGGTGACATTGGGAAATCCTTAGATTGAGAACTACGAACTTTGAGGTGTGCTTTTGTAGCCCTACATAATTCTCGTCCTCTCTTGACCACGAAGGAATGACCTCCGAGTGTGTCCCCTTTGCATGTTTTATGGGAAATATCATGTGATTCGATTATGTTAATGTTGTTGGGAGTTGCCACTAGTGAAAGTATGAACCCTAGGCCTTGTTTCCACCATTGCAATACCATTTGTGCTCACGTTTACCACTTGTTTGCTTGCTGCACTTTTTATTACAGATTTATATTACTTTGTTTTGCCATCCATATCACTTGCCATTTAACATCTCTTCGCCGAACTAGTGCACCTATACATCTAACAAGTGTATTAGGTGTGTTGGGGAAACAAGAGACTTCTTGTATCTTAGTTGCAGGGTTGCTTGAGAGAGACCATCTTCAACATCTACTTCCCTGAGTTCGATAAACCTTAGGTCATCCACTTGAGGGAAATTTGCTGCTGTCCTACAAACCTCTGCGCTTGGAGGCCCAACATAGTCTACAAGAGTAGAAGCGTGTGTAGACATCAGTTGCGAGTCGAGGGTGGACTTGCAACTAGGCCAACAGAAACCCCTAGTTGTAGGTCGAGGGGCTAAATGCAACTACCATAAAACAAGAAAAAAACATACACCCCCGAGTTGCGAGTCGAGGGTGGACTTGCAACTAGGCCGACAGAAACCCCTAGTTGCAGGTCGAGGGCCTGATTGCAACTACCATGAAACAAGAATAAAAACAAGCACCCCCGAGTTGCGAGTCGAGGGTGGACTTGCAACTTGGGCAACTTCAAAACTACATCCCCAAGTTGCGAGCACGTGGTTGACTTGCAACTAGGGCGATTACAAACTACATTCCCTCGAGTTGCGAGTCAATTGTAGACTTGCAATTGGGCCGACAGAAACCCCTAGTTGCAGGTCGAGGGTCTAATTGCAACTAATGTGAAACAAGAACAAAAAACAACACCCCC
>LR738715.1:816191314-816215642 GCA_902687465.1 Secale cereale
GTTGCGAGTCGAGGGTGGACTTGCAACTAGGGCAACTACAAAAACTACATCCCCGAGTTGCGAGCACAGGGTTGACTTGCAATTGGGGCGATTACAAACTACATTCCCTCGAGTTGCGAGTCGATTGTGGACTTGCACCTGGGCCGACAAATAACACTAGTTGCAGGTCGAGGGTCTAATTGCAACTACCATGAAACAAGAACAAAAAACAACACCCCCCGAGTTGCAAGTCGAGGGTGTACTTGCAGCTAGGGCAACTACAAAACTACATCCCCGAGTTGCGAATACATGGTTGACTTGCAACTCGGGCGATTGCAAAAGACACCCATATATCACTTGATACACCAAAAAATATAGCATCAACTTTTTATTGCTACTACAGTATAAAAGGAGCATGTTAGAAAAACATACCATCAAATTGTTGGTGATGTTTGTGTTTGTGAACCGATGAACAAATCTTGAACCAATGTATCCCTCATCAAGGGCGATGAGCATACAAGCCGATCTGCCTCCTGCTCAACTAAATTGGCATCTCTGTTGTAGATGATACCTGGAGTAGCTTCTTCCACATTCTGGACACTGTTCCCCTGTCACCGTCCTCTTGCTCTCCTCCCTCCTCAAGATGATTGAATGCAACACCCTCTGCTGCTTCAGCTTGATCTCCAACAAAAAACCTCCACCGAGACAGCACACGAACACCTTGGGCTGTACATCCAGTTATGAGAAAAACAAAAAGCTTGCTATGGCCAAGGTTGAAGTCCTTGATGAACTTCCTTATTAAGGCATCGCCACCGATGTGTGCGGTGTCATGCCCAATGAGAACATCCACAACGTATTGGCGACCATGAGCTTTGAAGTTAAAGAACCCACCGACAAACTTCTATGGGAACTGCTCCATGGCAGAGCATGGGAGTCTCTGAAAAAAGGCATATCAACTAGAGCACATGAAAAAACGCATGTGCAAAAGTAAAATGGCGAGATAAATTTTACCGCGAAGGTTTCGTCAACATCACGAAAAAACATGCCAAAGCTCTCACCATTGTCCACCTCGCAATGCTCAAAGCAAACTGGGTACACCATCCTGAATCATAGCAAAAAAATAAAACAAAATAAAAAAGATCAACATAGAGCAAGACTGTACCTGATGGTGCTCATACTGATGCTTACAGTAATGAAACTTTTAAATCCAGTAACTAGTATGTAACTATCGAGAACTGACAAAAGTACTTATGGCAAAACTGTCGAAAACTAGTAACTAGAAACTAGAAATTAGTAACACGCAAACAGGGTAGAAAAATATAAGCAAAAAAGCGAGGAGTGTATTACACAACTAGTACTTAATTGCGCATACCATCTTTAACATCCACAAAAAAACTACTAGATGTATACAGCACTACAAAACAAGATAATCATGAGCTGGTGCTCCAACTTATATGTGTAGAATACTACTAGATATAAACAACATTACAAAAAAATCAAACTACCAAACATTCCACCTAATCCTCTACACACACAAATTACCCCCACATCAGAGTAGATTGAACACACATATAACCTAACAAAAATGAAAAAAACACATATAACTTAATCGCATGTAGTTCACATACTTGACTAGCGCTCTCCTTCACTTCCCTTCTCGCTCCCCAGTCCCCACAATCGCCGCTGCCTAACAATAAAGAAACTGTCATGAAACACGGATACAGACTGAAAAAAAAAGAATAAAATGAAAACCTTGACTCATACAAATTGTAACTAGCTCTGAGTGAAAAATAGCTTAGCAAGACACAAGACACTTCATCTTGTGCTGAAACTTAAAAACTACATGGTTAATACCCCATTTCCTACCTACAGACACAAGACAGTTCATCTAGGGAAACTTAAAAGAAATGTGCCAACCCCCACTGAAACTATCAAAATCACTAAAAAAAATCAACTTGTGCTGAAAAAAGGAAATCCTATCATTGCGCTGAATTTTATCTAAACGCACAAGCTACACAGCCGCCCAGCTGAAACTTCGCTAATTCAAACATCAAAACTGTCGTTGTGCGGCGAGCAAAACAGTAGTAAGCAATAAACAGTAGACAAGACAAACAATAGTAAGCAGCAAACATTATACTACGACGAACAAAAAACTAGGCAATTAAATGCACATCTGATCTTGTTAAATGCAATTAGATATGGATGACTCATGTTTTCAGATTACCTTTCAGCATCACCTAACAGCAAAAAAGAAAAAAGAGGACAATATGATCATCAAACTGTCGAAATTATGGTGCGGTGTGCGAAAGCATCAAGCAAAGTGCACTTCAGAAATAATGGAACTGTTTCTTACAGATTTCAAGATCAACTTTAATTGAAGGAAAGTCACTGGACAGAGGAGCAAACCTAATGAAACCTATCACTACTGTACAGGAGAAATGAACTATCTATAGAATGATGAGTATACCAGGACATAAAAAACTGTCTATAGTTCATCATTCGAACCCCTAACACTAAAAAAATCACCCAAAAACTACCAAAAAATGGCATTCTCTGCACACTAACCATCTAAAAACTAAACCCTAACCCCAGGAACCCACTGAAATATTTATCTTCTTCGAATCCCCCCTTCCCATATCTGGAATTCTGGATACATTTGAGGAACAAACCCCCCAACCCACCCTAGATAGATGGAACATCTGATGAACCCTACCCCACATTTCGGGAGATTGGACGGGGCAAAAGAACCCTAAATCGATGTACAAACAAACAAGAAACAAAGAAGATGGATGGTGATAACGAACCCTACCCATATTTGGGGACATTGAGGAGCAAACCCTTGATAGATGCTGCTAAATCAGTGAGCAAGAAACACAAAAACGCATGGACACTACAGAAGAAAAAGAGGAACAAGGGAGAAGAACAGGCAACTCACTACCGATGGGGTCTCCCTCTCCAGAAATCGCTGTGCCTCGAGCACCATCTGCCAAAAGCAATGGGGAACGACAGAAGAGGAATGGGGAATGCTTCGGGAGACAAAGTGGGAAAATAAACGGCGCCCCCTCCTCTCCAAAGCCTGCTCTAAGACAAACGGCCCCAGCCCAACAAGCAACACGGCCTGCAACAGGCAAAAACAACACAACCCGCTACGCATGGGCTGCACACACAGACGAAAACAACGAGCGACGCGAGCGAAACGCATGACCGGGACAGAAAAAAAAACAACTTGCGCGAATCTTAAAGACAGGACGAGATCCAATGGCTGTGTAGTTAGATGTGAAATAGCAAATCTGATATGATTAAGTGATAAACACTTCTGACCCTCGTCCTACTAACTTCTAAGTTCTAACCCAAATACGTACTCCCTCCGTCCGGAAATACTTGTCATCAAAATGAATAAAAGGGGATGTATCTAGATGTATTTTAGTTCTAGATACATCATTTTTTGTCCATTTTGATGACAAGTATTTTCGGACGGAGGGAGTATATGACTGACCTACCACCAGGAAAGGGATAAGGGATAGTTTTCCTACCCCACTACACAGAGAGCTTTAGATAAGCATGGGAGGTATTGGGAGAAGTAAATATACGCCGACTTCCTTTGCTGGGATGAATCAACAATTTGGTTCTTGCATTTGGGTACCATACGCCAGCATCTGACGTTCGCTCGCTAGTGCACATCGATGAATCAGTGTAGGTCATCAATGACCTTTTGACAACACACCGCCTGGCAGCACAGATGAAGTGCTTGGTATGGGTAAACGACATCTGCTGTAATCCGTTGGAGCCTACTCCAGCGAAGTGCTGGTGCGCGTGTGTGGTGGAGTCCAGTGGCTTTTAAGCCGTGCCTTGTATCTAGCAGAGAGTAAACTCGGAAGAAATGGAAGAATATGTTCTCTTCTCCTCATTCATGTTTTCTCGGGTCTGCGGCGACACACCATCTGACCTCGGATCGGCGGTGGCGGCATGGAGGGCCTGGTGGTTGGGTCGGCACCATGCGGGTTGTGTCCTTCGGACAGATCTGATTTGGCCGGTGCGGCCTGCTCCATGTGCGGCAACTCAGATCGGCGGCGACCCGTGCACACAATACGTGTTGGAGGTTCTTCGAGCGGATCCGGGTGAAAACCTTGTGCTCGGCTTGATGCCAAGACCGGCGTTGGTGGCACCTTGTGGTGTCATTACCTTCTTGAAGGCATCGCCGTGGAGAAGCTCTAGACCTTTATCCGCTACCTCCGGGGGAAACCCTAGATCAGTTGATCGGATGACGGCGGCACGTTGGTGTCGTTTCCTTCTTGGGGGCGTCATTCTTGGAGGCGTACACGGGATCGAGGGACCAGCGGGCGCCTTTTTTGGTGGAGCGGTACTTCATCCTTCACATTGATGACGGCGGATCTCGGCGGCGTGGTGCAGTGGAGACTCGGCGCCCGATGCGCGGTGATGGACTCGCGCAGGTGGAGGTAGTTGTCTGGCGTCAAGGTGGCGTCGATGGCGGAATGGCCTGACAAGGTAGAAGCCTCAATATCTGCTCTGAAGACGGACCTGTGGAAGATGGCGGCGACGACACATGTGAGTGCGTCAGACCGGATTGTGCCCCAGACCCGGTATGTGGCTCGGCTGAGGCTTCCGGCATTTGATGTTAGGCTTAGGTGAGTGGTTTAGGTAGTGGCCCAGCTAGCACCCCTTTATCATTTTGATGTTAGGCTTAGATGAGTGGTCTGGGTAGTGGCCCAGCTAGCACGCCTTCTTCATTTGGATAGGAGTAGCGGCATATGTTGTCAAGATGATGGATTCAGACATATTGTTGTAATACTTTATAAGGACCTCAAGAATAATCAATAAAGTGGCCGTATGCATCTCTTACATGCAGAGGCCGAGGGTCATCCTCCTTTTCTAAAAAAAAGTTTTCTCCTACAAGTTTCGATCGGTTGTATCCTACACACGTCCAGCCAAAGCCAGCAGCAATTATGAGATTTGTTGCCAATACCGTAACATTTTACTTTTGAGGATGAGTCTAAAGATTACTCAATTAACATGTAAATTGTACTTAAATTTGAGTCACTTATTTTGAAACGCAGGGAGTACAATCTATACTTATACTAATTAGAGACTCCCAAGAAATTACCACGTTAATCAGTAATTAGGAGCCGTTAATCTGGTGGGACCGGGTTATTACGGTGTAGATCAACCCATCTATCTAATCCTCAATTTTTTTTAATTCGACCAAAAAATTGTAATCACTTAAAAAAGAGTCCTATACCGGTTCTAAAAACAGAACCCTAAGTAGATACGATCCAAACTCCCATCTCAGAAATTTTGTTGGCTAACACAACGTGACAGATTAGATATTGCACGCTGCTAAAAAAAATTGATGGTGCACGCTCCTTTTTTCCTTGGCTGTTGCAATTCTTAACGTGAGAAACATGGTTTCTTCATCCAATAAAACAGACCTCCATCCTAGATCTAGCGGGTGCTTTTCTCCTCCCCTTCCACACGACCCTTTCCATGTCTCTCTCTCAAGCTACGCGGCCGCTGCTCTCCTCTCCTACTCAAGCACGACGCTTCTGTTTGGACTCTCCGCTGCTATCCGCGAGGTGTGTTTTTCTTCTGATCTCTACTCCCATCTCCACAATTCCTATTGTCGAGGTCTTCTCTCTTAATTCTATCTTGATGTCACGTCATTGCCATCCTCTCAGATTTGTACAAAAAGCTCTAAGCTCATGTTGCTGCCGCCACAGGAAGTGCATCATACCACCTATCTTCTCTCCCATGTTCGCATGCCTTTAGTCTCCAGCCACAAAGATCAGGTGCAAGTTCAATCAGGGAGGCGCGCGTGCGTGCACATCTCGCTGGATTCGCTGCATGCTAGGTTCCTGTAGGAGCGCATTATGAATCAGAGTAATCATTGATGCGATCATAGATGGAAGGGGATGGCCAGGCTGAAGGTAATCATGACAAGAAAAAGTTCATCACTGCTAGACGTCCACCATACACACGTTCCTCCAAACCGGCATGACCTAGAACTTGCCACTGACTTTAATTAGGATGTGCTGATCACAAGCTATCCTCTGAGCGCAAAGGGGTCAGCATAAATACCATGCAGCTTTCTCCCAATTCTTCCCACCCCCTTCTAAATCCTGGGAGTTGCTGTCTATGTGTCGAGGAATTGTGAAGTTTGGTTTCTCACCTAAATCCTGGGAGTTGCTCTCTGTGTTCGAGGAATTGTGAAGTTTGGTTTCTGACCTAAATCCTAGGAGTTTCCCTCTATCTGAGGCTTTGGACAGTTGCACATATAGAATACACATCATCTCTTGATTTAGAGGTGATCGAATTTGTGGGTTTGCTTACCAGTTGGTGCACTCATATAGTTAATATGCTAAATGTATGTTCTGATACAATTTCACAATTGATATCCACACGACAAGCTATCTGTTCTATTGCAGAAGCAAAGAAAATTAGAACACCAAGTTTCATCATCTTAATGTGTTTATGTTTCTATTTGTATTTTGTGGCATCTGGTAACTGTTGCTGTTGCTTTTATCCCAACAGGCATGATCAATGATTGGTGCTTCGTTTCTCAAGTAAACCAAACTGTTGTACTACAAGGATTATCCTAATTAACAAGAGTGGGTTTTGTCATCTTCATGTCTTTCTATCTCTCCTTATACCATGCAGTAAGTGATAATTCTACTCGCAAATAAACTCAACTGTGTATTGATTTGATTTCACATATATTATGATGCCATGGTATTTAGGATTTTTTTTGGATCTACCAGATCAGATTTAGGAGCTACCTACTATGTGACGCGGATCTACAAACAAACTGACTTGAAAAAAAGTTTACCACATCGAATTGCAAGGTAAAGCAAGAGAAACTAGCAGGTACGTGATGTTAACTTTTCTGTCTATTGTGTCAGTTTTGGTTCAGATTAAAGATCCTTGCATGATGTACAATTTTCAAAGGACTGGTGCGTTCCACAAAATTATATTTTTGTTTGCCGATGCAGTATTAGCAGCACCACACCTAGATTTGGAGTGGTTCATGGCCGTAAAACATGGCTAACCTGTTATATGGCGTTCTGAATCTGAGTGTCCATCCATTATTGCTTTATTAGTTACATATACGCAGTATCACTTCTTGATATGCTTCTGTTATAATTGTAATACTTAGCACTGTCATGTCGCTACCTATCACGGCTGGGGACTCTTAGTGTTTGACGGTAGCATCACCTAGCGTTTCGAGGGCAATACAAGCTCACGAGTGATATTGACTCTGTTTTAATTATCTTATGTTGAAAATTTTGTAGCTTTGAAGTCCCTATAGTCCTGTGTTCGTTAGTTTTTTCTTCTTCTGAAAACCAGTCTAATTGTAACTCGGCTAATACTGATACTGTAACTCTGTATTGCCATCTTTCATATTTTATATATTTGTTATCAAATGAATTTAGGCCTCATGGTCTTCCCTCTTCCCATGTTTGCATGCAAGGTTCGGAGTATTATATACCTATGAAAAAAAGTCCATCATGGGTGATCCGACAAGACTCAATTAGCAAATACACAAATGAAGATATTAGTGAGTATTGTCGTATTGTTTTGTACTATCTTATCCTTTCATTGACATATGTATAGTGTGAGTATAGGAATCAACAAGTTCTATAATATATAATCGGATAATACTATATTAGTGTAACATATTTGGTAAACCATACATATATGCAGGTTATATGACAAAGAATTTATTCAAAAGAGTAGAACATTTTTGACACATGGTAACAAATATGCACTGTTGTATGTTATGTCTCAATGATTAATTACTATTTAAATGATTGATTCAAACAAAAAATGTAGATAAGAAATTTTAATAGAAGTAGTCCCTCCGTTCCATAATGTAGTGCATATATATTTTCCAAAAAGTCAAACTTAGCTAACTTTGACCAAGTTTATGGAGAAAACTATCTATATCTGCAGTACCAAACGTATACAATAAGGAAATTAAACTCATAATGTATTCAATAATATGCATTTAGTATTCTAAATGTATATATTTTTATCTCTAAACATGATTAATGTTTACAAAGTTCTACTGTTAAAAAAGCTATACACTTTATTATGGAATGGATGGAGTATAACTTATGTACATCTATCTAAACTAAGCTAGCCCGTGCGGAAGCACGGGTTGGCGGCTAGTATATCCAATTAATCTGTACAAATTTCCTTTGTGGAGTAAAACATGATTTCATTACCAAGCCGGTTGGATTTCATCAGCCGCTCAGCATATGTCACTTTAAGCCGAGTGTCGTGGTAAAAGCTCATAGTCAAAAACAGTCCCTCAGCTTATGACACGTCTGCCAAACATTTGGCGTATATAAAGAAGCTCAACGTACGGTAACATAAGTCGCGGCTTTACGACCCCGCACGGTGAACAACCTTGACACGTGAATGTGTCTATCACGCTTGACGACACCCTGACAATGTCTCATGTAAGCCGTGTGTCACATTTGTAAGCCGCGTGCCAGTAAAAGCAAATACAGGTGACATCAGCAGGCTATAAGAAATATAATATTATAGCTTTACTTAGGTGACAATGCGGTTGTATCACCTCAATGTATCAATTGAATGAAATGTTCTTTATCGGAAAAAAAAAACTACTCCCTCCGTCTAGGTGTGTAAGTCACCTTACGAAAACCAAATAATCTCGAAACACTTAGGCGCAATGCATTAACTCTCACCTCGTTTATTGTTTTTTGACATGAATAAATCAATCAACCAATAAGATATGTGGGGCGTGTGTGATTTTAATGACTTGAGAGTACCAAACACGACATGCATTGGTCAGTTCATTGCATGCAATGCTATTAATTAGCAAATAAACAATAAATTCTCTCGTTTTTCCCTCCACCTTGGTTGCGGTGCACAACTTAGCCTGTGCCAATGCATTGTATCTAAGCACGTTATGATAGAAGCATTAAAAGTTTAAGAAACAAGTAGTACAATGTATTGTTTTTTATGTGTTGTATCTTAATTAATGAATTAGTCCTCATGCATGCATGTGATTGGGCTAAGACTAGTCATAGTGGGGAGTAACTTACACTAGTAACATACACGTATTACTAGACTATGTTACTACCTCCATAGTGGGTAGAAACATAGATGTGGTGTCATGCAAGAGTTCATTTATTAGTCTATAGACTCAATTTGCATTGGTATGTGTGATGTTACAGTAACATAGCTAGTTACCACAAGCACTTCTCTCCTCATTAATTACATGCCACATAAGCAAAACTGTGTTGGGATGTGTGATGTTACTAGCTATGTTACTCCCACTATGGCCAGCCTAAACACTTTTTTTGTCTATGGCCACGTGCAAGTGTTGTAGCTTAGCTAAGCTACAACCTCACTCTCTTTCTTCATTAAATAGTATGCCACATAAGCAAAATGCCTATAAAACCGCGCTAAGAAACTAGCATTGGCACATGCCTTAGACGGAGGGAGTAAGGCTGGTCACACTACTAGAAAAAAGGCTATAGGTAATATCACTATTAGTGGCGCACCAGAGATGTGGTGCGCCACTACTATATAGCAGTGGCGCACCACAAACAGGTGCTCCACTAATAGTGACATTACTAGTGGCGCACCAGGTGTGCGGTGCGCCACTGGTAAGTTTTTGAACAGTATACCAGCCATGCCAGCCTTACCAGTGGCGCACCAGGGCAAGGTGCGCCACTACTATCAAAAATAGTAGTGGCGCACCTTGCCCTGGTGCGCCACTGGTAAGTTTTTGAACAGTATACCAGCCATGCCCAGCCTTACCAGTGGCGCACCAGGGCAAGATGCGCCACTACTATCAAAAATAGTAGTGGCGCACCTTGCCCTGGTGCGCCACTGGTAAGGCTGGGCATGGCGGTGGTCCAAAAAAAACATAGCAGTGGCGCACCCCTTCACTGGTTCGCCACTAGTATTCCTGGCTACTAGTGGCGCACCAGTGAAGGGGTGCGCCACTGGTAACCTGGGAGCATTTGCTACTTAGGCAGCCACCACCTACCACACACACTCACTTTCCCCCCTCCACCAAAACAAATCTGGTCGTCTTGCTCCTCCTCCTCACCTCATTTGCACCATTGATTCACCCAAATTAAGTGGTTAAATTTCCTTTTTTTGATAGGTAAGTAAGGGGAAAGCTTTCTTTATGTTCTAGATCTACTTTTCTCTCCGTCTCCAACAACGTACACACTTTTTATGGCCTAGAGATGTACATATGTTTGTGGTGTTGCATATGTTTGTGTTTGCAGGTACCGGTATTTGAAATGCGATAGTTGCCAATATTTTGCCGGAATGTTGATTCATTTCCGTTTCGGCGAGAATTTGGCACTATGTGCATTCTTTTTGGTCCTATTTTTAGGCAAAGTCATGCCAAATTTTATTTTTTCTAAAATATCATTTTGCTCTACCCCGCAGGCGACCATGGTCCGCACGATGACCGAAGGCATCGTAAATAGGTTTTTGAGCTCCGCGAAGGCCGAGATGCTTCAAAAGAACGAGACGGAGATAAGATGTCCGTGTCGAAGATGCAAGCTGAAGAGCCTTATTGCGGACCCGGATTCCGGGCAGGTGCAGGACCACTTGCTCTTGCGTGGTTTCATGGATGGCTATCGGTGGCAAGGTGATGAAGATGACTATGAAGTCATCCATGGGGGCCGGGCAAGCAGAAAAAAGGAAGGGCAGCAAGACAATAGCGGCGAGGGCGGGCGAGAAGACGAAGAATCTCCAGGACATGATCACGAAGTAGATGCAGGACACGGTCATCATGTAGAAGATGCCGGACATGATGATGAGGAAGATCAAGACGAAGGGCATGATCATGAAGATGAAGATACCGGAGCAGACGACGATGGACCATCGATGGGCTGGGTGCATGACCCTCATATTCAAGAGCTGCTTCGCAAGCAGACGGGTAACGCAAGAGCTGCCGCCCGAGAGAAAGCCAAGCTGGATCAACTGGAGACAGACGCGGTTACTCCATTGTATGAAGGATGCAGGCCCGAGGATACCCGCCTGAAAGTAACGCTCATGGCTCTGGAGATGAAGGTAAAACACAAAATGACCGACGCATGCTTCGACGAGAACATGTCATTCTGGCACGAACGTCTTCCGAAGGGGAACAAGTGCCCGACCAGTTTCGAGGAGGCGAAGAAAATCGTGTGTCCTCTGGATTTACCGCACGTGAAATACCATGTGTGCATGAACGATTGCATCATTTATCGGGACGAGCACGCGGAGTCTACCATATGTCCGGTGTGCGGCGTCAGTCGATACAAGAAGAGGAAGAAAGCTCCTCGAAAAGTGGTGTGGTACTTTCCGATCACTCCTCGTCTGCAGCGGTATTTCGCGGACCCTAAGCTAGCAAAGCTCCTACGTTGGCACGCGGATAGGGAGGAGAAGAAGCGAGAAGATGACGGAAATGATCCGGAGATAAATAAAAAAGACAAGATGCTGAGTCACCCTAAGGACGCGAGCCAGTGGCAAGCGTTGAACTTCGAAGACACAGAATTTGGGGACGATCCAAGGAACATCGTGCTGGGCGCGAGCACCGATGGAGTCAATCCGTTTGGCAGCCAGAGAAGCACACGGAAAGTCATCGCAAAGGCAAAAAGGCCAAGAAGATCGAATATGACTACCCTCCCGCGTGCTTCACTCTAAGTCAGAAGGAGATCGAGCAGTTTTTCACCTGCCTCGTAGGAGTAAAACTTCCTTACGGTTACGCGGGGAAGATAAGCAGATACCTAGACTCAGCGAAGCAGAAGTTCAGCGGGATGAA
Organism: Secale cereale; assembly: GCA_902687465.1. Classification (NCBI taxonomy): domain Eukaryota; kingdom Viridiplantae; phylum Streptophyta; class Magnoliopsida; order Poales; family Poaceae; genus Secale; species Secale cereale. The sequence goes on from LR738715.1 coordinate 816,203,106, forward strand.
GTCTCACGACTGTCACGTGCTGATGACGCAGATACTTCCAGTTGCAATCCGTGGGATCATGGACGCGCACGTCCGTGACACGCTATTTGGCCTATGCAACTTTTTCGACGTCATCTCTCGGAAGTCTGTTGGCGTGAGGCAACTCAGAAGGCTACAGGAAGAGATCGTGGTGATACTATGCGAGCTTGAGATCTACTTCCCGCCCGCATTCTTCGACGTTATGGTGCATCTGCTGGTCCATATCGTGGAGGATATCATCCAACTCGGGCCGACGTTCCTGCACAGCATGATGCCGTTCGAAAGGATGAATGGTGTCATCAAAGGATACGTTCGCAACAGGGCACGTCCAGATGGAAGCATAGCAAAGGGCTTTCTGACCGAAGAGTGCATCTCCTTCTCCACGAATTATCTAGGCATCGAGAACCCCGTTGGTCTGCCCGTCAACAGGCACCTCGGCAGGCTCGCTGGATGGGGTCACCGCGAGGGTCGCCGCGAAATGCATGTCGACTTCATGGGTCGACTCGCCGACTTTGAAAGAGCAAACCTAGTCGCGCTACAACACATAGACGTGGTCGATCCTTGGGTGGTAGAGCACAAAATCTTTATTGAGAAGACGTACAATGACCGAGGCCAACAGAGGACGGAGGGAGCTATAATCAAAGAGCACAACTCATGTTTCACGCGTTGGTTCAAGGAGAAGCTTCTGTCGTACCCTTTACATGAGGATTCTTCCGCGGAAGAAAAACTCATATTCGCCTTGTCACAGGGCGCCGAGCACAACCTGATGACCTATGAGGCGTACGATATCAACGGCTACACATTCTACACCGAGGAAAAGGACATGAAGAGCGATTATCAGAACTCCGGGGTAACGATGGAATCCTACACCGGTAACGACAAGGACAGATACTACGGAAGGATCGAGGAGATCTGGGAGCTGAGCTACGCTGGAGAGAAGGTCCCGATGTTCCGTGTCAGATGGGCCAAGACCGTCCTAAAAGAAGACCGGTATTTCACCACCATGGTTATACCAGAAGCCAAATCCAAGACCGCGGGCGCAAACGTCACCGCGAAAAATGAGCCATGGGTACTGGCTTCCAAAGTGGACCAATGCTTCTTCATTACCGACCCGTCAAAGCCCAGTCGTGTTGTCGTGAGGAGAGGCAAAAGGAACATCATCGGAATGGATGGAGTCGCCAATGAGCAAGACTTTGACAAGTACGGCGACCCGAAGATGGAAGATGACGACGACGATGAAGTACCATACACCACAAGAAGAAGCAGGACCACCCTACCTAAAGGACGTCCGTTCAAGAGAAGATCAATTCAAGGGGTTCCGGGGCTAAATTATTCAACCGCGAGGTAGAAGGGCAAGAAGATTGTGAAAAGATAGCTAAGATTGAATCACGACGTGTCGGCCGCGTGTGTGTGTGTGTCAGTGGCAAGCTCAATTATTACATGCAACTAAATTATTACATGTATCACTTGATTTCAACCATGTCATCTAATTCTAAATCTTTGCACAATGGTTTTATCACTCCATTTGCATTTTCCTATTCTTTTATCTCAAATCTTAAATTATCACAATGATTCAAATCTTAAATCTAAACACATAAGCCCACGTATATTGTCCTAAAAGATGTACATATATTTAATAGGAAATATTCAAATACATTAAAATGTATGTTGTTTAACAATATTTACATTCAAATGTATGTTGTTTAACAATATTTACATTCAAATACATTCAAATACTCAAATACATTCAAATATATTTAATAGAAAACTAAAAAAGAACTGACAAAAACAGTAAAGAAAAAACACAGAAAAAGGTAAAAAAATGTTTAAAGACCGGACTAGTGCAACCAATAGACATATATACATCAAAAACATTTTTTTTAAAGATTGAAAAAAATGGGGCCGCCAGGATTCGAACCCTGGCTGGCTGGGTTATGCATCAAGGGTCCAACCACTAGGCCATGACAGTACTTCTGTCCATAACACAGACGCGGACTCTTTTAACCACTAGGCCATGGCAGTAATGGCGCACTACCAGAGATGTGCGCCATTGTTAGCGCTGCCATCCGCTAGATCCCCCTCTCCTCACCCCGGCCGCCGCACTTGTTCCTCTCCTCTTATCCCCTCCCCTGTCGCCGCCACAGCCCCCCATCCCCTGCGGCGCCGCCCCCTCCGACGCCACCGCCGGCCGCTGGGTCCCGACCCCGTCTCCCCCGCCACCTCCCCTCCCCTGCTGCCCCGCCGCCGGTCCCCCACCGCCGCCGCACCCCACCACCACCCCACCGCCTCCCAGGTAACCTTTATCGTCTGGAACACGCCCGAGTTCGCCCGCGACCTCCTCCCCAAGTACTTCAAGCACAACAACTTCTCCTCCTTCGTCCGCCAGCTCAACACCTACGTATGTATCCTCCCTCTCCCTCTCCCCTGCTTCCTCCAGCCCCGCTTTGACTTCATCTTCTTGGTGGGTTAAAATTCGGGGGCTTTTGGTCCATGAGAGCTGGGTCGATTGATCATGGCCGGCCGTGTGTGTATGCTTGAGCTGATCTGATCCCTGACGCCCGAAACATGGTTATAAGTGTCACCCTCTCCTTTTTCCGGGCTTGAGACCGGCAATGAGATTATAAGTGTCACCTTACAATGGCATAGGCGGAGTTCTATTGACTTAAAGATCATGGTTAAAATGAAAGAATCATTTAGGAGAAATATTATTCCGTTGTTTCAGAAGAAAGAGCTACCTTCCTTTTCTTTTAGATAATGAAACAAATATTTGATGTATCAAATGTTTGCATGTTCATATCGAAGCTATTTATTCATTTGTTGCTCACTAATACATATATTCTTTGTTCTTCAATCTTTTCTATGCAGCACTATTTTGGACTTTTGCCACTCATTTGTCTGAACCACTCTGCAGTACATCTCCTCTTTGAAGGAATTTTTACTTGCTTTCCAGCCGGCTTGTGTTATACTATGTCTTACTGTTCAAGTTCTGACTTGCTTGTGTATCTGCAGGTAATCAGTTACCACATATATCTAGCTTCTGGTACACAAGGATTCGAAGGGTATATATCGAAGACGCGAAGGATAGCGAAGATTTGAAAGATACCAAAGGTTAGGTTTTTCTTTTTTTCAATGGTAATAAATTCTAAGTTAAAAAATTGTTAATACTCCAATATTCCTCAACTTTTCAAGCTCGTTTCTCTTTCTACAACTAATGTACTGTAAAACTACAATAATTTAGCCTGTGGGTATAAAATACTGTGGTTTTGACACAACAGAGTATTTTGGAGTATTGAGAATACCGTGGACCTTTTTAGCAAGTTTTTATGCTCCTACGTATTTTGAAGTAGTTTTCAAATGTGCGCATTGCTATCTAGTTTCAGACGTGCCGCATTGCTAGCTAGCCAGATGTTGTAAACTGATGAACAGCCATGCACAGAACACTGGCATGCACAAGCTAGATCGGTGAAGTACTCTGGTTACTGTAGTAGTTGCCTGTTAAGAAGTAAAAAAACTGCAGGTGCTGAATTTAGAAGTCATGCTTCTCTATGTATTGATACGCTGAACTTTTATACAGCTTAGATATACAGCTATGCAGCTTAGACAGGGATCTACTTGAGGTAGCGGAATCACGGATATCTGTGTACTCTTGCATATAGTATTTCAGCAGTTTTCTTTAGTCTTTGAATTTTCCTCGTAGTATGTCAGGTTAAAACCGTCCTGCCAATAAGCCCTTCTTGGTTTAAAAACATAGCTCTGCCGAGTCTAGTTTGTAGGCCCCAATGTTTAGGCATGTGAGCCTCTGCTGCAACTTTGTGTGCTTGATCACTCAAACAAAAATTAACCGTCTAGTGCATTGATTTTTGGCCAGAGTAGTGCCACCAACCTTTTGGATTTTGATCCTGAATGCCACCTGCTTCTGCAGTTTCTGCATATTCAGCCGTTTTTGAATCTTAAGCAAGTTGCTAGTCTGTTGATATTTTGGACAGTCCTCCCGTGAGGCAGTCATGAGGACCAGGAAGTGTAGGGTCACTGTGATGAAATTCTATCTCTGGAATACCTCTTCCTTGTCCTAACTTAAAGGAAATAGAAAGGAGTCGGTCAGGTTTAATACTGTTGTCATGTGAGTGTAACAGCAGGTGACAGGCTGCTCGTTTTAAGCTTATGTACGAATAAAGTGCATATCACCCAGGTACTCTCTTAGACAGAGGTCTACCCGAGGAACTGAAATCACGGATATCTGCATGCTCTTGCATATAGTATTGCAGCCCTTTACAGGATTCTAGGGATTTTCCCCGTTCTAGGTGAAATTGAACCGTCCTACCAATAAACCCTTCTGGGGGTTAAAAGATAGCTTAGTTGAGTTTATTTTGTAGACTCCAATGTTTAGGCATGTGTGCCTGTGCTGCAAGTGTGTGTACTAGACCACTCTAAAGATTTGGGGGGTAGTATTTCTGATTTTAGAGCACCTTTGCTGAATATATTTCCACCTTTATCATATATTTCCACCTTTTTCTACAACAGTGCACAGAATAGATGCATGAGTGCATCTTTGATGAAGCACAACCCATAATACTGATGGAAAAGACTTCTTATGATTTGTATGACTATTCTTAAGGAGGGAAAGTGCTGGTAATAATAACCTTTACAGGAAGGCAGTCAACAGCAAAATTTTGTTGTGCATATATGGAAGATATGCCATTTTTTGGCATGGTGATTTTGCAGGTACCCTGAGAGGCCCTTGAGTTTGCCGGAATGTCGATTAACTTCCGTTCCGGCAAGTTCGGGTACTCCATATGTCCTATTTTCAGCAAAGGTCATGCTGAAATTTTCCGTGAATTTTAGCATGACTTTGCTAAAAATAGGACATATGGGGTACTTGCGACTAATGCATGGGCCGGGGTATCTTAGTATGCCTCGGTGTCGAAAATCCTAAGTGATGAGACCGTAGCTTTTAGGATGCCTCGGTGTCGACAAACCCTAAGTGATGAGACCATGATAATTCCTCACAAACCCTAAATGATGAGATCTTGTTCCTTGACAATAACCAACTTTTTGACCAAACTTTTTTCCTATTTAGAGCGAACATGGCCGACAACGATGAGGCCGGCGGTTCGGGCGGCGGCAAGCCATTCTGGGAGCTGTCCCAGGAGATGGAGGAATACCCTCACCGCTATGAGGACGCCGCGGAAGACACCGATCCCGACTACACAACCCCTAGTGGCGTCGGGGATGACACCACTGATGGTGCCGCCGGGGATGCCACCACTGATGATGGCAGCGAACGCACAGATGGCAGCCAACCGAAGAGGCAACGGAAGGACCGGCGCCCGAACGTGCTCGGCACCGTCAAGGAGGAATTTACTGAAGTGTCCTCCAGTGGGCATCCAACGGCGCCCAAAGAATTAGTCAGTGGGTACGCGGGACAACTCGGGTGCATTGTCCGGAGCACCGTCACGATCAACACCGAGAACCTAAGGCAACATGAACGAGGGAATTTGCGGATCCTCCTCTTCACGAAGCTGCACGAACGATACAAGGTCCCCGGTGACTTCGCAAACACACGCCTCTTAGGGAATAAAGTGAACAGTGCCGCCCTCACGAAGATGAGCACGGCCCTGGCTTCTTGGAGAGCCCGGGTGAAGAAAATGATTGAAAGAGGTGATAGTTATGAGAAGATCAAGGAGAAAAATCCTTCGATCAGCAAAGCTGACTACCTGGAGTTCAAGACCAAGTGCGAGAGCAACGCATCCGTGGAATCAAGTCAGTGGGGGAAAGAAATGCGGGAATTGAACTTAGGGGTCCACACACTCGGTCCCGGCGGTTACAGAGTGGCGGAACCTAAATGGGACAAGGAGGACGCGGAGCGTGTCGAGCAAGGCCTACCGCCCCTCTTCGATAAATACCGCCATGAAAAGCAGACCAGGAACTTTATCAGAGCCCGGTACAAGGAGGACCCGGTAACAAAGGAGCTTACCACGGATCCGAAGGTGAAGGCGCTTGAGCTTATTCTGGTAAGGAATACACCCCCGCGTAATTAGCTCCATATGGTTGCATTCTAATTAATGAAGCCAAATTTCTAAATGGTTCACGTTACTTCCGCAGGAAACTGAAAGCAGTAGCGCGGGGTCCCCGTCTGCCCCTTGGGACACCACTTTAAATAGGGCGTTGAATGTAACGAAACAGAAGGATAAGTTAGCTAAGCCGACGTCAGCTGGTCGTGTGGCCGGCGAAGGCTTGTCCACGAAATGGTCGGAATACTATAAGACTGGGCGAAAGGAGAGAAAGACCAGCTTGGAAAGCCAGGAGGTTAAAGAACTCAAGGCAAAAGTGGCGCAGATTCCTCAGATAGTCGAAGAGCAAGTGCGAGACCAAGTGCGAGACCAACTGGGAGCGACGATCACCGCCATTATGCCTACCTTGCTTGAGGGGCTGCGGGGGTGGTTTGCGGGCGGCCAACAGGGGCCGCCCCCGATTCCCAGCTTGACGGGCAGCAACTCGCACAACGCGCCGGCAGTGGTGTCTCCGGCGGAGGCGTCATTGGCGTCTCCGGTGCCGGCGCCGGCATTGGAGCTTGATGCACCCGGGTGTGGGAAGAATACGCCGGCCGGCACCTCGGCAGCAAGCGGCCCCTCCGTCACTTGCACGCCCGTCGTTGGCGGTGCCTCGACATTAGCCGAGCTCGACGCCATCACGGTAACTAAGCCTCGGCCGATGACTTCATCTCCTTGCCTTTGACTGGGCATCCCTGACGCCCTACATGTTTTCGCAGGGCGCCGCCAACGAAGTTCCATGCACTCTCCTGCACTTCGTGGACGGCAAGTTGATCGATGTCGCCAAGGCCAAAATCGTTGAACCGGGCAACCGCGTGTTCCACCATAATCCGATGCCACCCACCGTGTATAGGGTTCAACTGGTTCGGGTGCTGCGGGGCTGCGACGACTTGTTACCTCCGTATCGACCCCATGGGGCCGACGAAGACGATGTGATGACCCTCGGCGCCTGCTTCAACTGGCCATTGCTTTGGCCGAAGAGCCAGATTCGTTTGGGGGCGGGGGCCACCACCCCACAGACAACACCGCCAGTCCTGCCGGCGCCAAGCCATGGCAAGACCGCCGCAACGCTACCGCCGTCAGCTGATCCGGGCATGCATATGGCACAGGATCCGGACGTCGACGACGGTACATTTGTCAACGTCGATGACTACTTCAACGAACATGGTGGGTACGGTGACGAATTCTTGGCGCCTCCTTCTCAAGAACCCAACCCTGCAAAAGTCGATCGCGATCTAGCTGGTACCGCGGAGAAACCCAATTGCAACAGGCGTCGTCTGTTCGGTTCTCAGGAGACGCCTCCAGCTGCCGCCTTCACCGAGACTCAAGCAGCCGAGGTGGGAAATATTATCAGCCCCACCACACTCAAGAAGGTGGTCTCTGAGCAGACCTCGATCCCATTACATCAGCAGAAGCCAAAGAAGGGACGGAAAAGAAAAACTAACAAGGGTGCGAGCCAGCCGGCACCGAGTACGATCCGTGCTCAGGACAGGCCACCAATACCTAAGGATATCATGAGGGCGGTGCATGTGGCGGGTAGGCCGATGCTACCGGCTAATCTGTTCAAGGCTGCAACCGGTGCTATGCGGAGTCTGCATGACAGTGTTCTTTCTATGGAGAAGCGGCGTCTCTCCGAGAAAGATGACTCATACCCGGTTTTTGTGGCCAAGGTGCCAGAGGGCAAGGGCTTTGTCGATGGCACCATCGGGAGTATGATCGTCCTGCGGTTTGATGACATCTTCGCTATGTTTAACCTTCATCCGCTGCACTACACCTTCATTCGGCTATTTTCGCTCAATATGGAGATGCAGATCATTAGAGACAAGACCCCGGACATCGTGATAGTCGACCCCTTCTACATGCGTGCCAAGCACTTGGACAGCGCTGGGGACCGGCAAGTCGCGAGTTCATACCTCGAAGGCGTCATTATGGCGAACAAAGATAAGGATACCTTCCTCGTGCCTTACTTTCCCGAGTAAGTCATCCCCTCACCGCCCCCGTAACATATGATTTCTTAGATTTCGATCGTTCTTTTTTTTTCCTAACATTCCGTGTTTTGTGCAGTGACACACGTTGCACACTCATCCTCTTAAGCCCGAAATATTCCACGGCCACGTATTTCGACTCGGACCGTCAGTCAAAGAAAAACTACACAAATATCAAGAAAGTTCTTGATGATGCTCTCCCCGGCTACGCCAAATCTGGAGGCACCTTCAGGAAGGAAATGTGTAGGTACGGCAAGCACGTGTTCACCCACGTAACGACGTTCCCCTGCGTCAAGCAGCCGCCTAGCAGTCAGAAGGATGCCTACTACGCCCTCCATCACATGCGGGCGATCGTACGGGACCATAATCACCTTATGCTACCAAAGGGTCTCCAAGATTGGGCCGCACGCTTGTCGGCAATCCAGGACATGGACATCAGACAAGAATTCTTTCGCATCCAGTCGGAGTTTGCGGAAATCATCTGTCAAGATGTCCTTCGTACCTCGGGGCAGTTCCACCTCAAATATCAACCGTCCAACAGTGAAATAGAAACAACGCTACAAATGCAGGCTGACAACGACCGCACATTCATGACGCCGACGGATGACGGCGGCTTCATCCACGCTCCGGTCCCTGAGTCGAGTCGAAGAAAGTATTGATGGTATGTAGTTATGAAATGTCGATTAGCTTGTGTAGTAATTAAACTTTAATGAACTTGTATGTCTCTTTAGTTTGGACAGTCGTTCAACTTATATGTAATCGATGCTATTTATTAGTAGGACCATGAACCGTGCTATTAATGTGTTGCTTTTCTCTTCCGATCCTTTTGTTGCATACTTATATATTATCTGTGAATTGCTACTAACATTTTGTTTGTCTAGTGCATAGAGATGCCGTCGTACGTCGTGTACAAGGGTAGGGTTCCCGGAGTCTATGACGACTGGGAGGAGTGTCGGAGACAGGTTCACCGTTTCAGCGGTAACAGTTACAAAGGGTACACCACTAGGGCGGAGGCGGAAGCTAGATACGAGCGCTATCTAGAGGGAGAGAGGAGGGAGCGGAGGAGGAACCGGATGAAGACTAGTTTCATCGCGATGATGCTCATCGTGACCGCAGCTCTCTTCTATGTGATGGTAGTTTAGATGATATCAACTTTGTAATGTGACGACAAACTCGCTACTCGGTCTCGAGACCTAAACTTGTCTAATATTTGAACTTTGTTCGCTATTTCGAATTCGGAGACTAATGTGATGAATTGTATTATGTGCTGTTTATATTCTGTGATGTATTGTATTATGTGCTGTTTATATTCTGTGATGTATTGTATTTTGTAACCTGTGCAAATACCAGAAATGCAAAAAGAAATTCCTAGAAATAATAGTAGTGGTGCATCATATAGCACATTAGTGGCGCACCTAGTGGGGATATCAGTGGCGCACCCCTTAGGGTTATCAGTGGCGCACCCCTTAGGGTTACCAGTGGCGCACCACATAGGCATACCAGTGGCGCACCCCTTAGGGTTACCAGTGGCGCACCACATAGGCATACCAGTGGCGCACCACTGGTGCGCCACTAGTATTCCTTATTAGTGGCGTGGTATTAGTGGCCCACCCATGGTGCGCCACTAATGGCAATATTGGGTGCGCCACTAATAGCCTTTTTTCTAGTAGTGTCACAATGGGCAGGAACATAAGGTAGTAACATACACACTTATCTACACTATGTTACTACCTCCACAGTGGGTAGGAACATGTAGGTAGTGTCATGCAACGATGCATTTATTAGCTTATAGACTCATTGTTTCTTGAAGTGTGTGATGTTTCGGTAACTTAGCTAGTTACCACAAGCACCTCACTCTTCATTAAATATGTGCCACATAAGCAACGTTGTATTGAAATATGTGATGTTACTCCTAAGTTCCACCCCATTGTGACCAGCCTAAGGTGGGGATAGATAAGAGGGGAGAGAAGACAAGTGGACTCTTGGTTAGTACTCCCTCCGTCCGGGTTTATTAGGCCTAAAAGCACCACAAACATGTCCCTTTTTATAAGGCCTTACTTTGGAAACCTACATGCATGCATCCATTTCATTGGCCATAGAGAGTTATTGTTGCTAGTCCCATGACTGAATAATAAATATGCTGCATGCATGCTTTTTTATTGGCTTCATGTGAGAGTTGACATGTGAGAGAGTGCATTGGGAATATGATGAAAGGATTAATGTGAGCAAGTTACTATGTGCCTTGGTCCAAGAGAAGTGGTCTTCGGGCCCAATAAACTCGGACGGAGGGAGTACCCAGCTACAACACGAGACCCAAGACATTTTGATAGGATGTAAGGTGAGGCAGCTATTAATAAAGTAGTATTTCCTCCGATTCTTTTTTCGATGCGTATAAGCACCAGCCCGCATACCAAGACGTGGACTAGCTGCCTGCTACTTTGTGGACGAAGATGCCCCTGCGCGCATGGACGAGAGAAGCAGCAGTTATAAATGCCCCATGCAGCCATTGGCTCTTCGCCCCTGTCCTCCTCGTTCTCCCCTACCTACGCCACGCATGCATGCGCGGGGTGCTCTCTCTGCATGGCTGTCTCTGACACAACTTGCATGCCATGGCGTTGGCCTATGAGACGAAGCGGAGGTGAAAGGGTATTTTTGGAAAGCATATACTAAAGATCTGAACGCGCAGACTATTGCGGATATTTTGGCAAAAACTTGTACGCAAGGTAAATGGGATCGGAGGGAGTACACATTTAAAATTTACTATTGTTGTACATGTCAGCTATGAGCTTGGCTCTAGATGATACGTATGGCAATTTTTAATAGCCAACGGTTGGTTGTATTTTAACCATGTTCTAACGGCACACATGGCGTAATTAAGATGGTCAATGTTTGATGGCAGGCTGGCAGTCGGTTGCCCACATGCAACACCATCGTCAGTGCACGCGGACGAGACTTGCCTGCTCCCCTCATGTGTGCCCATCCGTGCTCCCACGTACGTGGCTAGATTTGATTGAAGCAAAATAAGGCCCGACCCCACCCCCTTAAAATCAAGGGGGGAGATGGTTAGATTAGAAAGGAAAAAGTAAGAAGGACAGCCGTAGGATGAAGTGGGAGCACGGATAGGAGCATGAGGAGGGAGCAGGCAAGTTTTATTCAGTGCACGCCTCGTCGCCCCACGTGATTATGGGGATTTTGATGTCGCCAATAACGTAGGCACAACACTAGCAACCGGCAGCCAACAATCACTCCTGACCTCTCCCGTCTATAAATTCCCGACTTCCACCGTTCCGGCGGTCCGATACAACATCCCCTCGCCGGTCGACGCCTCCATTCAGAAAATCTTGATGCCTCCACCACCACCGAATAGACTTCGCGCCACGACAACAAGGCCGGCAGCACCAGCTGGCCCTCGCAGAACTTGTGTGTCACGGCCGCCAAAGAGTTTGAACAGTTCACCGTTACGGCACTCACGGGTATGTGGCTGCTCCCGAAGGGGTGGAAGCTCAAACTACAAGGCTTTTCGATGGCGCAATCCATCACGTCGAAACGCCTGCCCTGCAACACGCCATGGACACATTCCAAGCGCGCATGGTGTCGGAGACGAGGGCACTGCCAGAGTATGCCATCCGCACCCCGCATTTACCGCTCATCCTCGCCGAGTAGCGGCAGTACTTGCTCAACAGGTAAGAAACATTTCGTCAGGTCCGCTACAACCACAAGACGCGGCACACATGCTGGTTGTTGGGTCGGGCGCAACCTCGTGGACTACTAAACCTTCAATTTTTGGACGATGGATCAGATATGTCAGGCCCACACGACATGGCTGATGTGGCGAGGACATATATGAATCAATACATGACGAGAGTCACACTTGTCAGTGGCATGTGCATCTTGCCCCGGCTATGATGCGCGCTTTGGAATCATCCCGAGTCCTGACTCCTGAGAGCATCTACAGCCGGACTTGGCAAATCCGGCCACCTATACGCGCCGCTGGCGTCAGGCTGGACGTACCGAGCGGGCTTTTCAGCCCACTCGTGGCCCGTTCGGTCTTGGCCCGCTCGGTCCTGGCTCGCTATAGATATTGGACGGTCCGGTCTGCCAAATTGGGCCCGAAAAAATGTCGGTCCGGTCCGGTCTTTAACCGGGCCGACCGAGCGGACCGAGAAAACACAGCGACAGCCGCCGTCGTTCCTCGTCGTCGCGGCCACCGGGAGCCCTCGGGGTGAATCACCGTGTCTCCAAGCTTGGCCTTCCCTTCCATTCTCACCTCCCCGTGTCGAACTAGCATCTTGCCGCCGCTCGCCACCATTGTTGTGTGTGCACCACAGCCACTCTCGAGTTCTCGACCATGGCATCGACCCCAACCGTTGCACCAATTCCTGCCATGGCAGCGGTATTTCTTGCCATGGCAGCGATTTTCGCCATGGAGACAAGTGCCATGGCATCGACTTCAGCAGAGCAAGCACGTTTTTTTTTTTTTTTTT
>LR738715.1:816229993-816240947 GCA_902687465.1 Secale cereale
GCTCCAGGCGCCCTGGCGGCGCCCCCCCTGGGCCGCGCCGGGGGGGCGCTTGGCCCCCCCGAGGCTCCTCCGATGCCCCCCTTTGGCATATATTTAAAGCATCTCGAGAAACCAAGAGCTTTTTGATATAAAATCACCAGATCATCTTTTTGGTCTGATTTTTTTCGACAACGTTCTCTATATAATTGTCTTTCGTGCGTCTGTTCTGAGTTTTTTGATTTGAGTTGCAGAAGTACCCCGAACAAATCATTTACTACCTGCTGTTCTGTTTTTCACAGATTCTGTCCTGTTTTGCCTTTCTTTCATTTTGCAAACCAAGAGCTTTCTTTTTCTTTGCAAAAACCTTTTGGCAAGCTTGAGAAACAGTAGACCTTCAAGAATATCTTTATTTCCAGCAAGGTACAATTATTTTATTATGGGTACTAACCTCGCTAATCAGATTATGATGAGTTATGTATGAAGGGAGTTTTCAAGTGTGCGAGGGAAGATGATAAAAAGATTCAGGAGTGTCAAACGCTCAAGCTTGGGGATGCCCCCGTGCACCCCCAAGAAATATTCAAGGAGAGTCAAGCGTCTAAGCTTGGGGATGCCCCCGTGCATCCCCTTCTCCATCAACATTATCAGTTCGTCTTTCGTTCCACTATATTTTAATCACTTCATGTGTTATGTGCTATGCTTGGAGCGTCTTGCTTTTAGTTTCCTTTTTAGTTTGTCATAACGAGTCGGAACTCAGCTTTCTTTATGTGGGAGAGAAACACGCTCCACTTCTACCTAGAGCATAACATAGAATTTTCATGACTATCTTTGCTGTGTGTGTTCTTTGTCTTTTAATAGCTACTATCATGTTCAGCTCTTAGTATTCATGCTTATCTTTCTAAAGAGCTTTGTTTAGTTGGTTGCTTGAACTCTCTTTATCTATCATGATTACCTCATTAAGAGAGTTTGCTTCCGTTGCATTTGTTGATATGTCGATGATAAAGATGCTACGTGCATAATGGCGCTTAGTAGTTCAGGTTTTCTTATGGTTAGTCTCAAATAGCTGGGGGATTCCCAATGTGTTATTGGAATACCAACATGATTTGTTTGCCAATGATGTGGTATGGTTTAGTAGTATCTTCCCTCAAGAATTTATTTTGATTGACTTGGCATATGCTCACGGATATTTAAGACTGTAAAGAAAGTCTGTCAAGCCTTGATGATCTTTTATTTCTGAGTAGCGATATAACTTCCATGCCTGATTCAATGTTGCTTTGTCGCTCTGCATGATTATGACCGTCATTGCTCTCTTAGTTGGTCGCTCCCAGTCTTTTGCTAATCTCCACCTGTACTAAGCGGACTGACTGCTTGTGCATCCACATCCTTTAAACCAGTTATGCCATATGAGTCCACCATACCTACCTATATGTGGTATTTCACCGCCACTCCAAGTAAATTTACATGTGCTACCTTTAAAACCTTCAGTTTTTGCAATACATAGCTCATGGGAAAGTAGCTTAAAAACTATTGTGGTAAAGAATATGTTGCTTATGTATCTTATTTCTTATAAGTTGCTTGCTGAGCGGTAACCATGTTTCTGGGGACGCCATCAACTATTACACTTTTGTTGAATATCATGTGAGTTGCTATGCATGTTCGTCTTGTCTGAAATAAGGGTGATTTGCCATGAGTTGAATGGTTTGAGTATGCATATTGTTAGAGAAGAACATTGGGCCGCCAACCAAAGCCATGTATCATGGTGGAAGTTTTAGCTTGGACATTAATCCTCAATCTCTTATGAGAATATGCTTAAGCATTAAAGAGGAGTCCATTATCTATTTTCTATGTTGTCCTGGTATGGATGTCCTCAAGTTGAGATCTATCAAAAACGAGAAATCAAATGCGATCTATCTCCTTGGACCTTTGTACAGGTGACATAGAGGTACCCCTTTGTGACACTAGGTTGAAACATATGTAATGCAATGATAACCCATGGAAATCTGAGCTAATTAGGACAAGGTGCGAGCACTATTGGTATTCGATGCATGAGGCTTGCAACTTATAGGATGTCTTCATGAGTGATTTCCTCTTTTGTGTGTTGATTGAAGATTGAGAGTCTCTTGGTGCTTGTCTTTGACTATCCTTGAGATATGTTGTGGTGATTGTGGTACTCTCTTTGGATGGCCGCGGTGACATTGGGAAATCCATAGATTGAGAACTACGAACTTAGAGGTGTGCTTTTGTAGCCCTACATAATTCTCGTCCTCTCTTGACCACAAAGGAATGACCTCCGGGTGCGTCTCCATTGCATGTTTTATGGGAAATATCATGTGTTAATGTTGTTGGGAGTTGCCACTAGTGAAAGTATGAAGCCTAGGCCTTGTTTCCACCATTGCAATACCATTTGTGCTCACGTTTACCACTTGTTTGCTTGCTGCACTTTTTATTACAGATTTATATTACTTTGCTTTGCCACTCCTATCATCCATATTTTACCATCTCTTCGCCGAACTAGTGCACCTATACAACTCCTAGCTGTATTAGGTGTGTTGGGGACACAAGAGACTTCTTGTATCTTAGTTGCAGGGTTGCTTGAGAGAGACCATCTTCAACCTCTACTTCCCTGAGTTCGATAAACCTTAGGTCATCCACTTGAGGGAAATTGCTGCTGTCCTACAAACCTCTGCGCTTGGAGGCCCAACATAGTCTAAAGAATAGAAGCGTGTGTAGACATCAAGCTATTTCTGGCGCCGTTGCCGGGGAAGTAAGTGTTTGAAGGTATATCTTTAGATCTTGCAATTATCTTTTCGTTTCTTGTTTTTAGTTTCACTAGTTATGTTTATGGAAAAACCGCACTCTTAGTTCGCTGCTTGGGGAATGCCGCTTTACCACACCCGTGGTAGAGAAGTCTCCTCCACCTACTGAATGTATCCCGTTCCAAATACCACTTGGGATAATTGAAATAATTAGGAATGATTGTTATGATGGGACATTCAATCCTAGTATTCATTTGTTGAAACTTACAGAACTTTGTTAGTTGTTTAAGATTTCAGGTTTGACAAGAGATGGAGTCATGAGGAAATTATTTGCCTTGTCACTGAAAGGAAAAGCATTGGAATGGTATAGGCTACTAGATGACTCTCACCTGCTGGATTGGGAAGAGATCCAGTCTCTCTTTTACTCCAAGTTTTATCCTCTTCATGAAGTCCATGAGAATAGGAATTAGGTTTATAATTTCTATCCTCATGACGGAGAGAGCATAGCTCAAGCTTGGGGGAGACTAAAAACGTTAATGCTAAAATGTCCTAACCATGGGCTCCCCAAAGATAGGATTATTACTAATTTCTATGCGAGGCTCTCTCGACAGGATAAAGATTTGCTCGATGCTTCCTCTATGGGTTCTTTCACAAACGAAAAGATTGATGCTAAATGGGAACTCCTTGAAAGAATTCAACGCAACACTGAAGATTGGGAGATCAACAAAGGTAAAGAGTCAGGTATAATTTATGAGTATGATTGCATTAAGTCCTTTGTTGAAACTACAAGTTTTAATAAGTTCAGTGCTAAGTTTGGGCTTGATTCTCAACTCCTTGTTGATTTCCTCAAATCTTTTGCTTCACATCTTAATATGCCTAAGGAGGATTGGATCAAGCATCATGAACCTTTTAAAGAGATTTGCAAAGAAAATGAAATTGTTCATGATGATTGCAACATGCATGATCCAATTCCTAAAAATGAAGTTTTATATAAGCATGTTGATTTTTGTGGAGTGGATAGACCTTGTGAAAGGCCTATGATTGAAGAAGAGAAGTATTGTGAGCAACATAAGCATGAAAGAACAATCACTTGGGTCAAAGATTTAAATGAAATTGCTAGAGATTTGTGTGACCTTTATCCTTTTGCTTGTGAACTTTGCTGTATAGAGGGTCACTTTAATTTTCAATGCATGCACTTTCAAAACATAACTGTTAACCAGTTGTGTGATAACATGATCACCCCTGATCTTTATGATGAGCTTATGTTATTTTCGATGTGTGAAGAGTTATCAGAGAAGACTTCTTGGCTATATGTTAATGTCATAGGAATAAAAAACACTTTGCAAAATTTCCATCTCTATTGTGTTGTTAATTGCCATAAAAATGATTACATAAGTAAGATTAGAAAGGAGGGAACTTTACCAAAGTATAAAAATGTCTCTTGTATTTCTGCTAATAAAAAGGAGAGTTTCTCCCAAGTTTCCCCTATTGTTTCTAATGATAAACCAGGATATGTGGAGAAGCTTCATCTCCAACCACTCCCTCCTAAGGTGAAGAAGAAGAAAAAGAAGAGGAGGAGGAAGAGGAGCAAGAAGGAAGAAGAATGGGTATCAACCTGGCCCGAGCATATTCCTCCCATCAACTTTTATCCTAACGGTTGTAAGTTTAAAGAAGAAGGTGAAGTTTATTGCCTTAATTATCATCTTGATGATACGTCCGTAGGTACTATTGAAGATGATTTTGATTATGATATGCATGTTACTTATTGTGATTGGGAAAATGATGATAATGCTACTTATGATCTTGAAAATCTTTTTGGTACCAACTCTGAAAGTGATGATATGGAAAGCTCTAAGCTTGGGGATGATAGGATTGCAAATCCTTTACCCACTAGTGATGTGATAATTGATAATTCTTTTGCTAGTAAGAATAAAGACAACATGTTTACAAATATAGTTGCTAGCAATGATAATGCTCTTCTCTACTATGATGATGTTATAACTCCAATCTATAGTGATTATAAAGGTACCTATGACATAAGGAGAAATTATCCTTATGAAACTTGTCATAATCATGGAGGGAATTACTCCCTTGTTGAACACCATCTTCCTAATACACAATTAATCTATAGTGTTCAATTTGTTTATGATAGTCCTACTCCCACTATTACCAATGAGAAAGATTATGCTTATGTGGAGAGTAAGAGTACCTTTTTGCATGTGGATCATGGTAACAATGCTTTATGTGATGCTTATATTGTTGAGTTTATTCGTGATCCCACTGAAAATTATTATGAGAAGGGAACATATGCTTATAGATATTTCAATAATATCAAGTTCCCTCTCTTTATGTTGAAGGTTTTGAAGCTGCACTTGTTTTGTCTTCCTATGCTTATTGCTTTGTGCTTCAATGAATTATTCTATTGCAATATTCCTATGCATAGGAAGCATGTTAGGCTTAAATGTGTTTGGTATTTGCTTCTTGATGCTCTCTTTTTTTCTTCAACTCTTATTCCTACGAGAGCATAATTAAAGTCTTAAGCCTATCTTTATGGCTATGAAGAAAGAGCTCTAGGGAGACAACCCTTGTTATCTTTGCTTTCAGTTTGTTCTTTCAGTTTTTAGTGGTCTTGATGTTTGTTACTACTGTAGCAACATCATTGTATCTTTATTTTTCAGCTTTGTGCCAAGTTTAGCCTCTGATTGCAAGAAAGTTCAAAAGTTGTGACGTGCTGTCCAGAAAACAGATTCTGTCCTTGGACAGAAAAGTTCGTATAAAATCACCATATCATCTTTTTGATCTGAATTTTTTTTGACAGCGTGCTCTATACAATTGGCTTTCGAGCGTCTGTTATGAGTTTTTTGATTTAAGTTGCAGAAGTTCCCCGAAAAAATTATTTACTACCTGCTGGTCTGTTTTTCACAGATTCTGTCCCGTTTTGCCTTTTCTTCGTTTTGCAAACCTTGAGCTTGTTTTTTCTTTGCAAAAACCTTTTGGCAATCTTGAGAAACAGTAGCTCTTCAAGATTATCCTTATTTTCAGTAGGGAAAAATTATTTTATTGTGGGTACTAACCTCGCTAATCAGATTATGATGAGTTATGTATGAAGGGAGTTTTCAAGTGTGCGAGGGAAGATGATAAAAAAAGATTCAGGAGGGTCAAACGCTCAAGCTTGGGGATGCCGCCGTGCACCCCCAAGAAATATTCAAGAAGACTCAAGCGTCTAAGCTTGGGGATGCCCCCATGCATCCCCTTCTCCATCAACAATTATCAGTTCGTCTTTCGTTCAACTATATTTTAATCACTTCATGCGTTATGTGCTATGCTTGGAGCGTCTTGCTCTTAGTTTCCTTTTTAGTTTATTTAGTTTTACTTGCTGTTCTTAAACAAGTTGGATCCTAGCCTTCATTGTTTGGGAGAGAAACACGCTCCACTCCACTGTAGAACACAACATAGGCTTGCATGCGTATCTTCTTGTGTGTGTTCTTTATCTTTTCATAGCTGCTGTCATGCTTAGCTCTTAGTTTTCATGCTTATCTATTTAAGAGCTTTTGTTTAGGTTGTTGCTTCTGGAACTCTCTTGAGTTATCATGCTTATCTTGTTAAGAAAGTTGGCTTCTGTGGCACTGGTTGATATGTCTATGATAAAAATGCCATGTGCATAATGGTGCTTAGTAGTTCATGTTTTCTTATGGTTAGTCTCAAATAGCTGGGGGTTCTTAATCTGTTATTGAAGTACCAGCATGATTTGTTTGCCTATGATGTGGTATGGTTTAGTGATATCTCCCTCCAAGAATTTATTTTGATTGACTTGGCATATGCTCACGCATATTTAAGACTGTAAAGAAAGTCTATCAAGCCTTGATGATCTTTAATTTCTGAGTAGTGATATAACTTTCATGCCCGATTCAATGTTGCTTTGTCGCTCTGCATGATTATGGCCGTCATTGCTCTCTTAGTTGGTCGCTCCCAGTCTTTTGCTAGCCTTCACCTGTACTAAGCGGACTGACTGCTTGTGCATCCAAAATCCTTGAAACCAGTTATGCCATATGAGTCCACCATACCTTCCTATATATGGTATTTACTTGCCATTCCTAACGAAGGCTTTCTTGTACCATCTCAAAATTATTCAAAAGCATTTCTCTTTTGTGCCTCTGTTTTAGCTCATGAGGAAATAGTAGGTAATTCATGATCTTCTTGTGTTGGACAAATTTTACCCCGGGATTGCATGTCTAATCTGCAAACCCCTAATACGAGGAGGGACTGGCATGAGTGCGCCCAGCTCACAAAAGATAATAGCAACAAACAAACCCTCCTTCACGTTCATGAGAAATCAGAAAACCCTGGCAGTGATAAACAAAGGAGATTAAGGGGATGTGATCGTCCCCGCGTGGGAGCCGTTCCTCGAAACTTGTCCAGCATAAGAAGTAATTGGGTTATCTACTAGCATTCGTTGACGAATTATGCACCTCCCAAAAACTTTTTATCTCTGTTTTTTTTAAACCACGAGCTCTGGTACTTGTTTAGTCTTTTTTTCCAGCCACGGGTTTTTAACCTTGCCATCAAAATCCACGGTTCGAGAGTCTCCATCTTCTTTCTTCAAAGCACCAACTATTGAGAGCATGATTGTCATTCTGGGCGTAATGTGCATTGTCCCAAAGTACCATTGTCTTTTGCATAATTGTGATATCACTTATTCTGAAATCATTGTCTCTAGTCGTCACTTAAACTTCGGAGGTGCTCCTGCATTTATGTTTTGCTTCACTAAAGGGGGCAAGCGAGGTATCACTTTGTCATGTTTGCACACCATGCTCACTACAAATCTATTGGGTGTTTCAGTATCATATTGTAAACTTTCAGTTCTTTGTGATATTCTCATGAGGCAACTTAATTACTAAAGATTCATTATCTCAATAAGCATTTGTCATGTGATTGTGAAAGACTCTTTGGTAGCATGTCACCACAGAAATTATGCTTGTTATCATTTACCTACTTGAGGACGAGCAGGAATTAAGCTTGGGGATGTTGATACGTCCCAAACGTATCTATAATTTCTGCTTGCTCCATGCATGTTTTGGGTGATATTGCTATGCTTTTGATACACTTTCATACACTTTTGATCATATTTGGACTAACCTATTAACTCAGTGCACCCCAGTGCCAGTTTCTGTTTTCTGCTGTTTTTGTATTTCAGGTTTTCCCATTACTTAAATTGCCAGAAAAATTCCGGGAAAAATATATAAAAAATCAGCGCTCCAGAAGCTTCCACGCGCCAGAAGTGGGGCCAGAGGGGAGCCAGGGGCAGCCTAGGCGGCCAGCCCAGGCGGCCCCACCCCTGGCCGCCTAGGGGGGGTGCCTGGGCCCCCCTCTCCGCCTCTGGTTGCTGTTGGGGAACGTTGCATGGGAAACAAAAATTTTCCTACGCTCACCAAGATCAATCTAGGAGATGCACATCTACGAGAGGAGAGTTGGATCCACATACCCTTGTAGATCGCGATGCGGAAGCGTTGCAAGAACGCGGATGAAGGAGTCGTACTCGCGGCGATTCAAATCGCGGAAGATCCGATCTAGCGCCGAACGGACGGCGCCTCCGCGTTCAACACACGTGCAGCCCGGTGACGTCTCCCACGCCTTGATCCAGCAAGGAGAGAGGGAGAGGTTGGGAAGACTCCATCCAACAGCAGCACGACGGTGTGGTGATGGTGGAGGAGCGCGGGACTCCAGCAGGGCTTCGCCAAGCGCTACAAGAGACGAGGAGGGAGAGGGGTAGGGCTGCGCCAAGAAGGAGACGTTCTCGTGTGTCTAGCAGCCCCAAAACCTCACATATATATAGGGGGAAGGGAGGGCTGCGCCCCCTTTAGGGTTTCCCACCCCTAGGGGTGCGGCCAGCCCTAGAAAACCCATCTAGGGTGCGGCCAAGGGGGGGGAGAGAGAGGGGGCGCCCTAGGGTGGGCCTTAAGGCCCATCTGGACCTAGGGTTTGCCCCCCTCCCCTCTCCATGCGCCTAGGGACTTGGTGGGGGGGCGCACCAGCCCCCTTGGGGCTGGTTCCCTCCCACACTTAGCCCACGCAGCCTTCAGGGGCTGGTGGCCCCACCTGGTGGACCCCCGGGACCCTCCCGGTGGTCCCGGTACATTACCAATATCGCCCGAAACTTTTCCGGTGACCAAAACAGGACTTCCCATATATGAATCTTTACCTCCGGACCATTCCGGAACTCCTCGTGACGTCCGGGATCTCATCCGGGACTCCGAACAACATTCGGTAACCGCGTACATACTTTCCCTATAACCCTAGCGTCATCGAACCTTAAGTGTGTAGACCCTACGGGCTCGGGAACCATGTAGACATGACCGAGACAACTCTCCGGCCAATAACCAACAGCGGGATCTGGATACCCATGTTGGCTCCCACATGTTCCACGATGATCTCATCGGATGAACCACGATGTCAAGGATTCAATCAATCCCGTATACGATTCCCTTTGTCTATCGGTATAGCACTTGCCCGAGATTCGATCGTCGGTATACCGATACCTTGCTCAATCTCGTTACCGGCAAGTCTCTTTACTCGTTCCGTAATACATCATCCCGTGATCAACTCCTTGATCACATATTGTGCACATTATGATGATGTCCTACCGAGTGGGCCCAGAGATACCTCTCCGTCATACGGAGTGACAAATCCCAGTCTCGATTCGTGCCAACCCGACAGACACTTTCGGAGATACCTGTAGTGCACCTTTATAGCCACCCAGTTACGTTGTGACGTTTGGTACACCCAAAGCATTCCTACGGTATCCAGGAGTTGCACAATCTCATGGTCTAAGGAAAAGATACTTGACATATAGAAAAGCTTTAGCATACGAACTACACGATCTGTGCTAGGCTTAGGATTGGGTCTTGTCCATCACATCATTCTCCTAATGATGTGATCCCGTTATCAACGACATCCAATGTCCATGGTCAGGAAACCGTAACCATCTATTGATCAACGAGCTAGTCATCTAGAGGCTTACTAGGGACATGGTGTTTGTCTATGTATCCACACATGTATCTGAGTTTCCTATCAATACAATTCTAGCATGGATAATAAACGATTATCGTGAACAAGGAAATATAATAATAACCAATTTATTATTGCCTCTAGGGCATATTTCCAACAGTCTCCCACTTGCACTAGAGTCAATAATCTAGTTCACATCGCCATGTGATTAACACTCATAGGTCACATCGCCATGTGACTAACATCCAAAGAGTTCACTAGAGTCAGGAATCTAGTTCACATCAATATGTGATTAATACTCAATGAGTTCTGGGTTTGATCATGTTATGCTTTTGAGAGAGGTTGTAGTCAACGGGTCTGCAACATTCAGATCCCTATGTTCTTCGCAAAACCTTATGTCATATCGTAGATGCTGCTATCACGTTCCACTTGGAGCTATTCCAAACTGTTGCTCCATTATACGTATCCGGTATCTCCACTTAGAGTTATCCGGATAGGTGTTAAGCTTGCATCGACGTAACTCTTTACGTCGAACTCTTTATCACCTCCATAACCGAGAAACATTTCCTTACTCCTCTAAGGATAATTTTGACCACTATCTAGTAATCCACTCCTGGATCACCTTTGTACCCTCTTGCCAGACATGTGGCAAGGCACACATCAGGTGCGGTACTTAGCATGGCATACCGTACAGAGCCTATGACAAAAGCATAGGGGACAACCTTCGTCCTTCCTCTTCCTTCTGCCGTGGTCAAGTTTTGAGTCTTACTCAACTTCACACCTTACAACTCAGGTAAGAACTCCTTCTTTGACTGATCTATTTTGAACTCCTTCAAAATCATGTCAAAGGTGTGTGTTCTTTTGAAAGTATCATCAGGCGTCTTGATCTATCTGTATAGATCTTGATGCCCAATATGTAAGCAGCTTTATCCAGGTCTTCCTTTGAAAAACTCATTTCAAACAACCCTTTATGCTTTCCAGAAATTCTACATCATTTCGGATCAACAATATGTCATTCACATATACTTATCAGAAATGTTGTAGTGCTCCCACTCACTTTATTGCAAATACAAGTTTCCAACAAACTTTGTATACCCAAAAACTTTGATCACTCCATCAAAGTGTATATTCCGACTCCGAGATGCTTGCTCTAGTCCATGGAAGGATCGCTGGAGCTAGCATATCCTTTTAGCATCCTTAGGATCGACAAAACCTTT
>LR738715.1:816242097-816257510 GCA_902687465.1 Secale cereale
GTCTCGAGGTTTGGGTTCAACCATGGGTTCCTTCATCAGAGCGACAACAGGTTTGCCATTCATGAAGTTTCCCTTCTAGCCCTTACCCCTTTTGAAACCAGTGGTCTTGCTAAACCATCAACACTTGATGCTCCTTCTTGATTTCTACTTTTGCGGTACTAAGAACCGCTAATAGCTCCGGGATCATCTCCATCCTTTGCATGTCATAGTTCATCACGAAGTTCTAGTAGCTTGGTGATAGTGTCTAGAGAATTCTGTCAACCACTATCTTACCTGGAAGATTAACTCCCACTTGGTTCAAGTGATTTTAGCACCCAGACATTCTGAGCACATGCTCACTAGTTGAGCTATTCTCCTCCATCTTTTTGGCAAAGGAACTTGTCAGAGGTCTCATACCTCTCAACACGGGCATGAGCCTGAAATCCCAATTTCAGCTCTTAGAACATCTCATATGTTCCATGGCGTTCAAAACGTTATTGGAATCCCGATTTTAAGCCGTAAAGTATGGTGCACTAAACTATTAAGTAGTCATCAAGACGTGTCTCTCAGGTGTTCACAACATCCACAGACAACGTTGTAGGGGTTTGCACATCGAGCGGTGCATCAAAGACGTAAGCTTTCTGTGCAGCAGTGAGGACACTCCTCGGACTACGGACCCAGTCCGCATCATTGCTTACAATATCTTTCAACTTAGTCTTTCTCTAGGATCGTATTAAACAGGGAGCTACAACGTAGTTATTGGTCTACAACATAATTTGCAAAGGCAACTTAGACTATTGTTCATGATAAGTGAGTTTAACTAATCAAATTACTTATAACTCCCACTCAAATTGACATCCCTCTGGTCATCCGAGCGTGACATGATCCAAATCCACCAACCCAAGTCCGATCATCACGTGAGATGAGGTGGTGTCAATGGTGAACATCTTCATGTTGATCATATCTACTATATGACTCATGCTCGACCTTTCGGTCTTCCGTGTTCCGAGGCCATGTCTGCACATGCTAGGCTCGTCAACTCTAACCCGAGTGTTCTGCATGTGCAAAACTGGCTTGCACCCGTTGTATGCGAACGTAGAGTCTATCACACCCGATCATCACGTGGTGCTTCGAAACGACGAACCTTCGCAACGGCGCACACTTGGGGGGAACACAATTTTATCTTGAAATTTTAGTGAGGGATCATCTTATAATGCTACCGTTGTCCTAAGCAAAATAAGATGCATAAAAGGATTGACATCACATGCAAATCATAAGTGACATGATATGGCCATCAACTCGTGCTTTTGATCTCCATCTCCAAAGCACCGGCATGATCTCCATCGTCACCGGCGTAACACCATGATCCCCATCATCATGATCTCCATCATCGTGTCGCCATCGGGGTTGTCGCGCGCCCACCATGCTCTTACTACTATTGCTACCGTTTAGCAATAAAGTAAAGCATTACATAGCGCTTAATGATTGACACGCAGGTCATACAAAAATTAAAGACAACCCTATGGCTCCTGCCGGTTGCCGTATACATCGACATGCAAGTCGATATTAACTATTACAACATGATCATCTCATACATCAAATATATCTCATCATGTCATTGGCCATATCATATCACAAACATACCCTGCAAAAACAAGTTAGACGTCCTCTAATTTGTTGTTGCATGTTTTACGTGGCTGCTATGGGTATCTAGCAAGAACGCTTCTTACCTACGCAAAGCCACAACGGTGATATTTAAGTTGCTATTTAACCTTCTACAAGGACCGCCTTTGTCGAATCCGATTCAACTAAGGTGGGAGAGACAGACACCCGCTAGCCATCTTATGCAACAAAAGTCACATGTCTGTCGATGGAACCGGTCTCATGTACGAGGACATGTAAGGTTGGTCCGAGCCGCTTCATCCCACAATACCGCTGAATCAAGAAAAGACCAAGGAGGGAAGCAATCTAAACATCAACGCCCACAAACTCCTTTGTGTTCTACTCGTGATTGCATCTACGCAAAAACCTGGCTCTGATACCACTGTTGGGGAACGTTGCATGGGAAACAAAAATTTTCCTACGCTCACCAAGATCAATCTAGGAGATGCACATCTACGAGAGGAGAGTTGGATCCACATACCCTTGTAGATCGCGATGCGGAAGCGTTGCAAGAACGCGGATGAAGGAGTCGTACTCGCGGCGATTCAAATCGCGGAAGATCCGATCTAGCGCCGAACGGACGGCGCCTCCGCGTTCAACACACGTGCAGCCCGGTGACGTCTCCCACGCCTTGATCCAGCAAGGAGAGAGGGAGAGGTTGGGAAGACTCCATCCAACAGCAGCACGACGGTGTGGTGGTGGTGGAGGAGCGCGGGACTCCAGCAGGGCTTCGCCAAGCGCTACAAGAGACGAGGAGGGAGAGGGGTAGGGCTGCGCCAAGAAGGAGACGTTCTCGTGTGTCTAGCAGCCCCAAAACCTCACATATATATAGGGGGAAGGGAGGGCTGCGCCCCCTTTAGGGTTTCCCACCCCTAGGGGTGCGGCCAGCCCTAGAAAACCCATCTAGGGTGCGGCCAAGGGGGGGGAGAGAGAGGGGGCGCCCTAGGGTGGGCCTTAAGGCCCATCTGGACCTAGGGTTTGCCCCCCTCCCCTCTCCATGCGCCTAGGGACTTGGTGGGGGGGCGCACCAGCCCCCTTGGGGCTGGTTCCCTCCCACACTTAGCCCACGCAGCCTTCAGGGGCTGGTGGCCCCACCTGGTGGACCCCCGGGACCCTCCCGGTGGTCCCGGTACATTACCGATATCGCCGGAAACTTTTCCGGTGACCAAAACAGGACTTCCCATATATGAATCTTTACCTCCGGACCATTCCGGAACTCCTCGTGACGTCCGGGATCTCATCCGGGACTCCGAACAACATTCGGTAACCGCGTACATACTTTCCCTATAACCCTAGCGTCATCGAACCTTAAGTGTGTAGACCCTACGGGCTCGGGAACCATGTAGTCATGACCGAGACAACTCTCCGGCCAATAACCAACAACGGGATCTGGATACCCATGTTGGCTCCCACATGTTCCACGATGATCTCATCGGATGAACCACGATGTCAAGGATTCAATCAATCCCGTATACGATTCCCTTTGTCTACCGGTATAGCACTTGCCCGAGATTCGATCGTCGGTATACCGATACCTTGCTCAATCTCGTTACCGGCAAGTCTCTTTACTCGTTCCGTAACACATCATCCCGTGATCAACTCCTTGATCACATATTGTGCACATTATGATGATGTCCTACCGAGTGGGCCCAGAGATACCTCTCCGTCATACGGAGTGACAAATCCCAGTCTCGATTTGTGCCAACCCAACAGACACTTTCGGAGATACCTGTAGTGCACCTTTATAGCCACCCAGTTACGTTGTGACGTTTGGTACACCCAAAGCATTCCTACGGTATCCGGGAGTTGCACAATCTCATGGTCTAAGGAAAAGATACTTGACATATAGAAAAGCTTTAGCATACGAACTACACGATCTGTGCTAGGCTTAGGATTGGGTCTTGTCCATCACATCATTCTCCTAATGATGTGATCCCGTTATCAACGACATCCAATGTCCATGGTCAGGAAACCGTAACCATCTATTGATCAACGAGCTAGTCATCTAGAGGCTTACTAGGGACATGGTGTTTGTCTATGTATCCACACATGTATCTGAGTTTCCTATCAATACAATTCTAGCATGGATAATAAACGATTATCGTGAACAAGGAAATATAATAATAACCAATTTATTATTGCCTCTAGGGCATATTTCCAACAGTTGCCCCCCTTCGCATATATTTATCTCCCGTCGCGAAAACCCTGAGGACAGAACCCTTTTCTCCAGAAGCAATTCCGATCTCCGCCGCCATCGCCACCAAGTTTCGGGGGACCAGAATTCCTGTGCCGGCATCCTGCCGGGACGGGGAAGTGCCCCCGGATTCATCTCCATCGACGTTGCTTCCTCCCTCCATGATGCGGGAGTAGTTCCTCCTCGGGGCTGAGGTTTCTACCAGTAGCTATGTGGTCAATTATCTCTCCCATGATGTGATCTTCGTTGTGATCATTGGCTATGAATCATAGGCAACACAATCATCATGTATATATAAGCAAGCCCTGTACAGATACGTAAGCGCTTTAAGCTTTCCATGTTAATACTTTTACAGCCTGAGCTTCAAGTCCCTCGACAAAAAATAATCCGCAGCACGCAAGGAAACTCGCCTACACTATCAGCTAACCAGAGTGGTGCACATTTTCTCACTGGATGGTCCACTTCTGCTCATAAAGTTGTACTGCTTGTTTTCTGAGTGATCTTGTCCATCCTTATTTGATACTCTAGTAGTTATGAATACGTTAGATGTTAGAAATTTTCATCTCAAAATCTCGCGAAGCGTTGTGATAGGATATGCCAGCTGCACTTCACGATTTTCCTCTTTAATATCTTGCACTTCACGAGTAAATATTTCGGTCAATGTCTTGCACAATTTCTTATTATTTTTCTTCTCACAGTCTACGGATAGATCCCATAATTAATGTGATCCGATATCAGGTGAAGCGTTCAAATGTTAACTGGCCATTCTGATTTCTAGACCACCTCAGTGGTTTGAATTCTACAATGTTACATATTACATATAGAAATACATTTCTAACAGTTGTGGCAGCAAACTCACTGACGCTGATGATGAAATTATGTTGTTGATAGGAAGCATAATACCAACAAACTCATGTGCTTGGTAAGGACAATATAGTACCTCTGTTGTCTATTTACTCCCGTTTTTTCCAATTATCTGGTGAAGCGTACTGCTTACTAAATAATAGAACGCTTAAAATAGATGCTTCGTTTTGGGTGGAAGAAAAATAAATTGCTTAGCACTACTAATTCTGCAATGTAGAGGCATGTATAATGTATATGGCGCCCAGGTAGAAGCTTTACCAGTTTGTTAGGTTTATAATGGCTTACTACATATGCTCTTTGAGGCACTGGACTAGCGAAATTCAGAAGGGAAGCACATATCTGAAGAAGGCTGCCGGCAATCGAGCATTCATTTCCAAGCCGGAACAAATGTGTATATAGCTTAGCTGGAGCGATTTCAGATTTGTAACCCATTCCTCTTGTTAAGAACCAACCATATAATGCTGAAGTTCCCATTAATCCTGACCAAAACAATATTTTTATTTTTATGTTTTGCCTGCTATAAAAGAGAGGTTCAGTGCTAATGTGTATATTTCCGTAGTGCTTCTAGATTAGTAACAATCCCCTCATGTTAAGAAGCAACACAATGCTCAAATTTACATTATTTTAAAACTATTGATACTTCCCGTTTTAGAAAGTGAGCTACGATCGGAAAAAAATTCACAGCTCTCACAAGCAAGGAAACAGCCTACAAGGTCGAAGGGTACATCCACTTTCTACCTCCGCCCATCCTGAGAAGCTACCAGCGGCATGATAAGAAACCGTAACTAAGAAACAAAGATTTCGCAAAATGTAACTGAACAGCTTCACAAGATTTGCAATGTGTATCATGTCCTCGTTAGGTTGCTTCGAGCAAGTAACAAAACGTTTGCCCAACCCGCTCAACTCAATGCAAAGAATCATAAGCAACACAATCAGCATGTATAGGTACGCAAGCGCTTTGAAGCATTCCATGTTAATACTTTTACAGCCAGACCTTCAAGTCTCTCCACAAAAAGAATCCGCAGCAGTGCATATTTCCTGCTCATTAAGTTGTACTGCTTGTTTCCAAACTTTCCTCACCAGATGTCCCACTTCTGCTCCAGAGCGGTGCATATTTTATCTAAACAGCGAGCAGCACTGAGCGGGTTGCTGGAAACTGCAATAAGTTAAGATGTCACTACAGTCTCAAAGAAAACCATGAACAGAAAATATGTGCATTATAAATACAATTTTAAGATTCATACCAAAAAAATGACAAAGTAGAATAGTACACCTTGAGACATAATAGATTATCTACTTGTCCATCCAAAGAAATTGCAAAATCTAAGCTTATACTTGTGAACTACTTAAAAGAATCCAGGAGATGGGTGAAATTGCCAGGTTACCCAACATCACTGCCAATAGCCACTGACTAGAGAGTTTCTGGCAAACCAGAGCCCTGTTCTAGATAGCTTGGCAGACATATACCATACGTATAACAGTATAAAATAACAAAAAATCAACAAGCTGAACTGAGTGCATCATATTTTAATAAATCTTTGCTGGATTCAACTAACAGTATGCTCAAACTGTCTATTGTACAATGTGCACCCTGGGTATAATCATACACTATTATTCTGACAGATTCAAACAACAGCAAAAGCACATTTAATGTGAAAATACAGAATATAATTCTGAATATACTAGGTAATTTTCAGGACAAAATGCTCTTTTCACACCAAAAGATCATATATGGATACTTACTCTGTATGTTATCGTCGGTATATGCACTGTCAATCTTTCCATGAGCCATGGCGCCAACCTGGAACATTTGTAGAGATGAGATGGATTTAGGCGCCAGACGGCAACAGAGGATGGGACAGAAGTACAAATTAGCTCTCCATCACAGTTGTCACTCACCACAAACACGAGGGCTTCATCATCACTGG
Source organism: Secale cereale (assembly GCA_902687465.1). Classification (NCBI taxonomy): domain Eukaryota; kingdom Viridiplantae; phylum Streptophyta; class Magnoliopsida; order Poales; family Poaceae; genus Secale; species Secale cereale. The sequence goes on from LR738715.1 coordinate 816,248,725, forward strand.
ATTCGGCAACATAGTCATTCAGTTGAACTGACTTATTCGCACTGTATGAAAGGCCTAGGCAGCAAATAAACATCAATCAGCTTCCGTGAGCTAACAGGTAGATATTATACTTTTTCTAATATAACAGAAACTCTCACCAATCTTCCTTGAGCCAACAGGTAGATACTGGCTAACAGGATTTTTAATAACATTAAGGAGCTTCTCACGCCTCCCAACTGCAGTAATGCTCAACTTCTGCAATAACTGTGCTGCAATGTTGCATAAATTACTTCAACTTCAGCACAATTCAGGCCAGAAACACAAAGATGCACAACATTTACTCTTTTGGTATTTGTAACGTACACATCAAGCCACAAAAACGTTTGCATGTGCGTGGCAAGCGAACATTCGGCTTGACCTCAAACAACACCCCTTTTTCTGTCCTAACATAAACAGCTTGTTACCTCCCAGCCTTAGTTAGAGGGCTATCAAATATTGCCAATAGAGCCTGCAAAACAATTTGGAAGTAAATTCAAGATGTTCACTTTTAGAAACAAATCAGGAAAGAATGATAAAAATGATTGGTTGGCTCCATCAACCTTTTCTTTTGTCATGGTATTCATATGTACTCCCTCTGTAAACTAATATAAGAGCTTTTAGATCACTAAAGTAGTGATTTAAAACCTCTTATACTAGTTTTCAGATCGAGGGAGTACTTTGTAATAATCATATAAAGAGCAATTTTCAAGGCAACCTAACAATAAACTCAGGTTCTCATAGAAATCCTGAATTTGCAGGCCCAAACTGTGGTCAACCACAAAAAATTGCTAACGAGTATATGCATCATCTAGGGGGAGAGAGGGACAGACAGTAAGTAACAGAAAATTCTTAGTTTGATTTCCTTGAAATACAAGTATACAACACCGATTACTAAATAGAAGATAAACGGAACAGCTTTCTAATCATATGCCAGTAGTAGTCCAAAGAAATAAATAAAAAACATGAATTTACAATACCTGGTAAATGATATCAGGCCTATAATCAGCAGGATTCCGATTCTGCTTCCTCAAATAATTCGCATGATCGTCCGAGTTCAAGATTTGCATAGTCTATACACAATTACAAAGAGAGTCGTCAAAACAAATGTACATGTACAGCAACATTTGTTTGGTCAAAAACTTATTGACCACTTCAGTCAGAGTGTTACTAGGAAAAACTGACAGCTATTTAAATTGTCAAATTGGTATAGAAAGCACTTGCTCTTTACATCCTAGCAGCCACTAACTAATTTTACATCCACATAAACAATTAATCCTGGACCAGCCAGCTGCCCATACATACACTAGATAAGAACCAAAAATTAGCGAATGAAACAGTCTTAATTCCAGTACACAGCTAGAAACAAATGGGCAGTCAATTTGATTATCCTTGAAGCACCCCAACTTTAAAAATTAAAGAATCAGATTGTCGATTATTGCTTTACCTTTTCAGGTTTGCTAAAGCACATCTGGATGTGCCACAAGTATTGCACATCTAACTCCTATATCATTGATCTTATGCGGAGATTCGTGCTTACTTTTTCCAATAAAAGTGTAAAACTGATACACTGAAAAATTAGGATTATTGCTGATACTCAAGATTCCAACTCTAGTGGAACTCCTAAGATGACTTCGTCTAAGACAGTAGAACCAATCTACGGATACTAAATCCATAATTGTGAAGTGAATGGAAATCCCAGTTAACATCAGAACTCTAATTCAGGACGCAAAAGTTCTTCGGTCAGGAAGGATTCCCGTAGGCCAGAGCAGGGAAACCAACAGAAATAACAAAGGAATCAGGATACCTTGCCGACTTTGCCGACCTCCAGGCAGGCCCTCTCGAGCACGAAGATCGCCCTGGGCCGCTTCCTCCCATCTACTGGCCGGGGCAGGACGGGAATCCCCTCCGCCACCTCGACGTTCTCGTCCCCCTCCGTCACATCCTCTCCCTTCCCTTCGTCGTCCTCCCGTGGCTGCAACTCCTCCGCGTCGTCGGCACGGGAGGCCGTGCCGTCTTGGAGCTTCCTCTTCTTCTTTCCCTTTGCTGCGTACCGCCGCCCCATCTCGCTTCCGGGTTGGGGTTTAGCCGCCTAGGGTTCCGCAGCCTTTCGGTGATGCAACGCGTCTTGAAACTAGCGGCCAATTTGTTTTGCAGGGACGTGCCCTAAATTCAGGAAGGGCCGTTGGAGAAGAAGCACAGAGGTAAAAAGCATAAAAAATTGCTTACCTTTTCTTTATGTTTTGCCTTTATGCTTTCCTCCTGTCCAAAATTACTTTTCTAGATCCAACATGCTTTTGTTTCACAGCATGTTTGCTGCTTCTCTGATGCATAAGAACATATTGTAAAACCCTGAAAACAAATTAAAAACACTGAAAAAAGTGATGGATTGTTCTGCTGTTTCTTTGCTCAAGTTAAATTTGGCAATCTACTGATCATGTTTGGGCAAAAATAGTGTTATTGTAAGGCAAATAGTGATGGTTACATAAGATACACACAAAAAAACATGACTACTGGAAGCAACTTGCATAATAAATTCTGAATGAAAGCTATTCTTGGCAATTTGTAAAGCCTGTTTAAGCAAAAACAGTGTTGTCGTTGAGCAACTACTGATGCTTACATAAGATACACAGAAACTGTAGCAAAAATTGTGTCTTGACTCTTGACTGCCACAAAACATGAACATTTTGTAACTTACAAAAACATGACAGTTTATGCTTAGTAGGCAAAAATAACAAAAGTTTCAGTTCTAGTTAAAAGCATGGGTGATGATGTCAAATTTCGTTGCAAAAAAAATCAACTATGAAAAGGGTCATGGGGTTCTAATTACCTTTAGTTATAGTGGTGTTTCCGCAAAAATGTGTCGTGTTCCCAGGCTTGCGCAAAATAGTTAAAACTTGATAGGGACTTGAAATTTTGATCGTGCAAAAAATAAAGGACAAGAAAAGTTTCCTATAAGAAGAAGCAGAACTGCATCGTCACGGAAGAGAAAGCCACCATGGCAACTATTTGAGCTCAACTTCTACTTCAGTTTAAACACAAAAAGTATTGTTGCTAGTCTCGACAATAGGTGAAACACAAGTACTGAACATAGATAGGCACATCGCGGTTGCCCATAAAATTGCTGTTGTTTTAGAGTTCTAACATCAAAATGCTGCTGCTCTCTCTGATCTTTATGTGAATTCCACGCTCGGTCTCTGTAAGGACACTTGTTTCATCAGATAGAAAAAATAGATGTCTGCATTTAAAATCAAGAAATATAATTATGATGCACACGAAAAAAACTTATTTAATTATGTTTAAATTGTTTACTTGAAAAGCAAATGGATACCATTGTTCTGATTCTGGTGTGCTTGGGTGGCTGTGTTATCAACTTGCCTGTAATTACTGTGCTACTTGCTTGCATCATTTAGCTAACTTGCTTTACTTTTTTTCAGATTGAAAAGATTTAAACAGGGTAACAATGATTGACCTTAATGAGGAATCAGATGAGAATAATGGTGATCTTGTGTACTGTACACAACATGCTGCTGCAAATGCAGAAGTTGTGGCGGAATCACCTAATCCCCCTATCATGCAAAAATTCGGTGCTACTGCTGCAGAAGCAATGGAGGCAGATGGGCAGTCAAGTCGTGGAATAGGGGCTCCAGGCAATACACAACACTAGTGCAGAACCAGGCAATAGCACCGGTTCGTAAGGCCCTTTAGTGCACTAAAGTGTGGGCACTAAAGGTCTCCCCCCTTTAGTACCGGTTCAGCACGAACCGATGCTAAAGGGCAACCACATGGCATGAGCCAGCTCCGGGGGCCGGGAGCCCTTTAGTACCGGTTGGTAAAACCAACCGATACTACAAGGTTTTTTTTTTTTTTGGTTTTATGATTTCTTTTTCATTTAATTTTGTGTTTTCCATTTAATTTTTTTTCGTTTGCTTGTATTTTACTATACTACACATTTGCTGGTGTTTTCCATTTAATACGCTGAGATATATAGTTAATAATGATTGAAATTACCTGTTGACTATCCCAAACAAGATGGTGTAGTCACTTTGTTTTTTAAGTAGTGAGTCGAGTACTTCAACTGTTCCGGCGTCAACTTTAATGATACACAAGATCCAGTGAAATCTGCATGCACACACGTTTGGATGTCTTAATTAAGCGGGCATATGTAAGCAAAAACATGTAGCTAGCTAGTAGGCAAAAATAGAGAATTTGTAGTACAAGACAGTGTGACTCACTGGAAGTTGTAAGGAAGTAGTATATCTTCATTGTATTTGAGGCACTTCAAGAACTCTAGCATGCTGTCCTCTACATGCTTTTCATGATATTTATCTATTTTCCATGTGTATTCATGAACGGTGTTTGGGTCAATGAACAAAATGCCATAGCATCCACCTTTTTTCATTTCATACATCTTCATCCTGCATAATACCACAGAAAAGAATATAGTGAGGATAATTACAGGTAATGATTGATCAAAAGGATCACTACAGTCTACAGCTAGCTTGAGACTTAAATTACAGAAAGAAATCACTTACAGACAATAGCAACTAACGATAGATTTGTCGAGTGCGTCTTGATTGTATAACTGAAACAGTTCATTATACTGAACGGCCACAGCTTTCTGATGGTAGTAATGATCCTTCTTGACTTCCACCATGAGGGACTCTCTATTGGAACTCTTGGTAATGTCCATGTACCATTGATGCAATTCATACATTCTCGTTGGGAGCTTCTTGACCTCGTCTGGCTTGACCAAAGGTTCGCCCCGGACATATTTCCGTTTTATTTCCTCCTCTGTAAGCACAGGCATGGTCTCGATCTCGAGGAGTTGTCCAACAGTGATGTTGAGAATTTCAGCCTGCGTTATATGCTCCTCGGTTATTACCACATTGCCCACCTCGGGAACGTAAACTGTTTGCCCACAATAATATTTGGCGCGCGTACTCTCACGTGTTGTTGGCACAACAAGCGAGGGGATCGATTGCGCCGCCTGTTCTCCCAGCTAGGGAACGGTTTTCCCGCATTTTTTGACAGCTGCTTGTTGTTTGCTCGAGCTCGAGCTCGCCTCCTTCTGTAGACGTGCTCGATTTAACTTCCTGATGTGGCGCTCATAGTCCGTGTCAACAGGCTTGGGAGCTAGTGGTTGAGCCATACGAATGAAGTGGTCAATCTTTTCCTCAGGCACTTTCTCCCTTGGCGGCGGTGGCGGTTTCGGTCCAAAATGGGCGTCCACTTCTGGCCGCACTATGGCCTTGGTTTGCTCCTCGGTCCTGTCGTAAGCCCTCTGAGGAAGATCAGTGAGGCTTGGACCAAATTTATATCGCTTGCCTCCGCCTGTACTTCCTGTACTGCCTCGACTCGTACCGCTACGCACCATAGCTGCGGGGTGTCTCTTCTGCGATTGCTGAGGCGACGGAGATGGCTCACGGGGCTGAGTTGGACGAGGAGGAGTGGCCTGAAGCTGTGCCGGACTTGGAGGAGGAGTGGCCTGAAGTTGTGCCGGACTTGGAGGAGGAGTGGACGTCTGACGCTGTGTCGGACTTGGAGGAGGAGTGGCCTGACGCTTTGCCGAACTTGGAGGAGGAGGAGTGGCCTGACGCGTTGGTGGACTTGCAGGAGCGGGAGTCTGCTGACTCGGTGGCGGACTTCGACGAGGAGTCGGCTGACGCGGTGTCGGTGGCCTTCGAAAGATGATGCAATCCTTTCTCCATAGGATGATACGATGTTTGGCCTCTCCGAGTGTGTGCTCCTCGTCACCTCCAGGAATGTCAAGCTCTAGCCCCGAATATTGGTCCACCACCTCATCAACCAAGATACGAGCATAGCCTGCTGGAATCGGGTTGCAATGGAAGGTTGCCTCGGGGTGATTTGTAAAAGCAACGACGTCCGCCACCTTCATGGATGTGTTCTTCATTTTGAAGTGTAGCTCGCAGTTAGTGTTCTCCATGATGTCATCCACGGGGTATCTATCCAGCATTGCGTCGCCCGATGCGGAACCCACGCTGCTTCTCGGCATGGATGGGGCGGTGGTATCCAATACTGGATCATCCGCTAGCTACTGCAGCTGCTGAGACCCCCTTTGCTGGCTAAGTGAGTCGATCTACTCCTGCTGCCGCTGGAATATGACTGCCAAGTCCGCGTGCTTTGATTCTAGGCCTTGAAGGCATTCATAGTCCAGCTTCCTCTGCTCCTCCTCCATCTTCCTCTGCTTCTCCTCCGCAATCTTCCTTCTCGCACGGGTTCTGTAGTCGGCGTTCCAGTCCGAAAACCCCTCATACCACGGAATAGCGCCCTTGCCTCGTGTTCTTCCCGGGTGTTCAGGATTTCCCAGGGCACGCGTAAGCTCGTCATTCTCTCTGTTGGGCTGGAACACCCCCGATCGAGCCTCTTCTATTGCAACAAGTATCTTATCGTCGGCTCCGTTCAGACATGCCTTCGTCGAAACTTTGCCTGTCTTCGGGTCCAACTCCCCCCATGCACATAGAACCAAGTCCTGCACCTGGGGGGCCAGCTCCTAGTAACCGGAGTGACACCTGCATTCTCCATCTCTTTCTCAAACTTATCCCACTTAGGCATTGCCACCGCGTAGCCACCTGGCCCCAGCTTATGGAACTTATCCTTTTTTCGGCATTCTTCTTGTTTATTCTTGACCGTTCCTTAGCTAATTCTGAATCCTTGAATTCCACGAAATCGTCCCAATGAGCACTTTGCTTCTCTAGTGTTCCCTCGAATACTGGAGTCTTCCTTCCTCCCTTGACGTACTTGTCCCATTCACGATTCTTGTTGTTCTTGAATGCAACCGCCATCTTCCTTAGAGCAGCGTCCTTGACTTTCTGCACATCTGCTTCTGTGAAATGATCTGGTAGGGTGAAATGTTCCATGAGAGTATCCCAAAGCAGACTTTTTTGTCTGTCATCGACAAAAGTAAGATCTGGACGTGGCTTTGCTGGCTCTCTCCATTCTTGAAGGGAGATCGGGAGTTGGTCCTTCACAAGAACTCCGCACTGACGAACCAACTTGTCCGCAATCTTCTTAGGCGCTAATGGTTCGCCATTAGGTCTGATTGCCTCGAAATTGTACTTTACGCCCTCCTTCAACTTTTTGTTCGGGCCTTGTTTCGTCCTGTTGCCTGAAGATTTGCTCGATCCGGATGGCTGAAAGAAGAAAGATCGATTCGTTAATATATCTTCAACTCATTTAAAACATGTGATGATCACCAGATGTGCCTGCTTATATAAATATATATACCTCGCCGGTCTTTGTTGTTTCAAGATCAACATTTTCTTCATCATCATCATAATCGTAGTTCATGACTTCATCAATTCGGTCGTCGCGATCGAATATCATATCACCCTCTCCGGTGTTGTTTAGAAATTCGGAGCCGTCATAATCTTCTTCATTCTGATCATCATCTGGCCTGCGAGGATGGCGTATCATATCGAACAGGGTCTGTTCTCCCTCTCTGCCGGTATTGTCCGCCATAGCTTTTATTTAACTAATCCAAAAGAAATATAAAACAATTTAGTATTCAAATTACATCGTCTCGAATAATAGATATAATATCGAATACATCGTCTCGAATAATAGATATAATCTCGAATACATCGTCTCGAATAATAGATATAATCTCGAATACATCGTCTCGAATAATATATAATCTCGAATACATCGTCTCGAATAATATATAATATCGAATACATCACTGCTGGTAGCTAATAAAGATCGAATACTACAAAAGAATCTAGGACACTCGCGGTTCCTGTGGCGCGGGCGATGGACACCCAAAGAGAAGGAACCCTCACAGGATCATAGCTGAAGTGAGATCCCTGAAGAAACTGCCAGGTATTGGAGAACCTGCCGCCCTCTAACGTAACCATGTAGCGATGGACGTGCTCGTCCTCCTCCCTGACACGGCGACGTACCACCTCCGGCGGGGCCGGCTCCCTCCGCACCGAAACTGGCCCACGCGAAGGCCACCAAACGAGATCAGAGTCGACGACGGGACCCGGGGCCGGGTTCCTCATCAAGCGGAGCACCCCTCCAGGCAGCACCTCCCAGTGCCAGCCCGGCGGAGCCCAGTCCCGAACATGGGTCAGCCAGACGTCGTCGCGGACGGGTCGACGGCGAGGATGCGGGCCGGGCATCGTCGAGAACAAATACTAGCTATATGCCCGCAAAAAGTAACATTTTTTTAATGATTGGATTTTGATAACTAAAATTTCTAACATTTCTATATAACTAACATTTCTATAACATTTCTAACAATGCTATATAACTAACATTTCTAATATTTCTAGAACTAAAAAAAGAAAAAAATTTAACTTTTTTATAACTATTTCTATAACTAAAAAACAGAAAAATTTCTAACAATTCTAACTTTTTTATAACTATTTCTGTAACTAAAAACAGAAAAATTTCTAACAATTCTAACATTTCTAACAATGCTATATAACTAACTATTTCTATAACTAAAAAAGAAAAATTTCTAACATTTTTATAACTATTTCTATAACTAAAAAATACAAAAAAATGTATGTGTGTGTGTGTGTGCTCACCGGCGAGGCGAGAGGCGACGGGGGGCGGCGACGGGGACGGCGACGGGCGCGGCGACGGGGACGGCGACGGGCGCGGCGACGACGGGGATGGCGGCGACGGGGACAGGGATGGGGCGGCGACGACAGGGACGGGGACGTACGGGCCGGGGCGGCGACGACGGGGACGGGGACGACGCGGGACGGGCCGGCGGTGACGACGGGGACGACAGGGACGGG
>LR738715.1:816257671-816277505 GCA_902687465.1 Secale cereale
GGGGCGGCGACGACGGGGACGGGGCGGCGACGGGGGCGGCGACGAGGGATATGGAGACGGGGGCGGCGGGCGACGGTGCAGAGGAGAAGAAACAGATGAGAAATTGAAATTTTTGAAGTGTTTTCTTATATAGGATGGACCTTTAGTACCGGTTGGAGCCACCAACCGGTACTAAAGGCCTGTTTTGGCCAGGCCAAGCGGCGGGAAGCGCACCCCCTTTAGTACCGGTTGGTGGCTCCAACCGGTACTAAAGACACCCCTTTAGTACCGGTTGGTGCCACGACCCGGTACTAAAGGGGGTGCACTGGCGCAAGTGCGGTGCGGCAAATTTAGTCCCACCTCGCTAGCCGAGGGGCGTCCGCACTGGTTTATAACCCCCCGTGAAGTAGCTCTCTCAAGCTCCTCTCCAAAGCAGGCCTACTGGGCCTACATGTTCTGTGCTGCCCTGTGGGCCTACTGGGCCTTTGCGGGCCTGCATCCTGGCCCAACAACAGGTTGGGTTTCTAGTCGTATGCAGGCCGCTCTGGCCTAGTAGGCGTGCTTTTTTTTGCTTTATTTATTTTTGAGTTGTTTTTTTTGTGTATTTAGAGTTTCTTTGTGAATATTTTTGCTTTAGGTACAAAAAATTACAAACTTTCTGTTAGTGCCCGTAGTTTTCAAATTTGAATAGTTTAAATTTTGAATTATTTGAAATTAGTGTGAATCACTAGTTTGTGAATAACTTAACTTTAAAAATCTGTAAAGGCATGAAAGAATTTGTTTGCACCTAAAATTTCTTCGCGTTTCAAATGCCAAAACACATAACTACCCTAACTATTACAAAGATTCCCTTCTGGGTGTGAAACACAGAAGAAAGTGATGATAGTGAAGCCGATCACATCCCAGATCTTTGGGTGTGAAACTTTTTCTTCGCGTGTGTCCCTTTGCGCCGTAACCATGGAAAATCTTCATCATTTAACGGTATGCTCGGGTCAATATTCACTGTGAATGGAGCAATTTCATCAAACTTTTAATAATCTTCTGACTTGTCTGTCTTGTCATCCACTCCCACGATGTTTCTCTTCCCAGAAAGAACTATGTGCCGCTTTGGCTCATCGTACGATGCATTCGCTTCCTTATCTTTTCTTTTTCTTGGCTTGGTAGACATGTCCTTCACATAGAAAACATGTGCCACATCATTGACTAGGACGAATGGTTCGTCTACATACGCAAGATTGTTGAGATCCACTGTTGTCATTCCGTACTGCGGGTCTTCTGTTACCCCGCCTCGTGTCATATTGACCCATTTGCACCGAAACAAAGGGACCTTCAAACCACGTCGATAGTCAAGTTCCCATATGTCCTGTATATAACCATAATATGTTTCCTTTCCCGTCTTGGTTTCTGCATCAAAGCGGACACCACTGTTTTGGTTGGTGCTCTTCTTATCTTGGGCGATCATGTAAAATGTATTACCATTTATCTCGTACCCTTTGAAAGTCATTATATTCGAAGATGGTAACTGGGACAGCAAGTACAGGTCATCTTCAATAGAGGTGTCATGCATGGTACGTGTGTGCAACCAGCTGGCGAAACTCCTGGTTTGTTTACGTGTAATCCAGTCATCAGACCGCTCCGGGTGTTTGTAGCGTAGCAAATTCTTGTGTTCATCCATATACGGAGCCACCAAGGCGGAATTCTGTAGAACTGTGTAGTGTGCTTCAGTGAGAGAATGTCCGTCCATACATATTATTTGTTCCCCTCCTAGCGTGCCTTTTCAATTCAGTTTGCCCTTATGCCGCGATTCAGGAACACCAATCGGCTTAAGGTCAGGAATAAAGTCAATACAAAAACTCAATGACCTCCTCATTGTGATGGCCCTTGGAGATGCTTCCTTCTGGCCTAGCACGGTTATGAACATATTTCTTTAAGACTCCCATGAACCTCTCAGAGGGGAACATATTGTGTAGAAATACAGGACCCAAAACGTTAATCTCTTTGCATAGGTGAACTAGGATGTGCGCCATGATGTTGAAGAAGGATGGTGGGAACACCAAATCGAAACTGACAAGACATTGCACCAAATCATTCTCTAACCTTGGTATGATTTCTGGATCGATTACCTTCTGAGAGATTGCATTGAGAAATGCACATAGCTTCACAATGGCTAATCGAACGTTTTTCGGTAGAAGCCCCCTCAATGCAACCGGAAGCAGTTGCGTCATAATCACGTGGAAGTCATGAGACTTTAGGTTCTGGAACTTTTTCCCTGCCATGTTTATTATTCCCTTTATATTCGACGAGAAGCCAGAAGGTACCTTAATACTGAGTAGGCATTCGAAGAAGATTTCCTTCTCTTCTTTGGTAAGAGTGTAGCTTGCATGACCCTGATGTATGCCGTCTTTTCCGTGCATACGTTGCTGGTCCTCCCGTGCCTCAGGTGTATCTTTTGTCTTCCCATACACGCCCAAGAAGCCAAGCAGGGTCACACGAAGATTCTTCGTCACGTGCATCACATCGATTGCGGAGCGGATCTCTAGGTCTTTCCAATAGGGCATGTCCCAAAATATAGATTTCTTCTTCCACATGGGTGCGCGTCCGTCAGCGTCATTCGGAACAGGTTGTCCACCAGGACCCTTTCCAAAGACCACCTTAAAATCCTTGACCATATCATGTACATCAGCACCAGTACGGTGGCGAGGCTTCGTCCGGTGATCCGCCTCACCTTTGAAATGCTTGCCTTTCTTTCTTACGGGATGCCTGCTCGGAAGAAACCGACGATGTCCCAGGTACACATTCTTCTTACAATTAGCCAAATATATAATGTCGGTATCGTCCAAACAGTGCGTGCATGCGCGGTATCCCTTGTTTGTCTGTCCTGAAAGGTTACTAAGAGCAGGCCAATCATTGATGGTCAAGAACAGCAACGCCTTTAGGTCAAATTCTTCCCCCATGTGCTCATCCCACGCACGTACACCTGTTCCATTCCATAGTTGTAAGAGTTCTTCAACTAATGGCCTTAGGTACACATCAATGTCGTTGCCGGGTTGCTTAGGGACTTGGATGAGCACTGGCATCATAATGAACTTCTGCTTCATGCACAACCAAGGAGGAAGGTTATACAAACATAGAGTTATAGGCCAGGTGCTATGGTTACTGCTCTGCTCCCCAAAAGGATTAATGCCATCTGCGCTTAGACCAAACCATACGCTCCTTGCGTCATCTAGAAACTCCTTCCCGTACTTTCTTTCGATTTTTCTCCACTGCGACCCATCAGCGGGTACTCTCAACTTTCCGTCTTTCTTACGGTCTTATCTGTGCCATCGCATCGCCTTGACATGCTCTTTGTTTTGGAACAAATGTTTCAACCGTGGTATTATAGGAGCATACCACATCACCTTGGCAGGAATCTTCTTCCTGGGGCGCTCGCCCTCGACATCACCAGGGTCATCGCGGCTGATCTTATAGCGCAATGCACTGCATACCGGGCAAGCGTTCAAATCCTCGTACTCACCGCGGTAGAGGATGTAATCATTAGGGCATGCATGTATCTTCTGCACCTCTAACCCTAGAGGGCAGACCGCCTTCTTTGCTTCGTACGTACTCTCGGGCAATTCGTTGTCCTTTGGAAGCATATCCTTTATCATTACCAGCAACTTTCCAAATCCCTTGTCAGATACACCATTCTTTGCCTTCCATTGCAGCAATTCCAGTGTGGTGCCCAACTTTTTCTTGTCACCTACGCAATTCGGGTACAACGGTTTTTTGTGATCCTCTAACATGTGCTGCAACTTCTTCTTCTCCAAATCACTTGCACAGTTTCTCTTTGTATCGGCAATGGCCCGACCTAGATCATCAACGGGCTCATCTGATGCCTCTTCTTCAGCTTCTTCCCGCATTGCCGGCTCAGCTTCTTCCCGCATTACCGGCTCAGCTTCTTCCCCCATTGTTGTATCATCGTATTCAGGGAACCCATGGCCAGGATAGGTGTCGTCGTCCTCTTCTTCTTCATTGTATTCCATCATAACCCCTCTTTCTCCGTGCTTGGTCCAAACATTATAGTGGGGCACGAAACCGGACTTAAACAGGTGGACGCGAATGGTTCTTGACTTAGAGTAATTTAGACCATTCTTACAGACAGCACATGGACAAGGCATAAAACCATCCGCCCGCTTGTTTGCCTCAGCCGCAAGCAGAAAAGTTTGCACAGCATTAATGAACTCGGGAGAGCATCGGTCGTCGTACATCCATTGTTGGCTCATCTTCAATACACAGTACCAAAAACACCAACTTAATCAAGATCGCAACTAAGGTAACAATTGATCCAACATCATAATGATACCAAGCCTCACTATCGATGGCATATTTTCTAATCATTCTAATCTTCAAGCGCATTTTCTCCATCTTGATCTTGTGATCATCGACGACATCGGCAACATGCAACTCCAATTCCATCTTCTCCCCGTCAATTCTTTTCAATTTTTCTTTCAAGTACTCGTTTTCTCTTTCAACTAAATTTAACCTCTCGACAATAGGGTCGGTTGGAATTTCCGGTTCACATACCTCCTAGAAAAAATATCTATGTCAACTTGATGGGCATAATTTGTCATAAACACGAAATGCAACTAGTTTTAAAAGAGAATATATATACCACATCCGAATCATAACAAGGACAAGGGCCGACGGGGACGGATATCAAAACCATGGCACTATGTATAACAAACAACGTATGGGTAAGATAATTATACGAGTAACTATATATCCAAATCACACAAACATCAACTTTTATATAAAATTTCATGAACAAGAGGCTCACCACAAGGTGGTGCCGGCGACGGGACGGTGCGGGCGATCGACGATGGTTACGACGGAGATTTAGAAGGCACTAAGTAAACCACACCTACATATGCAAACTAAGTGTTATTTTGGACCTCAAATTGCATATAAATCAAATACTAGCACATATATTTCCTCCCAAATTACTAAACTCAGAAATTAATCACTATATAAAGCATTGCAAGAGCTAATCTAGCAATGAGAGATGAAAGGACAAAGTTGCTAACCTTTGTGATCATTTGAATGGATGGGGGCCTTCAAATCTTGACAAATTTTGGGCAAAATGTGTTATGAGCTCGAGAGGAAGAGGGGAAGAACTGAGAGGAGAGGGGAAAGGGGAAGAACAGAGCGAGCTCGGGTGGACGAAGGGTTTATGTACGACCACCTTTAGCACCGGTTCGTGCCAAGAACCGGTACAAAGGTGCTGGAGGGGCCCAGACTGACAACATCCTGCCACCACTCTCATTAGTACCGGTTCGTGGCACGAACCGGTGCTAAAGGTTCGCCACGAACCGGTACTAATGAGAGCGGCCCGGCTAGCCGTTGGAACCGGCACTAATGTACACATTAGTGCCGGCTCAAATTCAAACCGGCACTAATGTGCTTCACGTTTGACCCTTTTTCTACTAGTGCAAGTACCTCCAGTAGTAGCAACTGGAAGTGATGGTCATACCCTTGATGGCACAGGTGCCGCGGGTGATACTGGTGGGACTGTTCGTAATGGTTTGGCTGGTGAAAATGATGATGAAGCTTGGTCACAGCCCAGGTAGCCTTATGTGGGCATGAGGTTTGACACATTGGAAGGCGCTCAAGAGCACTACAAAGCATATTCCTTGCAGATTGGGTTTTCAATCAGAATGAATACTTTAAGGAAGTCTGTTTACACCGGTGAGTTGATAAAGCAGCAATTTGTGTGCAACAAATTTCAGAAACCTAAGGTTGATGATGGAGGGGCAAAAAATATTCCTGTACTAGATGACATTGTTGAACAAACATAAGATGTGAACGAAGAAGAGGATATTGTATTTGCAGATGATGAGAGTAAAACAAAAAAGAGGAGCAAGAAACGAAAGAGGGATTCAATAGTGCAAACAGATTGCAAAGCTAAAATGGTTGTCAAAGTAATAAATGGCAGATGGGAAGTGATCTACTTTGTTGGCGAGCACAACCATCCATTGGTTGACAAGCCATCTTTGATTAAGTATTTGCGATCACACCATGGGATCCCACCAGAAGAAAGGGCCTTCCTTACCCACCTTCATAACTGCAATTTGACTACATGTGCCTAGAACATCCCCCTACCCCTACCCCTCCACACAACCCTACACACACAAACCATCCTGATTTGCCTAAAACAGATGCCTGTTTTGCCTAAAACAAATGCCTGTTTTGCTTCACACAAGTACTTGATTTGCCTGATCATACCAACAAATGTGCTTCCATCTGGACAAAGATAATGTCTGATTTGTTTGAAACATATGGCTGATTTTCTTCACACCTATGGCTGGTTTGCTTGATAATACCTTGAAAAAATGCTTCCAGCTGGACAAAGTATCTACTTGACTGGATTTTTATTCTATAAAAAAAGTTGATGTTGACTCTAGACTTGCTTGATCAATCGTATTAACACCGTATTATAGCTCAAATTCTTGATATGGGTACTTGTGTATGATAGCACTTGTTTCTGGATTATTTTTGTGTGGTTTTCTCATGTATTGCTTGTACATTTTGTCATATTGCTTGAATAACTTCATGAATTGCCTAAACTCTTAATTTGAGTTGCCTTGCTGAAAAAGAATAGAAGTTGTTTTTGGGTAAAAAAAGATTAACCGCCATTATGACTTTCACGTTGACAGGTCGTATGATGCACATCATGTCAGACTACTATGGGACGGAACTCATAGTCCCTTATACCACTAAGCACAATATGAACCTCAATACGGTGTTGAACAATGATGCTACAAGAGAAGGGGATATGATAGAGACAGTTGCATTCTCTAAAGATCAGAAAAAAGAGGATCCAATTTTTTTACAAGATAAAGTATGATGAAGAGGACAGGGTTGAAAATGTTTTCTGGATCGATGGTGCAGCAAGGAAAGCTTACATGGAAGCTTATCATGATTGCATCTCCTTTGACACAACATACATGACTAACATGTACAACATGCCCTTTGCACCCCTCACTGGAATTAATAGGCATGGGCAATCATTCATATTGGGCTGTGGTTTTGTTAGGCAAGAGTTGGCGTCAAGCTTTGATTGGCTATTCCTGACCTTCCTTGAAGCAATGCATATGTAGCACCCACCAACATCATAACCGACCAAGATATCGCAATGGCACAGTCAATTAAAAGGATCTTCCCTACAAGTGTGCACTGCTGTTGTCACTGGCATATTATGAAAAAAAACACAAGAGAAGCTTGGGGCATTGATGGGGTAGAACCCTGGATTGTCCAAAGATTTCAACGAATGTGTTGACTCGAGCTTGACACCAGAGGAATTTGAGGCAGGCTGGTGTGAGCTAATATTGAAGTATGAGGCTATGACTGACTCACACTTCGAGACTCTATACAAGTACAAAGAAACATGGGTGCCCTGTTACTTCAAGCACCAATTCTTCCCTTTCTTGCAGTCAACTCAACGCAGCAAGGGGTTCAACGCTGTCCTTAAGCGATATGTGAACCCACACAAGTCCATTTTGAACTTCGTGAAGCAATATCAGAAAATCCAAACACACATACTAGTCCGGGAGGGTGCAAAAGATTACATGATGGGACATTTGCAGACTGAAATGTGGTCGTCTTACCCAATTGAGAAGCAGGCGTATCATTCCTATATTAGGGACTTATATGAAAAGTTCCGTGATGAGTTTCAGTTGACTACGAGGTATAACGTACGACCCCATGGTGAAAACTTGTATGAGGTTTACCCAAATCAAGAGTGGGTTGCTAAATATGGTTCTAGGAGCTATTTTGTGATAGTAGAAGCTAGTGCTGGAGATTACAGATGTGACTGCTGCAAGATTGAGAGGGACGGCATCCTTTGCTGCCATATCTTGAAAGTTTTCAACCAACTTAGTGTTGATGAAATCCCAGCGTTGTACATATTATGAAGATGGACACCTTTGGAAATTTCTGATGCGGCCCTGCTGTCGAGGATGAACCCGATGAGATGCCACCACAATCAAAGAAAGAACTCAGACATACAAATTTGATGATGTATTTTGGTAGTCTTGCTCGGGTTGCTAGTGTGTCAGATGCAGCGACAGATATTGTGAAGAAGCATATGCGTGGGGCACGTCATGAAATCAAGAATCTCAACATGTCAAGGAAGAAAAAGCCAGCAGTACCTCCCAGTGGGCCAACTGGTGGTCCTCTATCATCATCTGGTCGTTCTGCAGCACCCCCAAGTAATACTCAGGCATCTAGTGAACCTGCACTTCGTCCTGATGGACATGGAAGAGCCCCTTCTAGTTCTAGGCAGCAACCACCCACTTCTGCACCACGAGGAAGGAAAACAGCTCCGCTAGCTAGTCATTCTATGGGTGAAGGTGGACATCAACAAACAACGTTGAGGGGTGCTGCACCACTCCCTAGGGGGGCTGAACAACTGCCCATGGGCCATTCAGTGCCAAGTTTCTGGCCAGCACAACATCTGTCAGGATATGTGCCACTAAATAGTGGAGATGCACCACAACGTTTTGGGGGGCTTTAACAATGACAAGGCCTGCGAACACATTAAGAGGGGTTGCGCCACACGTTTTTGGGAATGCAACATTTGCAAGAGGGCCTGCCCCACCTCCTACGGTTCCTAGACCAACAACCTGGAATGCACCAAAACCTATGGGGGCTATGCAATAATTCCGTGGGCCTAATGCAATGTATGTGACTAGTGTTGGCCTTGCACAATCGCCTAGAGCGTCAGCAACAGTTGATCTTGGGTATGGATAGCATCCCACTTCTTCTAGACAAAAAGAACAAAGTGGCAACACATTTTCATCCCCTGTTGCACAACCTCCCGTTGGACATGCGCATCCGCCACTCGATACTGCATCACTACATGCAGCTGTTGCGGCCACGCAAGGGTCTTGTATGATTGAACCACAATTTGGAAATCCTACTACCACACCTGGTCCTGCAATTCCTAGAGACCCTCCAAAATCAACTACAAAAGGTAGGGCAAAATCAAAAAGAATTCAATCAGCACTTGAGCTACACCCGAAGAAGAAAAACACGTGCAGCTATTGTGGCTCTGTTAACAACACAGGAGCGCGGTGCACCACCAGATTGGTGTGATGGACACACGATGACCAGATGGGTGAAGGATGTGTTGAAGAGCATTGGCAAATTACTACTTTTTGTATGCTTCTACCTATGGACTATTATTTGTATTTCTACCCTGGGCATCTCTAAAAATCCATATGTTTGGACACCCTATAATAGTTGGGAATTAGTTGTGTAATGATCATATTGTTTCCTAGTTGATGGATTTTGTTGGACCACTTGCCTCACAATGTAGTTTGATTTGCCTGAATATGAGATTTGAGTTGCCTGTTGGTGTACTTTGTGTTGCCTGGGCAAAAAATGTATGCATGCAACCCCCTGGTGGTTCTAGGTTTACATGCAAAAAACTGTAATGCTGAAGATGGAATAATCTCCTAGTTGTGTATTGCTGCACTTTTTGTGTTTTCTGGTTTTCTGCCAATAACTAGCCTAACATTGCAGTTTGAATTGCCTAATTATAAGATTTGGGTTGCCTGACCCCAGTGGTCCAAAATTTCAGATGCAACAAATAGCATGCATTTCTGTAAATGGTGATGATGCAGTAATCTTTAAAAATGATAGCAAACTTCAGACTTCTTGAACAGAGCATAAAAAAAGTAGACATGGCATGAGAAAAAAAATCTGACCTATGGTAACTTGAGAACAGCTTTCCATGGAGCCTTGTTGTACACGTTGTCGACCCACGTGTTGGTCAGCTGCTTCCTGATGCTTGGAACATCTTCGGCTGTGAATTTTGGAACCACCCTTGCCTCCCATCCGTTTGCTAGCGTAAGAGCAAAAACACCATAGTCGAACCTATGCATGTACATTATGTTTCTCTAGTTAGATAGTAGGTATTACTGTCACTTGTAAGAAAATAATTAAGAGGAGAAAAAAATAGGTAAAAAGTTTGTAAGCATATTCTGTATGGAATGGATGCTTACTCATTGTTTTGTCGTGGCACATCAATGTTTGTAAGTACAAAATCACCCAACAAGATGTGAGACCTGGCGTAGTGCTCTTCCCACATAACACGAAAACTTGCAACCATTTTCCTTGCGCAAACATCCAGACTATTGTTCTGAAGCGTCCTCCAAGAATCAAGAACCTCAAATCGCCGATCCCTAATGTTTACATTAAAAATCCAATAATGATTCCCTGTAACTGGATTTGTTTTGTCAATGTTCTCTAAGACTGGGAACATAATCTGTTAGGGAAAAATACTGGGGTTAGTAAAAAATAGGCAACGGCAAAAAGTTATGCACACGTTAAATTAGTAACAACAAGAATAAAAGAACGCAAGAGCCTGGATGTGAGCAACTACAGATTGTTGTAAATCCTGAGAAACCACTTGATGTTTTTCTTAGAATGCTTTTGTAATAGAAGTGTGTTGAGAAAACAAAAAAAAGCGACATCTTATACGGTTTGTTTAAGCAAAATCAGTGTTGCCAGTAAGCAAGTCCTGTGTACTCGCGCATGCTAGAACTTGGTGTGAAGGGGACAAAAAGTGTGAGCAACTATTGGGGCGCTTTTAAGCAAAAATAAAATGGGTGGGAGAAAGCAAAATCACAAAAGCCTAACATTTTTAGTTTGCTTTTTCACAAAAATGGTTCTGCCAAAAAAAGAGCAGCAACTTCTATCGGTTTGTTTAAGCAAATCCAGTGCTAACATTATGCAATTTGTGATATGATGTCTATAGTATTCAGTTTTACTGTAATCACTGGAAAAAACAGAAATGTAGGCAAGTACTGAGGTGTTTTAGGAAAGTACAAATGCAAAATCCGATAATCAAGAACACTTGATCCTCATAGATAGTAAGGAAGTAAACTTCGGAACATGATGGTGTGCGTGATGTAAATCACACATTCCGAAACATGAAAAGTCAGAGTTTGCCTAAAAACAAATGGCAAGTCACATACTTAACACTAGCAAGTCACATTCAAATGTCAAGCAAGTCCTACTCAGATGTCAAAGAAACCATTATATTTTGTCTGCTCTCGCAAAATGATAAATGGGATGAAAAGCAAAAATGCACAGGCAAGTTCAACAGAAAAAAGAAATACGACTTGCTTAACAAAAGGTGTGAAAAAGTATATGAAAAAACCAATAACTAACCATATCCTTACGGTCCAAGCGATTTGATTTGTTAAACCGAGAAACAAGCTCCTTGCCGTTCAGATCCATATTTTGCAGCCATGTCTAGTGGGAAAAATACGGAAATGACCATTAACATTTATGAAAAAAGAAAGAAGAGGAAGAATGGCGGTATTAATGCTTCTACTTCTCTTACCGAGAATCTAAGTGGCATAACGATCTTTTTTGAATCTGGTGGCAAGTTCATCATTATAGATTGTATGCCGACTTCCATTACATGAGTCAATACAAATCATTCCTTCTTCATTGAGTTTGCAAGCTCCCTCACAGTGACATAGTATCCGCCGTATTCAATTACCCTTGGGCTGGAGCAAGGAAAAAAATAACGTTTTAGCTCATAAAACCTTTCCTGATTTGCCTATGCTCTTGTATCGTAGAAAAAGAATGGGGACATGGTCATTTTTTGAAGAAAATAATTCTTCAGAAAACATTTTAGTGAATTATTGCTACACTACGACAAAATGCCTGGTTCTATGATTTGGATTGCCTGGAAAAACAGTTTGAATTTCCTTGATAACAGAATAGACCTTGCCTAGCAAAAGTGCTTTGTGCAAAAAAATTGCAATGATACCTGCTATCCACATCTGGTGACGCTTCTTCATTAAGTCTCCCATGCAAGGTAACTGATGCATACAGTCTATTTGCTTCAGGTTTGGACATACAGACTTTTCTTTAATCATAGTCAATGAGTGGGGACCTCTTGCAAGGAGGTGGCTTGATAATCCTTCTCTCGAATTGATATGGGGGGGGGGGGTCTCTCCTGAGCTACTACTGCTATAAAGCTTGCTGCATGATCCCACATCTCCATGGTTGGCACTTTTTTCAGGTGTTTCATACATGTTTGGCGAGGAGATCCCATCTGAACAGCCTGCATCAAACATATTAGCCTTTCCTCGTGCTTCCGCTTCAAGATCAACAACATAATCGTCATCGATTATTTCAATGATTGGGTTGGTGGGCACTGAAAATTCCTTGAACTCGAGCTCAACAGATCCACTTGGCCATTCATGTTGATGTGCTCCATCACCTACAGATTTTCTAGGCACCTCATCTATGCCTATATCGAAACTTGGTGATGGGAAATACTCACTATAAACATCACCCGATCTTTTAGTGTTGCTTTCCTGGAAATGCTGTTGATCTGTCTTTGCTGAAATATAATTTCTGGAGTTGATTTGAGGATTCTTGCTGTTTGGATCAACACACCTTGCTAAGAGCTCACTGACATCTAGAACATTGACTTCTAGTGCATTGGTTGTCTTCACATGCATGAAGTTTTGGTACCGCTCCCTCATATCAGATAAATGGAGAGGTTTCCCCTCGCTACTTGCTTGTATTTCTTCTGGAACGCTTTTGGCCACAGGCTGGGCAACTGTAGTTGAACAATTAGGCAATTTGCAAGTAGCTGTTGGCAACTTTCGATCCGAACTTTTTCCCATGGTTTCGGCGATGTGGTCTTGCGCCCTTTTGATCTCCATACATGCCACCGGTGGGGTGTTCTCTTTGCCCTTTCCATGTCTTGCATCATCTAATGCTACAGCTTGTGGTGATGCCTTGAAATCCTGCACCTTGCTCCTTTGGATGATATTGCCTGACTGCATGGCATTTCCTCGAGACGAAACGGGCACTTGGCCATTTAAGTCACCTAGTGGTTGTGTTCCACCAGGGGTTGTTGTGCTTACTTCCAGGGTAGGTCCCTTCTTAATTTGAACTGGTCCTTCTTTTGTGGGTTGAAGTGTTGCCTCTGAAAGACTTGCCTGAAAAGAAGGTGAGCTTGCTTCCTGCTTGGTCTGAGTTGCCAGAATGTGTGATCCACTTGCCTGACTTTTGGAATGCACTTTAACATTCTGCTTTGAAGCTGTCCCTGTAGATACTACATCATCTCCATGGTTGCTACGTGGGGGTGCTGCTGAGCTTGATGTCGTATTGTTTACGACTACTGTTTTGTCAATTCCATGGCTTGCCTCTTTTATTTTAGTATTTTCCTGGTGTTGCTGCTGAGAAGGCCCAAAATTTTTAATGGCTGACTGCCTTTCCTTTCCTCCTTGGTCATACTGGGTATTTTCGGGGCGATATGCATGTGGATCCCTTGCTGTTTCATTGAACACAGTTGGCTCTAATATGAAGCTGACCTTTTTATTCTTCTTCTTTGGTGGCGGCCGTGGTGGTAGTTGCTTATGACCAACATTCTTTGATTCTCCAACTACATGTAGAGAACCAATTTCTCTCATTATTTTCTTGCGAAACCACTTTGGGCAAATTTCCTCAGGGTTGAATGTGCAACCCAGATCCAAGTCTTCTACCAACAGCAACTCTTGGAACATCTCCTGAGCTTCCATTGTAAGGGATGTGTATTCAAGATCCATCATTTCTTTCTCTTCAAACAATAGGAGTCGTGGCTTTGGGGAAGCAGCAGTTTTAGACTCTGTCATCACAAGATCTATGAGAGAGATGCTACCTGCCTCATCCAGTCCTTTTGGCTTCTTATCTATATTCTTTTGAATTAGATATTGCAGTGTGCAATCTTCATCATCAACGCTGTCTGATTTTTCAGCTGCGGCATCCTCATTCCCAACAGAGCCACCGTTGCCGCTCCCGTTGTCATCACCATCATTATCCCAACCCCCCTACCCATCATCTTCCTTATCTTTATCATTGCCATCGCCTTCTTCATTGTCTTCATCTTCCTCTCCTTCATCGTCTCCATTTTCGTCATCCTCTTCCTCTTCATCGTTTTCATCGTCCTTGTTCCCATCATTTATGTTCTGTTTCCTGAGAACTTGCTTTCCCCTCATCCACTATTCTTTCTTCCTCATTAGCATTCTGTCGAGTCTCTTCCAGTACAAAATCATCACTGCCATCATCGTCCGAATTACCATCACTGTCACTATCATCATTGCCTTGGTCCTTGTCAACTCCCTCACTTTCACTATCATCTTCCTCGGTACCATCGCTATCAGAATTTAAAGACTCTTCATCACTTGGTAAGTTGTCATGTTCAACTGGTATTTGTTCACGCCTTCTCTTGGTATGTTGCCTGCTTGTTTCTGCCTTAGAAGGATATGTTCCCCTTGCCACCCTTTCATCATCAGCAATCATCCCAATCCCAGTCACGAGCTTTCCAACTGCATGTGAAATTACTGAACACATTTCGTGCACCATACCTGTGAGCTTATTTTGTCTCTCGAAAACATAAAAGTTGATCGTAGAAAGCATGATAAGTATCCAAAATGGAACAGGTATAAGTAGGAATAAAAGTAAAACACTAGAAAAAAAGATGATGGATGACTTACTGTTTTGTCATATGACTCATGCAATCTGGTGGCAATGAATTTGGTGATGTGGTCAATACTACCAAACAAGCTATCATCCACATAACGGGAAAACTCAGTCTTATGCTGAAAGTTTGTTGACAAGGAAGACAAAAGATGAGTGACAACAATTATTGCACTTGCTTAACAACAGGGGAAAAAAAGCACTGCTAATTGTATGAATCTGCTTGCATTAGTATTAGTAAAATGGAGAGTTAAAATTCAGTATGTAGCACAGTTGTAGAGGATGTATGAAAGTTGCTTGTTTTCAGTACATAAATTGCTTCAATTGAAACTGAAACTTGGTACTGATTAATACATAAATTGCTTAAAGAGTTAAAAAATGCATGACTTGCATAGTTTTCAGTATATAGTACAACAACTACATTTCTGCACCCAAGTCCTTTGTGCATGAACCTTTTGGCCCACATAAAACATGCTATCAAAAGACTGTAAAGTACTGAAAACAAATGGGCGGGGAAATTGCCCAAAAAATTATATCAACTTGCATCATATTTCAAATTGAATTGCCTCTTATAGAACAGTAGATTTTCCTAGAAAAAACATATATATATCTAGAAACTAAAAGGTCATGTTTGCCTGCATCAGCAATACCATTCATTGTTTTTAGAGTTAAGAGTCAGCATGCGGAAAAGAAGTGAGGTTACCCGCAAAATGCCATATTCTCCCTGGCCCTTCCTGTCCTTCTTGATAACTTTAGAAATTAAATCCGAATTCCAAACTGAAACCCTTGGTATCAAGTTGGGGATGGCTCATCAACATCCAAAGAGTCTAGATACAATAGCTGTATGAGGAAAAAAAGAACACAATTATAAGATACCCAATTATTGCAAAAAAGAAGAAGACTGAATGCTAGCAAACAAACAACTTGGATCACTTACAACGAGGTGGAAAACACAACAACAAACAACCTTCTTGTTGCTACGACGCAATGTGAATGCTAGCTTTAATTGATCAACAACAAACTGACATATATTGGTGTCCATTATTCCATTAACATCCATCACCGTCGGGAAGCTTTTGGGTGAAATACTTAAACTAGTTGAGGGCACAAGGAAGCAAGAAAAAACAAGAGCTAGCCATGCGTGGAGGAAGTCATCATCGTGAGCTCCATTTATATCCTTAATCATCTTGCACCATGATGTGAGAGATGATGAATTCTTGCAGGTGATATTGTAAATGTTGTACATTGCCTTTGTGATTACAGGCCAGTTCTTAAAGCACACCTTCCTCCCCTTATTTGGCAAACCCCATATCCTACGGACACTTGCAGCATCTACATGAATCTTCCCCCTTTCTGGAATGACAATCTGTGACATCTTAGGATCATAATGCTTCATTACCCATTGACTAAGATCTCCAGGCATGCTGTTCGCTGCAAGGTCTAGAAGGCCACCAAATTCTTTTGCAATTATGACACCTTTTTGCAGATGCACCAAGTCCTTGTTCATATTGAAGAGCCTTGTGGGGGATGCCCTGTTCCTGCGACCCTATTGCAATACTAGATTGAAAAAATAGAAATTAATAATAATGTTCATTACTGGTTAGGCAATTAGACAACATTATTGGGAAACTGTTTTGAAACAATGAGGCAACTTTGCAAATACCTCAGTTCCTCCCGTCTGTTGTTGTTTTGGATTTGGAGGTTGGTCGACACCTGCACCTTGCTCATTTGCATTTTCACCATCTCCAGCAAGGCTCTCATTACTAATAATATCATCAGGACGCTTCCCTCGAAAAATTAGTACCTTAGTCCTCTAACGCTTGTACCCAATTATTGGTGCAGTACTCCGTGGCTGAACAGGAAAAACACATATGTCAAAAAATAAAAAAAAATTGTACAACAAGAACATACAACTTCCAGAAATTATGACACCTGTGTTTGATGATCTTTATTGCCATCAGATGCATGGTCATCATGACTTGATACATGAGGTTCATCCTGATTTGCC
Source organism: Secale cereale (assembly GCA_902687465.1). Taxonomy (NCBI): domain Eukaryota; kingdom Viridiplantae; phylum Streptophyta; class Magnoliopsida; order Poales; family Poaceae; genus Secale; species Secale cereale. The sequence goes on from LR738715.1 coordinate 816,274,188, forward strand.
TTTTTGCTACTGCCAGCCATCTGAATTTCACTCTGATACACCGTTATACACGACTTAAGTAGCAGATCAATGTACACAAAAAAAGGCAACTAAAAAAACACACCAGGCACCTAAAAACACGTATCGTGAAATTACAAAATGGACTAGGAAAAACATGACGACATAAGCATGCAAGTGGAACACAAAACAGAAGCAACCTAAAAAAATACAGTACAAAAAATCAACGCCTGGCCTACAACCATCATGAGCATCATAATCCAACTGCCCCGCCTTCTCATATACAGACATCGAAAAAACCTACAGGATCAAACCTTGCCTTGTTCAACAACAATATACATTTTACATTGTTAAAAAACACTAGGCAACACATGAGGGCATGTCAGGCAACTGACTCACAAAACTTAAGCAAGCCTGACAACCGAATCACAAAACTTAGGCAAAAGACAGATCTGACACAAATGGGGAGCATGGTAATGCCAGCACTTGTGAGCATCGTAACCGCAGCACCAAACCTCATACACACATTTTCAAAAAAGGAACCTACAACATCACACATTGCTATGTTCAAACACAAAAATACATTTACTGAAATGTATGAACAGGGAACTAGGCAACACATGAGCATATATTGGGCAAGTCAAATAAGAAATTATAGTAGATTCAGCACATATACAACCAATGCAGGATAACACCCCTCTCCATCAACCTCCACACACCACAACACCACTCTTTGAATCAGGGGTGGGCCCACCTCAATTCAAGGGTATTCAACTGAATACCCATTATTTTGTGCAAAAAACTAGGTATATATAGCGTATATATTGTTCTGTATAAGGAAAAATGAAACTGAGTACACATCCACCACGAGTCCACAAATTGGCCCACTAGCCCATCTCTATTTTGCTCGACAGCACGAGTCCACGAGTTGGCCCAGTAGCGCACCGCACTGATGCACACGTCAATCAACGGCAGTTCGGCACCTCCGCTCCCCGCATCGATCGTTCTGTTCGCAAATCGCACGCGCGCCGTCAGGCCGCCAGGCGGTCGACTAGGGCTGTTGGCTATTGCCGTCGCCTCGCCTGATCAACGATTGCGCGTGCGCCCGGCGCGCCGCCGCGACGAATCCATCCCTGGCTCCCTTCCGTTCTAATCCCTGGAGTCGATAGCGGGCAGCAGGTCGCATTGATTCACTTTCAAAGCAGCATCCACGGATTGAACTATTGAAGGTATACTTATTACTTGCTATTTAGATGTATTAATTCTTGGACTTCTGAAACTGGGATCATCTCTCCTCTCATGCCGATTCTTGGTCATTGAAAGTGAGTTCTTCATGAGGGCATATCATTCATTTCCAATGCATCAAGGATCCCAAAGTTATCATATAATTTGTAAGGTTTCTTATCTGCCTTTTCTATCCTCTATACATCTTAGACTTTCCTCGGTATGTTCAACAACTTTTACTTATATATGATGAACAGTACCAAGTTAGGAACAATTTTCATGAATACAATACATTATGCGATATCTTTTATATAGTTTAGAATATGTGCATTATGCTTCTATAATCGGTTATACACGCCAAAAAAGATCACATAGGCTTCCAAAACAAGTTTTTAAAATTTGAATACACGGTCCTTGATTCTTGGGCCCGCCCCTGCTTTGAATCCTATCTCACCAGTACTCAAACAAGTGCTTAATCTCTACAAGGAAAACAGTACTGCAAAGGACAACGGTACTCATCGATTTGGGAATAGATTTTCGCCCAAAACTATCTGACAAACCTACAAGGAATGTGATCGATGAACTAGGCAACACATGAGCATATATTGGGCAAGTCAAATCAGAAACTATAGTAGATTCAGCACATATACAACCAAATGTAGGATAACATCCCCTCCATCAACCTCCACACACCACCAGACCACCCTTTGAATCCTATCTCACCAATACTCAAACAAGTGCTTAATCTCTACAAGGAAAACAGTACTACAAAGGACAATAGTACTCATCGATTTGGGAATCGATTTTCACCCAAAACTCGATGGATATGACAAACCTACAAGGAATGGGATCGATGAACTCACCTGGGAGGTTTGCTCGCGGCGATTCTGTCCTCCAGGGCACGCGTCGCTCCTCCTCGGCCGCGTCTCCCGTGCTGCAGCGCCTTCCACCACCGACTTGTATGGCTCCGGTCGCCGCACCGACGCGTCCTTGGTCGCCCACCGACGCGCCCCTGGTCGCCGCACCGACCCGCCCCTGGTCGCCGCACCGACGCGCCCCTAGTCGCCACACTTACGCGCCCCTGGTCACTGCACCGACGCGCACCTGGTCGCGTAGCCTACCCCCTTGCTTCCGGCGGAAGATGGCCGTCGAATAGCCGCCAGGACGCCGGTTGCTCGGGATTTGCCGGATTTGGGACGAGAGAATGGGACGAGATGTCGGTTTTCGAACGCGTCGAGAGATAAGGACAGAGAGAAATGAGGAGGGGAGAAGAAGTGGAGGGACCCATGACTGCATACACATCCAACGGGCCTCGCCCTCGACGCCACGACCAGGCTCCACCTGGCGCACCGAAGCCCCTCCCCCCGGCGCGAGGTGTGTTTGCTCGGTAAGACAAAATGGAGCGAGGTGTGTTCTGACCGGGGGTCACCTGCGCGTCGCTATCCACGTTCGATGTGATCCGTCGGCGCGCGAGGGTGTGTGCCCGAAACATCCAAAAAGTGCAGCTGCACTTTATAGCATTTGGGAAGTTTTATACGTTGATTTTACACCAAGATTCGTATGGATAGTTTCTTTTATTCTTTCCCAATTGACGGGCAACGCGCGCGTGATCTGCGCGTCGCAAGCGGCCGAAGCTGGACCGTCCATCGCTCGCGATCACGCCACGTGACAGATAACGTGATAGCGCCTGACCACGCACAGACCACAGAGCGGTGGGTTTCATCGTGCTGTGCTTCGAATCCCCAACCCCACCCTTCTAGCCAGCTCCTCCTAATCCATTCCCCCTAGCTCACCAGCGAATGATTCCCCAATAGTTCGACGGGGATGAGGCCGGCGCGCGCATGGCGGAGAAGGAGAAGGAAACAGCGACGGGGGAGGTGGTGGAGCTGCTTGTTCTGCGCGAGGCGGCGACGACCCGGAGACGAGAGATACTGCTGGTCCGACGAGCGGATGTCAGTTTCTCCTATGTTTTCCCCTCCCCCGCACATCAAGTGGTTGCTGGGGTTTCGTCGCCGACGCCCTCGTCGTCATAAACGACCCGCAGGAGCGAATCAACTCGCGTCGGGTAGATCAAGCGGAGAGGCTCCTGGGGACGCG
>LR738715.1:816277533-816357820 GCA_902687465.1 Secale cereale
GGGGGGGGAGGGAGGGAGAGATTTTTGCTGCTGATGATTTTCGTGGAGGTGCTCCATGCCTTTTTTTCAGGTAATTTGGGCTGCGGAACCTCTGTTCCCTCTGTGTTTTTCTCTTCGTGAGATGCATTTGCTTGTGAAAAATCCGGGATACTACAATCCACTGTTGAATGCTTTTGTAGGAAATCAAGACGTAGGCAATACTGTGTTTTTGTAGGCAATTAGACATAGATTAGTATGCAAGAAACAATGTTTTTGTAGAAAATCAGAATGGATAATAGGCAACACTGATTGTTTTTTTGTAGGCAATTAGTTAGAAGATAAGTAGGCAACAATTAGTATGAAATGACGCGGGTTTAATAAGTTTTAGAGAATAATCATTATGAAATGTAGGCAAGGAGATAGAGACGTGTGGGAAATCAGATAGAGATACGTGGGCAGCAATAAATTAGAGAATATAAATTTTCTGTGTTTTTTTTTTACTTTTTCGAGTTTATTTTGATGATGACCAACCATGCTTTTAGCATTTTGGTGTCTGTCCAGGTATTTTTTATATGGATGTAGGAACAACTGTTAGGACTAAGTTATTGATCGACTTGCAAGGTTGGATGGGATGGTGCCGATGGAAAACTGAAATTTGCAGGTCTTAGGGTTCAATATGAATAAACGAAATTAAGCCTGTTTTTAATTCAATCAACTTTTTGATCAATGAGGCAAATCTGACCGCTTCGGCTTTTCCCTCTACCAACGGCACGCAACCACCGCTAGGGTTATCCTGCCTCCCGCTGGCACCGGTGCCGGTCTGTCTCGTGTCCTCTGGCCTTAGGTCCATAGAGGTGTGGTGGATCCCGGTCCTTGCCAGTGGAGGGGCTTCCTTTTTGCATGTACTAGCTACTGACCTGTTTTTGTATGATGGATAAAACTGTGGATGAACTAGATTTTTTGTCATCATCATTTTCATTTACTGTTTGCTTTTTTCTGCATCGTATCACCCTAGTTGCTTCATTTTATTTTGCTACCTCTCATCATTGATAATCATATACATGAAACTGACAATCATGATAATTAGTGAATTCACGATGCTTTTTGCGAGTAGTTAGCATGTTATAGACAACGCATATACATGAAGATTAGTCATGTTCATCCTTGTGTAGGGAAGGTTTTGCATCCAGTAGTCGGCAAGGGTTTTCCAACACCCGTTTTCTAACACATTTTTTTTTTCAAAATGCAGGCAAGATAAAAGTTGAAAACTAGAGGGGGGGGGGGGCATCCTTTTTCAGTATCCCTGGACTGACAGTATTAAGATGGAGGACTAAGCAGATGAAAACACCAGCGAGGTACAGTAAGTTTTTTTACCGGAGCTGGGATGTACCGGTGCTCAATCCATCGTTCATTTAATTTATCAAGATTGGTGCAACTTTTTAGGTATAAACAAGATAATTCTTTCTAACAAGAATACTTGGGAATACACCTGACCATGTCAGCCTTTTTGCCAGAGGAGAGAGAGAAAGTACGTCCTTGGGCTGAGAGTGAGTGCCGCATGCATGCATTGTCTCCTCACACAATTCCATGCATTTTATTTCATCCTTATTTTTTGAATGATTGATATGTTTTAAACCCAGTGTCGATTTTTGAAACTTTTTACATATTTGAATTCGTGGAGACTAGACCTTCATAGCAAGATCAATCTTGGATATATTTGAACAACTTTTTATTTTACATATTTCAATTACATTTGAAATCACTTTCATAAAACATAATATTGTTTTGCTATTTCATAAAAGTGTTTTTGACGGTTGCGCTAATTTCAAAATTTATTTCACTTGTTTAAAACGAACTAATTTCACTTGTCTTAAGCATTGATTTCATTGATTCTAAAACAAATATTTCACTCATTTTCCAAAGATGGATTTATGCTCGATCAAAAGTGAAATCAGTTGTGTCAAATGAGCGAAAAATATTCCACTCATTTGATAAAATTGATTTCGCTAATTTGACACACAGATTTCAGTCGTTTCAACTGAAAGAAAAACATGTTTCATAAAACTAACTTCACTATTTTCGAATAACTCATTTTACTTGTTTAAAAAACTGATTTCACTCAATTAAAAATATTATCAATTCCAAAAAATCATCTCGGTTCATAAAACAAATTTCGCTCGTTTCAAAAATTATATTTCACTCACATCAAAAAGGATTTCACTCATTCAAACAATCATTTAACTCAGCACAAATATCAGTTTCAAACATTAAAAAAACCTATTTCACTTCTTTCAGAAAAATGTTGAAATGTATTTCACTCAGCACAAATACCAGTTTCAAACATTGAAAAGGACGTTTCACACCAAAAAAGCTATTTCATTTTTTTCAAATAGCTTATTTCACTCATTTTAGAAAACACATTACAATCGGTAAATTGAAATATTACATTTCACTTGTTTCAAAAAACTGATTACACTCAGTTAAAAATAGATTTCACTAGTTTTAGAAAAACACATTACAGTCACTCCTTTGGAGAAACAGTTTAACAAGGTGGAATATGAAACTCGCAAAGAAAACTATATTAAGAAAAGTGTTTCAATCATATCAATAACTGATATTAAATTTTCAAAAATTGTAATTTGAAATTAGTGAAATTAATATTTTGATATGATTGAAATAGTAAAAATAAACCCTGCAAAAAAATAGCAAAATTAAACTAGTTTAAAAATATTCAAGATTGGTCTTATTCTAAAGATATTATGTTCAGGAATTTGAATATTTAAATTTTTTAAATAACAGAACATTCCCGTAAAAAATATTGGCCTGCTAAAATCTAAGCAGAAATAAAATGCATGGATTTGTTTGAGAGAGTGATAGAGAGGAGAGATGCCGCATGCATGCGTACATCCCACTGCCAATAGTACTGCATTTCCTGCCATGGGCCCAATTGATCTGACATAGATTTGACTATATACAAAAGGTAAACCTGTCACAATACATGATTATACATATGAGTAGGTCCTACTTAGACACAGATCATAAAGCAGCTGAACAGTGGATGATATGCCAGTACATCCCGGCTCCGGTAAAAATGTGTTTGCGCCACACACATCCCTTTTGTTTTGTTTCTCGTCTGCTATGCGTGTTTTCACAACGTTGCCAATACTTAAGCAGAGAATCAGAGAGAAACCATTTCTTGGCTTTCTGAACTTTATACCAGTGATTACTCAATTGTCAACCAGGAGTAGGCAAGTTTTACCTACATTTTTGCCCCAAAACAGGCAAGTTCACATTACTGGGGCAAGTTTGTTTTTCTAAACAATGTCTCTCGTGTTTAGGCATATGTTTCGTCCATTTTTTAATTTTGTAGGCAACTAAATTAGACAACCAACACATATGTAGGCAAAATCACACATGGGATAGGCATCTCAGAGGAGTTTCTTTTTGAGGGCAAACATCTCTGCGTGTTTGTTTCCTTCTGCGTGTTTCTGTAGGCAGAGTAATAGTTGTGCATTTTGCTTTTTAGCAGGCAGTACTGCTCTTAGCAGGCAATACCTTCACAGGCAATAAGATTTGGGAGCTGCTACGCGTCGGCCGGCGAATCCTTTTCAAAGATCCGTCGCCTCGCGAGACGCCCGATCTGGTGGATTGAGCGACGAGCATCACCCTCTATTACTGCAACAAAGGTTGTGTTGCAGTAATTTTCTGCAACGCAGGTTATGTTGCGGGAATCTTTGCAAAACATAGGTTAAGTTGTATTTTTTTTTGCAACATAGCTCTTGTTACAGTTTTCTTTTTGCAACAAAAGTCATGTTACAGTTTTTCTTGCAATAGAGGTCTTGTTACAGTTTTTTTTTTTTTTGCAACAGAGGCCTTGTTGCAATTTAATTATTTTCGTAATAGAGCTGTTGTTGCAACAGAGGTGTTGTTGCAGAAAAATGAGATATCATGAGGCTGGTTCAGCACGTCACATTGGACACGTGGCGTGCAACCAAGGCGGTTGACGCAAGCTTGTTAATCTACCGGCTGCACCATAGCATTTTCCTTCTTTTTATCCGCAGGCAAAAGAAATAGTGAAAACTAGGTAAGGACATTTTTTTCTGCCATCCGTGGCCCAGCAGGTTATAATATAAAGGACTTCCCAAATCAATACACAGCGAGGTACAGACCACACATTTTTTTAGTTTCTTCGTTTCTTCACAACATTTTTACATGACCAGTCAAAAGATCCTATAAACTACTCCCTCCATCCCATAATATAAGAACGTTTTTGACACTAGTGTAGTGCCAAAAATGTTCTTATATTATGGGACAGAGGGAGTATTTCAGTAAGGAATTTATTCGGAATCAGGCAACATACATTTTTCTAGGCTTCGCTACCTAATCCATCTCACCAAGCCACGCTTTTCCGCGTGTACTAGGTCACCCCAACCATCAATCAAAGTCGTCTAAAACACCACACCCTTTCAAGATCGCCCAAGTCGACCAGCCAAATCGTCCATCGCCGGCGTGCTAGCTCGCCTAACCCATCGACCTAATTGCCTAAAAACACTACACCCTTTTAAGATCGCCTAAGTCGACCAGCCAACTCGCCACCGCCGGCGTGCTAGGTCGGCGGACCCATTGACGTGGTCGCCCAAAAACACCACACCCTTACAAGATCTCCAAAGCCAACGAACGAACTCGCCACCGCTGGTGTGCTAGGTCGTCTAACCCATCGATTAGTTGGCCAAAAACACCACACACTTTCAAGATCGCCTAAGCCAACTAACCAACTCGCCACCACCGACGTGCTAGCTCGCCTAACCCGTCGACCTAGTTGCCCCAAAACACCACACCCTTTCTAGATCGCCTAAGGCGACCAACCAACTCTCCCACCGCCGACGTGCTAGCTCGCCTAACCCATTGATTTAATCGCCCAAAAACACCACACCCTTTCAAGATCGCCTAAGGCGACCAACCAACTCGCCCACCACCGGCGTGCTAGGTCGACGAACCGATCAACCCAGTCGCACAAAAACAACACGCCCTTTCAAGATCGCCTAAGCCGACCAACCAACTCGCCCACCGCCGGCGTGCTAGCTCGCCTAACCCACCGACCTAGTTGGCCAAAAATCACAACACCCTTTCAAGGTCGCCTAAGCCGACCAACCAACTCGCCCACCGCTGGCGTGCTAGCCTAACCCATCGACCTAGTCGCCCAAAAAACAACACGCCCATTCAAGATCGCCTAAGCCGACCAACCAACTCACCCATCTCCGGCATGCTAGCTCGCCTAACCCATCGACCTAGTCGCCCAGAAACATAAATATTTTTTTAATAGAAAGAAAATTGCATGTAAGCGACAACTTCGAAAACATAAACATATACACAATCTGTGAAGCAACTCATGATATATGCGTTTTTTTCATCATCCCCCAAAACTTAGTGTAATGCTAGAGAAGAAATAAAAGGATGCAAGCATTTTCTTTTGCTACTAGTTTAGACATTTTGTACCTTTTGTAAGCAACTCTTCTTTTGTCATTTTCAGTTTTTATCTTAGATTTTTTAGTAGGCAATTCAGCTTGTGCATTGAAACATTTTTTTTACTTTGGACTCCTCGCAATCCACATGATGCATGTTTTTCATCTTACCCACCCTAATGAAGCAACCGCACTACTGTTCTTTCTTTTTGCAGAAACAAGGTGCAAGGCATGCAGTAGGCAAGTTTTCATCACACAAACACAAATCATGTGCTCAGCTCTTTTTTCGACAGCATCAAGGTCCAACAAGGGGAAGTACAGAGGGCGAATCCAATTTTTGATGCAAGATCCAAGTCAAGTTTTTTCAGAACGCATGGGGTGTATAGAGACTTGTGCAAAACTAGAAACATGGGAGGCACACAGGGATAGTCACACTAGTTACAGGGGATCATGATTTGTTTTGTGTTTTTGCCCAAAAAGGAGTTCCTTACCTGTGTGTCTTTGGGAAGAATTTCTTTGCCCAGTTCCTGGCAATTTATCGCAGATGTTTATTCACATTATTGCCTGATTAGCGACAGAGAGTTGCACGGCAAAGGCGTCTGCGCTCCCATATTTTTCATACTTTGTTACAGATTTTTTTCTCTTATGCTCTTGCTGTGAGGAAGCTCTCCCCTGGGAGGCCATGGTGTGCGGAGGCGGCGGTGAAGGGGAGGTCGGAGTGGGAGGAAGAAGTTGCTGGGCGATTTGATGGGGACGTAGGGTTTTTTTGGTTGGGCTGATTGGAGATCACGTTCGGACGAGTCGGGGCTTTTTTTGGCAGGACGTGGCAAGACGGGGGAAGGAAGGAACTTCCGTTTTCCAGCAGATGGGGTGGCGCATGCGTGGGAACTTCCCATAAATGGTCGGCCGCTAGATCTGACCCATAGCGCGCGCGCCGTGTAAAATCGTCCTTTTTCTTTTCTTTTCTTTGTTTGATTATATGTCACTTACATCATGTATAATGTGCTATCTTTAAAGTGCCGGTCAGCGAATCAGGCCGCACACCTTTGCGCTAGGGAAGGCTGGTTAAATAAGCTTTGTAGAACATGAATTGGGGTATCACCAGAGTTTTCTAACTCCGTGACAGCCTCAGACCGCTACCTGATTTAATTATAGTAGTAAGTTCCACTCAAAAAGTGTCTGATACGTCTCCAACGTATTTATAATTTTTGATTGTTCCATGCTATTATTTATGATGTTTTGGATGTTTAATGGGCTTTGTTATACACTTTTATATTATTTTTGGGACTAACCTATTAACCCAGAGCCCAGTGACAGTTTATGTTTTTCTCCTGTTTTAGGGTTTCGCAGAAAAGGAATATCAAACGGAGCCCAATTGACCTGAAACTCAACGAAGGAAGTTATTGGACCTAAAGAAGCCCAGGAAGTGCCGGAGGGGGACGAGAGGACCCACAGGCTGCCCACGAGGGTGGGGGGCGCCCCCCCCCTACTGGGCGCGCGCCCTTGCCTCGTGGACAGCCCGTAGACCCCCTTTGCTTGGCCCCGACTCCAACACCTCCTATATATACTGAAACCTCCGGTGGCTATCTTCATCATCCCGGCGCTCTCCATGACGAGGAGGGAGTAGTCCACCCTCGGGGCTGAGGGTATGTACCAGTAGCTATGTGTTTGATCTCTCTCTCTCTCTCTCTCTCTCTCTCTCTCTTGTGTTCTCGAGATGGCACTATCTTGATGTATCGCGAGCTTTACTATTATAGTTGGATCTTATGATGCTTCTCCCCCTCTACTCTCTTGTAATGGATTGAGTTTTCCCTTTGAAGTTATCTTATCGGATTGAGTCTTTAAGTATTTGAGAACACTTGATGTATGTCTTGCGTGGAATACCCATGGTGAGAATGGGGTATTCTTTCGATTCACTTGATGTATGTTTTGGTGATCAACTTGCGGGTTCCGTGAACTTGGGAATCTATGCATAGGGGTTGGCACACGTTTTCGTCTTGACTCTTCGGTAGAAACTTTGGGGCACTCTTTGATGTTCTTTTGTGTTGGTTGAATAGATGATTCTGGGATTGTGTGATGCATATCGTATAATCATGCCCACGGTGTCAGGCTCATTTCTGGGAAATAAATCACAGAATAGCCTTAAGTCACACTGGCTCCCAAGAACAACCAGTGGACAACCTTGATATAGATTACCAGTACAATATAATATTACACAGGTTGAGTCAGGGTGACCCAACAATTTATTACAACAACTCAACGCACTAGGGTGGTGGAATGTGACAGTGGATGGTGGAACTCAACACTGATATAATAGCATAGAGTCAAGCGTCAGTGTGAGGCTTGACTATTTTATTGGTGTGGCGGAAGCTTGACGGATGATACAAGTGATAGACTCCAAGACACAGGTGTGCTGACTGGGAACCTTCTAAGCGTCGGCCTCGCTAGCGCAATTCTCCTCCAAAAGCTCGTCCTCCTCCAAGTCTGGCCAAGTAAATAGCCAGGGACAAGCCAGTGAGTACTTTGAATGTACTCGCAAACATTGAGAACATAAGGTATACTGAAAACATATGCCATGGAGGATAAACTACATGCATGCAACAATTATCAAGACTTGGCATGGTGAAACATGGTTAATACAAAATTTAAATATTAATTTCAATAATATAAAAAGATAAAAGGAATGCCGGTCGGATGTCAGGTGACATCACGGTAGGACTTGAAGAGAAATGCCAGTCGGGTGTCCACAAGAGTAGTGGCGTGATAAACCGCCTGACACTCGAGGGACGCCACAAAAAGGACTTTAAAAGAAATGCCAGTTGGGTGTCCACAAGAGTAGTGGCGAGATAAACCGCCTGACACTCGAGGGACGCCACAAAAGGACTTTAAAAGAAATGCCAGTTGGGTGTCCACAAGAGTAGTGGCGAGATAAACCGCCTGACACTCGAGGGACGCCACAAAAGGACTTTAAAATAAAAGCGATTGTCAGGGGTAGTCTAGCCAGCCCCTGAGACACTCTCGAAGGTAACAATAAAATCATAGGGTTAGTCCATAAGCATAATTTTCATCAAAAATAAGTTCAGGATAATATTGACTGTAACAAGAACATCATGCAAACATGAACATGCTTAAGTATATTATTTTCCTCCAGAGACTGACACCGAGACCAATACTTGACCCACCCAACTAAATCCTTGACCGTGGACGCGGCTATTCGAATAGATATAACTCTGCAGAGGGTGTACTCTTTACCCACAAGTATAGGATTTCCTTAGTCAGTACCGTACACTGACTAATACCCAATACGGACTTTGGGTTGAGAACACACCTGACGTATACACACCGACCGGATGCCAGGACTCCCCCAAAGCATCGCTCCAGAAACCTTAAGTCAGGGAGGCTACAACCTCCGAAAAGCATGGGATCACTATTAAACGCGCGGATTACAAGGGGTGCCCCCCTCTCGGCTACAACCAGAAACACCCATGCCCCTGACCCGATGACAGGCTACAACCTTCATCGTAGTATCTGTGTGGCGTGCACCCGTACAGGGGTTACCAACTTACTAGGCCGTACCCTCCTTTCGGAAGGACCCGTGGCAGCACGGTATACAGCTAGGTGTGTAGAGCAAGACTCGATCTAGGCAGACTCAGGAGGTATTATTAACATATCACCAGTATTCTCTATCAGTATCGCACGACACCACTGTGTCAACAAAGGACCATGCCCACCAGCATGTTCCAACCAGCAGCAACATTTCTGCCCTCACGTAACCACATGCATGTCAGAGAGGCTAGTGTGCTATGCAAGCCAAGGAAAAATGTGACATGACCATGCATGCCCATGCGATATAACATGCAACGTATGTGATGCACTACCAAACTATGTAGCCATGCAAGAATGCAAACATCATATCTCAGGTTCAATAATGCTTGCCTTGTCCAAAATAATCAGGAGAAAACCCCTCTGAAATTCCAGCAAAAGTTCCTTCTTCTTTTTCTGAAAAATTTCAAATATGAAATCGAATGAGAAACCCAACACAGAACAGAAAAAGTTCTCAAAATATTTTTAATTAAATCTTAAAATAAACTAGAGAGGAAAAGAAAATTTTAGCAAAAAGAATCAGCTCATTTGGATTTATAGTTTAAAAGTTATTAACTTTTTAAAACCAGGGGTCTTTCTGCAAAACAGAAGCCCCTGAGCTGTTTTTAAAAGAAAACGCTTCGGCAGCGAATACGCCTTCCAGCGCAGAAGGCGTAAAGCGCAGAGTGCGCCTTCGCCGAACATAGGAAACAGAGAGAGAGAGCTGACGGGTGGGGGCCACCCGTCAGGTTTGAATTTTGAACGCGCTCGCGCGCGAGTACAGAGAAGCGGCGGCGATCGCCGGCGACGATCGCCGGGGTTTCAGGGCCCGGCGCTGGTCGCAAAGTGACCAGCGTGGGCTTCCGCATCCAGGGGTGGTGGAGGTGGCCACCGGCGGTCACCTGAACGGCGGTGAGCTCGTCGCCGGCGGACGGTGGTTCGGGCGAAGTTGAAGCTCGTCGGAGAGAGCTCGGGGAGAGGAATTGGCTTAGGGTTTCGGTACAGTGGTGGAAAAGGGGTGGATCGACGGAGTTTGGGCGGCTCTGGTGGTGTGAGTGCGTGGTTTGGTTCGAAGGCAGAGGCGGCGGAGCGGTGGCCGGAGAGGGAGAAGATGACCCCCTCGTGGCCTGGTGGGTGGTCAGGAGGAAGCGTGGGAGGTGGTGGAGGCCAGCCGTGAAGCTAGAGGGGCTCGGGGACCCCTTTTATAGGCGAGTCGAGGATGGCCGAAGCGGGCCGAGTTCGCCGGAGTAAATTTGGTCGTCGGGGTTGGTTTTGGCCGGTGGTCTGGGGCGACGGAGCACTTATGAGGCTGGTGGAGTTCGCCCGAAGCTTCCGTTTGGATGGGCGCGCGCTCGTTTGACACGTCCGCGATGCGCTGTCCGCACGGGCGCGGCAGCGTGGCCGGCTCCGGCGACTGCCGTACGGGCTCTGGGCGGCGTGGTCGGTGTGTCCGTTGTGCGGAGGGGCGAAGGAGGATGACGCGTGGACGGGAAGGTAGGTAGGAGCGTTGCAGTGGAGTAAATGGCGGTCGATGGCCGAGGCGTTCCGCTCGGCTCCGCCGTGGACGAGCCCGGGGTGGCTGCACCGGCCAGCAGCCAGCTCACCGGAGTGGAGAGGCTGGCGATGGGCCAGGGGAAGCTGCGGCATTGAAAGCGGGCGACATCGCCGTGCGGGAGAGGAAGATGAGGGGTGCACGGCATCGCCGGCCCCTGTCGGCTGAAGAATTCAGTTAACTGAATTTCATTCAGTGATGAACAGTATGCTTGCCAACTGTTTGATGAAATGCTTTGGGGTTTTAAACAACTTGGTTGATCATGGGGTTTTCTGTGGTGGTGTGTTGTTACTCAAAAATGAGTTTGCCAGAAGGCCAAGAATTTTGGTGAAGTTTGGAAATGGTTTGGGGCAGAAACATGATTTCTGGACCAAATTTGAATTGAATTTGATTTGAAAATTTTGAACTGTGGGGCCAAAGGTTTTTGAAGAAATGGGTTAAGGGTACCATATATATGTAGGGATAATTTTGGTGGAGGCAGAAGAGTCATAGAAAATATAGTTCCTTTGTAAATGTCAAGAAACTATGATTAATTCAAATTCCATTTTTGGAATTCAAAATATATAGAAAGAATATTTTTGTGGAGTGGGAAGGAGTTGAATAATATCACAGAAGGTGTGCATGACTTGAGAGGTAAATCTTGGAGTGGCAGAAAAATATTTGGAGAGGTTTTATGGTGCTAGAAGAGGTGGAAAGGACTTTTGCCTTTGAAAATAAATAACCAAAAACCAAAGATTCTTTAGAGAGAAAAAGTTTTGAAAACCTCCAAAACAATTAAATCAAATAAGTCCACCCTTCAAACAGAACCCTCCAAGAAAATTTTAAATCTTAGCTAAAATTTTGAAAAGTTTTCAAAATTCCAAATAAATATTTTTGGGGTGTGACAGCACCTACCCCCTTAAGAAAAATCTCGTCCCCGAGATTCCAGCTGTCCCTCAAACAGGTACGGATACTCAGTCCTTAAATGATCTTCTCTTTCCCAGGTTGCCTCTTCCTCGGTGTGATTGCTCCATTGGACTTTGCAAAATTTTATTACGTTCTGTCGGGTTCTCCGTTCAGACTCCTCCAAAATTCTTATAGGACGTTCCCGATAGGTAAGATCGGGTTGAAGGCCTAATTCTTGGTGCTGCACTTGTTTTTCCGTGTTGCTAATACACTTCCTCAGTTGAGACACATGGAACACGTCGTGAACATCTGATAACTCTGCTGGTAATTCCAGTTGATAGGCAACCTTGCCCCTTCTTGCGGTTACTTTGAATGGTCCGATAAATCTTGGTGCTAATTTCCCCTTAACCTTAAATCTCTGTAGCCCCCTTGTCGGAGATACTCTAAGATATACGTAGTCATTGGGCTCAAAGTGGACCTGGCGGTGTTTTTGATCATAATAACTTTTTTGTCGGCTTTGAGCGGCCCTGAGTCGGTCCTGAATAAGCTTTACTTTGGTTTCTGCCTCTATTAGTAATTCTGGTCCAAAAATTCGGCTGTCTCCGGTTTCAGACCAATTTAGTGGGGTCCGGCATCGTCGTCCGTATAATGCTTCGAACGGTGCCATTTTTAGGCTAGCTTGATAACTGTTGTTGTAGGAGAATTCTGCATAAGGCAAACTATCCTCCCAACTGACTCCGTAGGTAAGCACACATGCTCTCAACATGTCTTCTAATATTTGATTCACCCGCTCTGTCTGTCCTCCGGTCTGCGGGTGGTATGCTGTGCTGAAAGCCAGTTGCGTGCCTAAGGCTTGCTGTAGATGTTCCCAAAATCTCGAGACAAACTGGGTGCCTCTGTCAGATACAATTATTTTGGGTACCCCGTGTAGGCAAACAATCCTGGATAGATACAGCCTGGCTAGCCTCTGTGTTGAGTAGGTGGTTTTTACCGGAATGAAATGTGCTACCTTGGTTAGCGAATCTGTTATTACCCAGATAGCATCATTCCCATGGCGTGACCTTGGCGAACCAACAACAAAATCCATTCCAATTCTATCCCATTTCCATTCAGGCACCTTAATTGGTTGCAACAACCCGGCTGGTCTCTGGTGTTCCGCTTTCACACGTTGGCAGGTATCACAACATGCCACATATATGGCTATATCCCTTTTCATCCCGTGCCACCAGAATCTCTCCTGTAGATCCTTATACATTTTGGTCCCTCCGGGGTGAATGGAATATGGAGTGGTATGCGCCTCTGCCATTATTTGCTGTTTTAAATCTTCAATGTTTGGTACGCATAATCTCTGTCCAAACCAAATAACTCCTTGGCTGTCTTCCATACATTCGGGCGCCCTGCCCAGTTTCATCTTTTTCCTAATCCCTTCAATACTTGGGTGCCCCTTCTGGGCTTCTCTGATCTGGTCCTCTAATGTTGGTTTTATTTCCAACTGGGAAATGGTCCCTTCCGTGACTAGGGCCATGTTGAGCTTGGCAAATTCCTGGCTGAGCACATGTTGCGAGAGTTGTACACTGCCATTTCCGGCGTATGGATTCCTGCTGAGGGCATCTGCCACAACATTGGCTTTACCTGGGTGATAGTGAATTCCTACGTCATAATCCTTAATTAGCTCAAGCCAACGTCGTTGTCTCAAATTTAATTCTGGCTGCGTGAAAATATATTTAAGACTTTTATGATCCGTGTATATTTCACATCGGTTCCCCAGAAGATAGTGTCGCCACTCTTTGAGTGCGTGTATTACTGCAGCGAGTTCCAGATCATGAACGGGGTAATTTTCTTCATGTCGCCGTAGCTGTCTGGAGGTGTAAGCCACTACTTTTCCTTCCTGCATTAACACACATCCAAGGCCTTTCCCGGATGCGTCACAATATATATCGAAATTTTTGTGCACATCGGGCACGACCAGAACTGGTGATGTTGTTAACCTCTTCTTCAACTCCTGAAAACTCTTTTCACAAGCTTCAGTCCATTCAAACTTCTTGTCTTTCTTGAGTAACTGGGTCATGGGTCTGGCTATAGTGGAGAACCCTTCAATAAACCTTCGATAATAGCCCGCTAGGCCAAGAAAACTTCTGACTTCCGTTACGTTTGTGGGTTGCTTCCATCCCAACACATCCTTTACTTTTCCCGGGTCTACAGCGATTCCGTCTTGGGTCAATACGTGCCCAAGGAAGCCAACTTCTCTCAACCAAAATTCACATTTACTGAATTTGGCGTATAGCTGATGTTTTCTTAACTCTTCCAGTACTATCCGAAGATGCTGCTCATGTTCTTCAGTCGTCTTAGAGTAAATAAGTATGTCATCGATAAATACCACCACAAATTTATCCAAATATTTCATGAAAACCTTGTTCATGAGATGCACAAAATATGCCGGGGCATTGGTTAAACCAAATGGCATCACTGTGAATTCATATAATCCGTATCTGGTAGTAAACGCTGTCTTAGGTATGTCTGTCGTCCGAATTTTTAACTGATGATAACCTGATCTCAGGTCTATCTTCGAGAAAACTTTAGCTTCTGCTAGCTGCTCAAACAAATCGTTGATTCTGGGCGGTGGATATTTATTCTTGATAGTGACCATATTAAGTGCCCTGTAATCAATACATAGCCGTAGGGTACCATCCCTCTTTTTGGCGAATAAAACTGGCGACCCCCATGGTGACGAGCTGGGTCGAACGTAACCTTTTTCCATCAATTCCTTAATTTGTTTCTTCAATTCTGCCAATTCCGTTGGGGCCATACGGTACGGCTTCTTGTATATGGGTGTCGTTCCGGGTGCTAGTTCAATAACGAACTCAATTTCGCGGTCCGGAGGCATTCCTGGTAACTCTTCAGGAAATACGTCAGGATACTCACAGACTACAGGAACCTTACTTAATTCCACCGTATCCACTTGATTTAATTTCCGTTGGGATGTGGCAATCTTCCTTGTACCCACTTTTATTGTCTTTCCTTGGCAATTGGTAAGGGTTACCGTACGGTTATAGCAGTCTATGAAACCTTTGTTTGTGGTTAACCAATCCATTCCCAGAATAATGTCCAAATCAACTGCGTCCAGTACGATGAGATTGGCTAGGAATCCCATTCCTTCAATTTCGATGTTCACATCCTTGCAGTACCATTGAGTATTTTGCTTTGATCCCGGGGACTGAATAACCATGGAATTTTGCAACGGCAAAAAGGGAAACTGATTCTTCGAGGCAAATCTTTTAGAAATGCAAGAATGGGAAGCTCCGGAATCAAATAAAATTGTAGCATCTACTGAGTTGGCGGGGAACGTACCAAACACGATATCCGGTGCGTTCTGAGCTTCCTCAAAAGTCACGTGGTTGATATGTCCTTGTTTGTGGTTGTTATTGGGGTTGAAGTTATTGCGTCGCGGAGCGTTGGTCGCGCCGCGGCCATTGTTGTTGTTGTTGGCTTTGGGAGGGTTGTTCCCTTGTTTTGGGCACTGTTTAGCATAATGCCCCGCTTCTCCACAGGAGTAACAGGTGACTCCAGGATAAAAATTTGTATCCTTGGTCCTATTGTGGAATGCACTGCGGTTCTGTGGTGGAGCTGTATTTGTAGGTCGGGTTACTACTGGCTTTTGAACATCATTCCTGGGCCTGTTGTTGCGAACCTGTACTGACTGGTTCATGCGACGCTTGCGAGCCTCATCCATATTGCGGTGTTCATTTTCCAGGATAATAGCCTTATCCACAAGTGTCTTAAAGTCTGGAAAGGTATGAACCATCAGCTGGCATTTTAGCGACGAAATAAGTCCGTCGAGAAATTTTTCCATCTTTTTGTTCTCTGTCATATACTCGTCGTTGGCGTACCGGGCCAACTGAGTAAACTGATCCAGATATTGGGGATACTGTGGAGCCCCGCTGCTTGAGATCCTCAAATTCCCTCTTCTTTAATTTCATAATGCTATTTGGGATATGCGCTCCTCGGAAATTCTCCTTGAATTGTGCCCATGTCATATTTGCTCCGTCAGGGTGGGTGTGACATAAGTTTTCCCACCACGAAGCAGCCGTTCCAGAAAAATAGTGTGGTGTGTACAGCACCTTTTCCTGGTCAGTACACTGGGCAATGACCAATTTTCTTTCCATGTCTCGAAGCCAGTCGTCTGCCTCTAGTGGCTTGTCAGTGTGCGTAAAGACCGTTGGGCGGGTCTTTTGTAACTCAGACAGTTTGGACCTGGGTTGCTGTTGTTCATGGTGATTTCCCATGTTAATCAAATGCTGCATCATCTCCTGATGCTGTTGCTGACTCTGCTCGTATAGGCGACACACTTGCGAGAATGCTGAATCACTGCTTTGCTGACTTGTCTGTCCTTGAGTAAAATTATTTCCCATCTGTCCAGAGTTGTTCTCAGGTGGAGTTGGCATAGAACGGGTCCAGGGACGATGCATTTTCTTTCTGGGGTAATTGCATAACACCAAAGAAAATAATCAAATAGCAGAAAATAAATTCCCAAGTAAAATTTTCCCCCCAGGACAAGGTAAGACAAGGCAGCCAGTTATATTACACAAGTGATTTAATTATACAAGCAGGATTTAATTATACAGGATACATGCCGAAACTGTATCATACAAGATCATTTATTCTACTAGCGCACTCTCCGTGCTCTCATCGACCAGCGGTCCTAACATCGCTATTTTACAAAGGCTAGGCAGAACAGGAAATAAATATATTACATCCATGTTCTCAAGCAGTCATCTGGCGAAGAAAACTGCGTTCGTCCACACAGCTCATCCTAGGTCCTGCTGAGAGTGAGACTCAGGCAAGGCACCCAGGATGTGCTATCGCCCTCGTCTTCCTCCTCCTCGAGGATCGCCTCTAGTCGTGTGGTCGTTGATGCCGTGCCTGCTGGAGGTGGCATCGTGCTCGTCAGTGGAGAAGCTCTGGTCGGAGTGGGTGCAGCCAGACGGTTAGCATCGCCAGTTGAGGTCGAGCGCTGAGCCGCGGGACTAGCCAGAGAAGTATTTGGTGGAGTGGAAGTGCGTGGAGCACGAGGCGAAGGAGAGCGGTACTCGCTCCTGCGAATAATTCTCGCACGAGACAAGTCCATCCGCGCAGTGAGGTAGTCATCCACCAGGGAGGTGAAAGCTGACTCCAAGGCCATGATATACTGGACAAGTGGCTCAATAGCCAGATCCTTTTCCCCTATGGTGCAGGAAAAAGCATAGTGGCTAGTATATGGAACGTGGCAAGGCAGGTAGTAATAGGGACGGTTTTGCATAACGGACAGGATGTCCCTGAGACGTGCGATAGCCTCACGTGCGGCCATCTGGATAGCATGCCTCTCAGTGGGCATGGCTCTCCCCATGAAGCGATAGTTGCGGAAAGACACGGACGCACCACCCCGAATATATACCGAAGCCTGGTACATAGTCAGGGTCTCTGAGATCTTGTCCGGGTAAATGACGTACTCCGGACGCCCGAGGGACCCCATCGCGTCCCTCGCGATGCTCGCGAGAAGGCGGGAAAATCCCGCAGGCTCGTTGGCGAAAACCTGCGATGGGCAGCTGCCACCAGCCATCTACAACAGTAGACAAAAATCCAAGTAGCCACGTCATAAGTGTATGATGACTAAGGAAAATTTGCTACGATGCATGAGATGCATGCTGGAAAAATGTCAGCACTGACTCGGTGACTAGCGATCGTGCCTAGGGCTCCTATAATCAGCCTGGCTCTGATACCAAGGTTTGTCAGGCTCATTTCTGGGAAATAAATCACAGAATAGCCTTAAGTCACACTGGCTCCCAAGAACAACCAGTGGACAACCTTGATATAGATTACCAGTACAATATAATATTACACAGGTTGAGTCAGGGTGACCCAACAATTTATTACAACAACTCAACGCACTAGGGTGGTGGAATGTGACAGTGGATGGTGGAACTCAACACTGATATAATAGCATAGAGTCAAGCGTCAGTGTGAGGCTTGACTATTTTATTGGTGTGGCGGAAGCTTGACGGATGATACAAGTGATAGACTCCAAGACACAGGTGTGCTGACTGGGAACCTTCTAAGCGTCGGCCTCGCTAGCGCAATTCTCCTCCAAAAGCTCGTCCTCCTCCAAGTCTGGCCAAGTAAATAGCCAGGGACAAGCCAGTGAGTACTTTGAATGTACTCGCAAACATTGAGAACATAAGGTATACTGAAAACATATGCCATGGAGGATAAACTACATGCATGCAACAATTATCAAGACTTGGCATGGTGAAACATGGTTAATACAAAATTTAAATATTAATTTCAATAATATAAAAAGATAAAAGGAATGCCGGTCGGATGTCAGGTGACATCACGGTAGGACTTGAAGAGAAATGCCAGTCGGGTGTCCACAAGAGTAGTGGCGTGATAAACCGCCTGACACTCGAGGGACGCCACAAAAAGGACTTTAAAAGAAATGCCAGTTGGGTGTCCACAAGAGTAGTGGCGAGATAAACCGCCTGACACTCGAGGGACGCCACAAAAGGACTTTAAAAGAAATGCCAGTTGGGTGTCCACAAGAGTAGTGGCGAGATAAACCGCCTGACACTCGAGGGACGCCACAAAAGGACTTTAAAATAAAAGCGATTGTCAGGGGTAGTCTAGCCAGCCCCTGAGACACTCTCGAAGGTAACAATAAAATCATAGGGTTAGTCCACAAGCATAATTTTCATCAAAAATAAGTTCAGGATAATATTGACTGTAACAAGAACATCATGCAAACATGAACATGCTTAAGTATATTATTTTCCTCCAGAGACTGACACCGAGACCGATACTTGACCCACCCAACTAAATCCTTGACCGTGGACGCGGCTATTCGAATAGATATAACTCTGCAGAGGGTGTACTCTTTACCCACAAGTATAGGATTTCCTTAGTCAGTACCGTACACTGACTAATACCCAATACGGACTTTGGGTTGAGAACACACCTGACGTATACACACCGACCGGATGCCAGGACTCACCCAAAGCATCGCTCCAGAAACCTTAAGTCAGGGAGGCTACAACCTCCGAAAAGCATGGGATCACTATTAAACGCGCGGATTACAAGGGGTGCCCCCCTCTCGGCTACAACCGAAAACACCCATGCCCCTGACCCGATGACAGGCTACAACCTTCATCGTAGTATCTGTGTGGCGTGCACCCGTACAGGGGTTACCAACTTACTAGGCCGTACCCTCCTTTCGGAAGGACCCGTGGCAGCACGGTATACAGCTAGGTGTGTAGAGCAAGACTCGATCTAGGCAGACTCAGGAGGTATTATTAACATATCACCAGTATTCTCTATCAGTATCGCACGACACCACTGTGTCAACAAAGGACCATGCCCACCAGCATGTTCCAACCAGCAGCAACATTTCTGCCCTCACGTAACCACATGCATGTCAGAGAGGCTAGTGTGCTATGCAAGCCAAGGAAAAATGTGACATGACCATGCATGCCCATGCGATATAACATGCAACGTATGTGATGCACTACCAAACTATGTAGCCATGCAAGAATGCAAACATCATATCTCAGGTTCAATAATGCTTGCCTTGTCCAAAATAATCAGGAGAAAACCCCTCTGAAATTCCAGCAAAAGTTCCTTCTTCTTTTTCTGAAAAATTTCAAATATGAAATCGAATGAGAAACCCAACACAGAACAGAAAAAGTTCTCAAAATATTTTTAATTAAATCTTAAAATAAACTAGAGAGGAAAAGAAAATTTTAGCAAAAAGAATCAGCTCATTTGGATTTATAGTTTAAAAGTTATTAACTTTTTAAAACCAGGGGTCTTTCTGCAAAACAGAAGCCCCTGAGCTGTTTTTAAAAGAAAACGCTTCGGCAGCGAATACGCCTTCCAGCGCAGAAGGCGTAAAGCGCAGAGTGCGCCTTCGCCGAACATAGGAAACAGAGAGAGAGAGCTGACGGGTGGGGGCCACCCGTCAGGTTTGAATTTTGAACGCGCTCGCGCGCGAGTACAGAGAAGCGGCGGCGATCGCCGGCGACGATCGCCGGGGTTTCAGGGCCCGGCGCTGGTCGCAAAGTGACCAGCGTGGGCTTCCGCATCCAGGGGTGGTGGAGGTGGCCACCGGCGGTCACCTGAACGGCGGTGAGCTCGTCGCCGGCGGACGGTGGTTCGGGCGAAGTTGAAGCTCGTCGGAGAGAGCTCGGGGAGAGGAATTGGCTTAGGGTTTCGGCACAGTGGTGGAAAAGGGGTGGATCGACGGAGTTTGGGCGGCTCTGGTGGTGTGAGTGCGTGGTTTGGTTCGAAGGCAGAGGCGGCGGAGCGGTGGCCGGAGAGGGAGAAGATGACCCCCTCGTGGCCTGGTGGGTGGTCAGGAGGAAGCGTGGGAGGTGGTGGAGGCCAGCCGTGAAGCTAGAGGGGCTCGGGGACCCCTTTTATAGGCGAGTCGAGGATGGCCGAAGCGGGCGGAGTTCGCCGGAGTAAATTTGGTCGTCGGGGTTGGTTTTGGCCGGTGGTCTGGGGCGACGGAGCACTTATGAGGCTGGTGGAGTTCGCCCGAAGCTTCCGTTTGGACGGGCGCGCGCTCGTTTGACACGTCCGCGATGCGCTGTCCGCATAGGCGCGGCAGCGTGGCCGGCTCCGGCGACTGCCGTACGGGCTCTGGGCGGCGTGGTCGGTGTGTCCGTTGTGCGGAGGGGCGAAGGAGGATGACGCGTGGGCGGGAAGGTAGGTAGGAGCGTTGCAGTGGAGTAAATGGCGGTCGATGGCCGAGGCGTTCCGCTCGGCTCCGCCGTGGACGAGCCCGGGGTGGCTGCACCGGCCAGCAGCCAGCTCACCGGAGTGGAGAGGCTGGCGATGGGCCAGGGGAAGCTGCGGCATTGAAAGCGGGCGACATCGCCGTGCGGGAGAGGAAGATGAGGGGTGCACGGCATCGCCGGCCCCTGTCGGCTGAAGAATTCAGTTAACTGAATTTCATTCAGTGATGAACAGTATGCTTGCCAACTGTTTGATGAAATGCTTTGGGGTTTTAAACAACTTGGTTGATCATGGGGTTTTCTGTGGTGGTGTGTTGTTACTCAAAAATGAGTTTGCCAGAAGGCCAAGAATTTTGGTGAAGTTTGGAAATGGTTTGGGGCAGAAACATGATTTCTGGACCAAATTTGAATTGAATTTGATTTGAAAATTTTGAACTGTGGGACCAAAGGTTTTTAAAGAAATGGGTTAAGGGTACCATATATATGTAGGGATAATTTTGGTGGAGGCAGAAGAGTCATAGAAAATATAGTTCCTTTGTAAATGTCAAGAAACTATGATTAATTCAAATTCCATTTTTGGAATTCCAAATATATAGAAAGAATATTTTTGTGGAGTGGGAAGGAGTTGAATAATATCACAGAAGGTGTGCATGACTTGAGAGGTAAATCTTGGAGTGGCAGAAAAATATTTGGAGAGGTTTTATGGTGCTAGAAGAGGTGGAAAGGACTTTTGCCTTTGAAAATAAATAACCAAAAACCAAAGATTCTTTAGAGAGAAAAAGTTTTGAAAACCTCCAAAACAATTAAATCAAATAAGTCCACCCTTCAAACAGAACCCTCCAAGAAAATTTTAAATCTTAGCTAAAATTTTGAAAAGTTTTCAAAATTCCAAATAAATATTTTTGGGGTGTGACACACGGATACTTGAGGTGACAATGGAGTATCTAGGTGACATTAGGGTTTTGGTTGATTTGTATCTTAAGGTGTTATTCTAGTACGAACTCTATGATAGATCAAACGGAAAGAATAGCTTCGTGTTATTTTACTACGGACTCTTGAATAGATCGATCGGAAAGGATAAATTTGAGGTGGTTTCATACCCTACCATAATCTTTTCGTTTGTTCTCCTCTATTAGTTACTTTGGAGTGACTCTTTGTTGCATGTTGAGGGATAGTTATATGATCCAATTATGTTATCCTTGTTGAGAGAACTTCCACTAGTGAAAGTACGAATACTAGGCCTTGTTTCCTAACATTGCAACACCGTTTATGCTCACTTTTATCTTTACTTACCTTGCTGTTTTTATATTTTCAGATTACAAAAACCTATATCTATCATCTATATTGCACTTGTATCACCATCTCTTTGCCGAACTAGTGCACCTATACAATTATCCATTGTATTGGGTGTGTTGGGAACACAAGAGACTCTTTGTTATTTGGTTGCTGGGTTGTTTGAGAGGGACCATCTTCATCCTACACCTCCCACGGATTGATAAACCTTAGGTCATCCACTTGAGGGATATTTGCTACTGTCCTACAAACCTCTGCACTTGGAGGCCCAACAACGTCTAAAAGAAGAAGGTTGTGTAGTAGATATCAAGCTCTTTTCTGGCACCGTTGCCGGGGAGGTTAGTGCTTGAAGGTATATCTTTAGATCTTGCAATCGAATCTTTTAGTTTCTTATTTTAGCACTAGTTTAGTTTATAGAGGAAAACTACAAAAAAATGGAATCAAGGTTACCTCATATGCTTCATCTTTTTAATATCTTTCGTGAAAATGATGGGAAGGAAAATTGTGCTCAAGTACTAGAAGAAGAATTACATAGAATGCTTGGCAGAAAATATGTGAATGATGAGCATGATTGCAATGTTGTTAGTATGAATTCTTTGAATACCCATGATGCTAATGATATGCAAAGCCACAAATTTGGGGATGCTATGTTTGATGAAGATGATATGTTTAGTCCCCCCAAGTTTTGATGAGCAAATTTATTGTGATGAAAGCATGCCTCCTATTTATGATGATTATTGTGATGACACGTATGCTATAAAGAACAGAGATAACCATGAAACTTGTCATCATGATTTTAATTTTCAATTGGATTATGCTTCACATGATAGTTATTTTGTTGAATTTGCTCCTCCCACTACTATAAATGAGAAGAATTCTGCTTATGATGGGGGTTGTAAAATTTCTATGCAAGTAGATCATGAAAAGAATGCTTTATGTGCTGGTTATATGATTGAATTCATTCATGATGCTACTGAAAATTATTATGAGAGAGGATCATATGCTTGTAGGAAGTGCAATAATATCAAGTTTCCTCTCTATGTGCTTGAAGTTTTTGAAGCTATGCTTGTTTTGCCTTCCTATGCTAGTTGATTATCGTTCCCATAAGTTGTTTGCTCACAAAATCCCTAGGTATAGGAAGTGGGTTAGACTTCAATTTGCTAGTCATATTCTTCATGATGCTCTCCTTATGTTTCAATTCTTATCTTTTATGCGAGCATCATTGAAATCATCATGCCTAGCTAAAAGGCATTAAAGAAAAGCGCTTGTTGGGAGGCAACCCATTTTTATTTTATTTGCTTTTGCTTCTATTTAGGAATAAATATTGCATCTAGATTCTGTTTAGATGTGGTTTTGTGTTTTAATTAGTGCTTGTGCCAAGTAGAACCTTTGGGAAGACTTGTGTGAAGTCTATATGATCATGCTGTGAAAAACAGAATCGTTAGCGCTCACTAGAATAATCACCAGATTTTACTTGAGTGTGATATTTAGTTGATTCTTTTTGCAGAAGATTAATAGACAAATTCCTCACGTTCACCAATTTATTTCAATTTTTTTGGAGTTACAAAGGTGTGTGAAAGTTACAGATTACTACAGACTGTTCTGTTTTTGACAGATTCTGTTTTCCGAGTGTTGTCTGCTTATTTTGATGAATCTGTGAGTAGCATCGGAGGGTATGAATCATAGAAAAGTTGGAATACAGTAGATATTACACCAATATGAATTTAGAATGAGTTCACAACAGTACCTTTGAGTGGTGGTTTGTTTTCTTATACTAACGAAGCTCACGAGATTTTTTGTCTAAGTTTTTTGTTGTGAAGTTTTCAAGTTTTGAGTATTGCTTTGATGGACTATGGAACAAAGAGTGGCAAGAGCCTAAGCTTGGGGATGCCCAAGGCAGCCCAAGGTAAAATTCAAGGACAACCAAAATCCTAAGCTTGGGGATGCCCCATGAAGGCATCCCCTCTTTCGTCTTCATCTATCGGTAACTATACTCGAAGCTATATTTTTATTCACCACATGATATGTGTTTTGCTTGGAGCATCAATTTAGATTATTATATTTTGCTTTCTGTTTGAATAATATCCCAAGATCTGAAGTTCTTAAATGTTAGAAAGTCTTCACATAGTTATTCAACTACTCATTGATCTTCACTTATATCTTTCGGAGTAGTTTCTTATTGCTCTAGTGTAGTCCTGGCCATATCCGGCCCGGCCCTGGCGGCCCACCCAGGCCCGGCCCTAAAATCGAGGGCCTAGGCCCGACAGGCTTGACCGTCGGCCGGGCTTGGTCCTGAATTTTGAGCCCACTAGCAGGGCCTGGACGGGCTTGGGCTTGGCATATTGACATTTTAAGGAAGAGGCCTGATACGTCTCCAACGTATCTACTTTGCCAAACCATTTTGCCCTTGTTCTGGACTCTAACTTGCATGATTTGAATGGAACTAACCCGGACTGATGGTGTATTCAGCAGAATTGCCATGATGTTGTTTTTGTGCAGAAATAAAAAGTTCTCGGAATCGCGTGAAAATCAACGGAGAATTATTTCGGAAAATATAAAAAATATCTGCAAGAAGATCCTCACCGGGGGGCTCGCACCCTGTCCACGAGGGTGGGGCGCGCCCCCTGCCCAGTGCGCGCCCCCTGCCTCGTGCCCCCCCCGATGCTCCACCGACGTACCCCCAGATCCTATATCGTCCGTTTCGGGGAGAAAAAAATGAGGGAGAAGGAATTATCACGTTTCACGAGACGGAGCCACCGCCAAGCCCTAATCTCTCTCAGGAGGGCTGATCTGGAGTCCGTTCGGGGCTCCAGCGAGTGGAGATCGTCGCCATCGTCATCATGAACCTTCATCCATCACCAATTCCATGATGCTCACGGCCGTGTGTGAGTAATTCCATCGTAGGCTTGCTGGACGGTGATGGGTTGGATGGGATCTATCATGTAATCGAGTTAGTTTTGTTAGGGTTTGATCCCTAGTATCCACTATGTTCTGAGATTGATGTTGCTATGACTTTGTTATGCTTAATGCTTGTCACTAGGGCCCGAGTGCCATGATTTCAGATCTAAACCTATTATGTTTTCATGAATATATGTGTGTTCTTGATCCTATCTTTAAAGTCTATAGTCACCTACTATGTGTTATGATCCAGCAACCCCGAAGTGACAATAATCGGGACCACTCCGGGTGATGACCATAGTTTGAGGAGTTCATGTATTCACTATGTGTTAATACTTTGGTCCGGTACTCTATTAAAAGGAGGCCTTAATATCCCTTAGTTTCCAATAGGACCCCGCTGCCACGGGAGGGTAGGACAAAAGATGTCATGTAAGTTCTTTTCCATAAGCACGTATGACTATATTCGGAATACATGCCTACATTGCATTGATGAACTGGAGCTAGTTCTGTGTCACCCTTGGTTATAACTTCTACATGATGAATTGCATCCGACATAATTTCTCATCACCGATCCAATGCCTACGTGCATTACCTATATTGCTAGTTTCTTATTTACTTTTCCCTTGCTACTATCACAAAAATTACAAAAACACTATTGTTACTTTTATTGCCGCTACTGCCACTATCATATTACTTTGCTACTAAACTATCTTGCTGTAGATACTATGTTTCCAGGTGTAGTTGAATTAACAACTCAGCTGCTAATACTTAAGAGTATTCTTTGCCCCCCCCTTGTGTCGAATCAACAAATTTGGGTTGAATACTTTACCCTCGAAAACTGTTGCGATCCCCTACACTTGTGGGTTATCAAGACTATTTTCTGGCGCTGTTGCCAGGGAGCATAGCTCTATTCTTTAAGTCACTTGGGATTTATATCTGTTTATCACTATGAAGAATTTGAAGGACTCAAAAACCAAGATCTTACCCTCAACTACGAGGGGAGGTAAGGAACTGCCATCTAGCTCTGGACTTGATTCTCCTTCTGTTATGAGTAAACTTGCGACACCTACTCCTGCTATTGAATCTGATATGTCGTATGTTCTTGATGATGCTACTTCTGGTATGTATGATGAAACTACCTCTATGCATGAGACTGCGCCACTAGGTGAATTTCTAGATGAAGAAATTGCTAAGGTTAGGGAGAGTGCAAATGTTGATGATATTTATGAAAGTGATGATGAAACTACTCCCAATAGATATGAATTGCCTCTTGTGCCTGAGGGTTATGTTTTGGATGAAGAAACTGCTACAGACTTTCTTGCTTGCAATGATAGATATGATCTTAAGAAGTTATTAGCTAAGTTGAATGAAAAGTCCTTGAATGCTAGAATGAAACATGACCCTGCTTTTGCTAGTTCACCTATCTGCATTATTGATAAGGATTATGAATTCTCTGTTGATCCCGAGTTAATTACTTTGGTTGAATCTGTTCCTTTCCATGGCTATGAGTCTGAAACTGTTGGGGCACATCTTACCAAGTTGAATGATATAGCCACCGTGTTTACCAACGATGAAAAGATTCGTTACTACTATATCCTTAAGTTATTTCCGTTCTCGTTAAAGGGTGATGCTAAAACTTGGTTTAATTCTCTTGATCCTCGTTGTGTGTGTAGTTCCCAGGATATGATGTATTACTTCTCTGCTAAATATTTTCCCGCTCATAATAAACAAGTTGCCTTACGGGAAATATATAACTTTGCTCAAACTGAAGAAGAGAGTCTCCCACAAGCTTGGGGGAGGCTTCTCCAGTTACTTAATGCTTTGCCTGATTATCCTCTTCAGATGCATGATATAATTGATGTCTTTTATAATGGACTAACCGATGCTTCCAGAGACCACCTGGATAGTTGTGCTGGTTGTGTTTTCAGGAAAAGAACAGTTGAACAAGCTGAATTACTATTGAATAATATGCTAGCCAATGAAAATAATTGGACACTTCTTGAACCAGCCCCTAAGCCAACTCCAAAGAAAAGAGGTGTTCTATTTCTCAGTCCTGAAGACATGCAAGAGGCAAAGAAATCTATGAAAGAAAAAGGTATTCAAGCTGAAGATGTTAAGAATTTACCGCCTATTGAAGAAATACACGGTCTTGATAACCCGACACAGGTAGTAAAGGTAAATTCTCTTTATAGATTTGATGAAGCTGATATTCCTCGTTATAAGTCTGCTAGCCAATGCTTAGATGAGTTTGACAATTTCATTGTGAAACAAGAAAACTTCAATGCTTATGTTGGTAGACAATTACAACACAATGCTTATATGATTGAACGCTTGAGTGATTATCTGTCTAGTGCTAAAGGTGAACTGAAACTTATTAGTAAACATGCTTCTATGGTTAGCACTCAAGTAGAACAAGTACTTAAGGCTCAGAATGATTTGCTCAATGAATTAAATAGTAAGAATAATGACTATGCGGTTAGAGTTGCTACTAGAGGTGGTAAAATTACTCAGGAACCTCTGTATCCTAAAGGCCACCCTAAGAGAATTGAGCAAGATTCTTAGAGAGCTAATTTAGATGCACCTAGTTCTTCTAAGAAGAAGAAAAAGAAAAATGATAGGGCTTTGCATGCTTCTAGTGAACCTATAGCTGACACATATGAGAATCCTAATGATATATCTGTTTCTGATGCGGAGACACAATCTGGCAATGAACATGAGCCTAGTGATAATATTAATGACGATGTTCATGCTGATGCTCAACCTAGCAATGATAATGATGTAGAGATTGAACCTGCCGTTGATCTTGATAACCCACAATCAAAGAATCAACGTTATGATAAGAGAGACTTTGTTGCTAGGAAGCACAGTAGGGAAAGATAACCATGGGTTCAGAAACCCATGCCCTTTCCTACGAAACCATCCAAGAAAAAGGATGATGAAGATTTTGAGCGCTTCACTGAAATGATTAGACCTGTCTTTTTGCGTATGCGTTTGACTGATGTGCTTAAAACAAATCCTTATGCCAAGTATATGAAAGATATTATTACCAACAAAAGAAAGATACCTGAAGTAGAAATCTCCACCATGCTTGCTAATTACACTTTTGAGGGTGGAATGCCTAAGAAATTAGGAGATCCAGGAGTACCTACTATACCTTGCTCCATTAGGAGAAACTATGTTAAAACTGCTTTGTGTGATCTCGGAGCTGGTGTTAGTGTTATGCCTCTCTCTTTATATCGTAGACTTGACTTGAGTAAGTTGACACCTACTGAAATATCTTTGCAAATGGCCGATAAATCAACTGCTATACATGTCGGTATTTGTGAGGATGTGCCTGTTGTAGTTGCAAATGTTACTATTCTAACGGACTTTGTTATCCTTGATATTCCCAAGGACGATAGTATTTCTATTATTCTTGGAAGACATTTTTTGAATACTACAGGGGCTGTTATTGATTGCAACAAAGGCAATGTCACTTTTCATGTCAATGGTAATGAGCATACAGTACACTTTTCGAGGAAACAACCTCAGATCCACAGTATCAATTATATTGGAAAAACTTCAACTATTACTATTGGAGGTTTTGAGTTTCCTATTCCAACTATCAAGAAGGCATATGACATTCTTATAGTTGGGGACATACATATCCCCATTGAGGTAACCTAGTGTTATTCGAAAATTCTCCGGTTTCATGTTACTCGGAAAGAGTTTATTAACAAGAACTGATCAACCTTGTTAATGGATTCTTTTTGATGAGCATGGGATAGGTGAATCTAGATAGCACAATCTTCTGTACCCTCCTTTTACTTTCTGTTAATTAGGTTAAATAAAACAAAAATAGCATTGTCTGTCTGTTTCCAGACTTATCCGTGCAATAAAAAATATCCCGAAAATAAAAGTTCTCCAAATGCCATGAAAATGAAATATGATTTTTTCTAGAATATTTAAGAAAATATGGCACTAAACACATAGTGAGGGGAGCTAGCACGTGGCCACGAGGGTGCAGGGCGCGCCCGCCTGCCCAAGGCACGCCCCCTGCCTCGTGGGCCCCACGTGGCCCCCCTCCACTTATCCTTGCACCCATGCTCTTCTTCTTCCTCCCAAAAAATCCCCAACCAGCTCAAACCCGAGTTCTAGCTCATCTTGCTGCCATTTTCGATCTCCTTGCTCAAAGCACCATTCACCAAACTGTTTGGGGAGATTGCTCCTTGGTATGTGAATCCTCCATTGGTCCAATTAGTTTTTGCTCTAGTGCTTTATTTGTTGCAAATTTATGCTGCTGTGGTGACCTTGTTCTTGAGCTTGCATGTCAATTTTTCTTGGTCCCAAGTAGTTCTAATGCATGATATAGCCTTTAGGCACTTGTAGGAGTTGTTGATATCAATCTTGTTGAGTTTGGTTAACTTTTATTGCGAGTTACTAAACATTTCAGAAAATTTCAGAAAAAATGACTAGGAGAAACTTCCAAGGCGGTCCTTCAAGGAAGCAAGAACTGAGGCTCGCGTTCCGTGAGCCGGACGATGAACAACCGAGGGATGCTGATGTGCGGCCTTGTGAATGGCCGTCAGATAAATTTATGGGTCAAGCTGGCATCAAAGACGAATTTTACGCATACGTGCGTAACGCTGACCTCGAGGACTTCATACAAGATAAGTGTCCTCAATACCGTGGCTTAACCGATAGCTTTGTGAGAAGGTTTAAATTTTCATCTTCATGTAATTCTCACACTGTCCTGTTTGACCTTTATGATAAATGTTGTACCATGGACTTAGAGGATTTTAATGTTGCCTGCAAGCTCCCACAATGGGGCAGTATGAGTGATCCTCGCAAATCTGAATTTAGAGAATTCCTAGCCAATATTACAGTGGGGGAATCCAGGGACTTCACACAAGCCACCATTGCGAGCATACATTTTCGTGTTGTTCATTACTTTGCTCTCTTTATCGGTAGATGCATAAACGGTAAAGATGAGGCTTGTCACATGTGTGTCCCTGATCTTAGTGTTCTCAGGAGTTTTGTACTAGGTGATAAGCAATATAACTTGGGAGCAATCGTTGCACGTAGGTTACACCATAATGGCTTGCATGTAGATTTATTTGGTGGGATCTATGCTACCCGCATAGCCCGCTATCTTGGTATACCTATGCACGTGAATGATGAACCTTTATGTGACGCCCCCGATTTGACCGTACACTAATCATGCACGCAAATGTGTACGACCAAGATCAGGGACTCACTGGAAATTATCACAACACAACTCTAGACACAAATAAAATAATACAAGCTTTATATTACAAGCCAGGAGCCTCGAGGGCTCGAATACATAAGCTCGAATACACAAGAGTCAGCGGAAGCAACAATATCTGAGTACATACATAAGTTAAACAAGTTTGCCTTAAGAAGGCTAGCACAAAACATCAATGATCGAAAAGGCAAGGCCTCCTGCCTGGGACCTCCTAACTACTCGTGGTCGTCAGCTGTCTCCATGTAGTAGTAGGCTCTGTCGGGGTAGTAGCAGTCATCAAGTGTGGCATCTGGCTCCTGGACTTCGCCATCTGGTTGCATCAACCAGAAATAAGAAAGAAGGGGAAAAGGGGGAGCAAAGCAACCGTGAGTACTCATCCAAAGTACTCGCAAGCAAGGATCTACACTACATATGCATCGGTACCAATGAAAAGGGTAGTATCTATGGACTAAACTGTAGAATGCCAGAATAAGAGGGGGAGAAGCTAGCCCTATCGAAGACTAGCATCTTCTGGAAACCACCGTCTTGTAGCAACAGGGGGGAGTAGAGTAGTATATCATAAGTCATATTTATGTTGTTGTTCCAACGCTCCGGGATCCTTTCTCGACTCTCGAAGCAACATATCCAATCATTGCCTCAGCATCTAGTTCTAGTTGTAGCGATCGGGATACAACTCCAAGTGTCCGTTACCGTAGGACAGGCTATCGATAGATGTTTTATTCCACGCAGGGGTGCACCAACTTACCCAACACGCTTGCTTAACTCCGGCCGGACACACCATCAGGTCATGCCCGCCCTCGGCCAAACAATACGCCGCAACCCGACCTAGGCTTAATAGAGAGGTCATGCACGCCGGACTAAACCCTATGCCCCTAGGGGTCATGGGCCAATCGCCCCGGGAACTCCTGCACGTTGCGTGGGCGGCCGGTGAGCAGACCTAGCAACCACCTTTAAAAAGGTAGGAGCCTAACCAGTCCAACCCAGTGCGCGCCGCTCAGTCGCAATGACGTCAGTTCAGCTTCGGCTGATGCATACGACACAGAACACCCATACTATGCCTACGTGATGGTTAGCGCTATCGGGCCAGAGGCCCCTCAGATCAAATATCCAAACCGTTTAGTGTCTTGGGAATGCACGGTAACGAGCAGAGACTCACGAAAATGTGACCCCATTGCCCCGCCTCGAGAACTTGCGGCAAGGGCGAGTGCCCGACCACGCCTCGTATTTATCTCGCGGGCACCTTCCAGGTCAACCCGACTACACATCACTCGCAATTAAGCTCGCGCGGGTACCCCTCAGGGTCGACCCGTCTTTAGTAACTAGGTTCAGTGTAAAGTCATAGTAACCATAGTAACTGTGTGTCTAACACCAAAGGAAAACCTGAGGAAATCACCCTCGATGGAATTCCACCTGATGTTTATCGTCAAGGTGAACGAAAGAGGAGTCACCCTCGAGGTCCACTCTTGAGGAGTTGCATGACAGTGTCGTTATCGGGAGTGGAGAAAGAGGAATCACCCTCGATGACCACAACCGATGAACTAACCTAAAAGGTTAACATCAGAAGTGCTGAGGAGGTCTCACCCTCGGCACTCGATAGTAACCCAATAGTGTCGAGCAACTAAGGGGAAAGTGATGTGCGGTGCCGGGTCCTAGTCTTCGATCCCGCTGATCGGGTCTTCTGATAATCCAGCGGGGTAGTCGGGACAAGGTAGGGTGTCACCGGTGGATCTCTAACCAGCCTATACTAAGCAGTTTAGTATAAACATGTAAGGTATGAAAGCAGTATCAACAACATGCTATGCATCAGAATAGGATCATACAAAAAGCAGTAGCAGTTCTAATGCAAGCATAAGAGAGAAGAGAGTGGGCGATATCGGAATGATCAAAGGGGGTTGGCTTGCCTGGTTGCTCAGACGAGAAGGAGGGGTCGTCGTCGATGCAGTCGATCATCGCGGTAGCATCAGTCTTGTGGTCTACCGGAGAGAAGAGGGGGAAGAAACAATAAATACAAAGCATACAGATATAACAAAGAAGCACGAAAAGTCAACACACAGTGCTAGGGTTTTCTAACGCGGTGGTACACGGTACCGACGAAGGGGGCTATCACTCAGGAAAGTATCCCCGGCGTTTCGTGTTTTTGGTCAGATGAATCGGAGGCGGGAAGTTGCAGGTTCACTATGCTAGAGACGTGTGGCAGACGAACGGACCGCGAATTCGGATTCGTCTCGTCGTTCTGAGCGATTTTCATATATAAAACTTTTTCATCCGAGTTACAGATTATTTTATATGAATTTTCAAAGTTTTAAACAATTTTAGGAATTTATTTAAATAATTTAAATCAACATTATCCAGAACAGTAAGTGGTGACGTCAGCATGATGTCAGGGTGATGTCAGCGGTCAGTTGACTTAGGTAAACTGACGTGTGGGGCCGTGCTGTCATAGACTAATTAATTAACCAGGTTAAATAGACTAATGTGTAATTAGTTTAATCAAACATAATTAATTAGGGTTAATTATCAGGATTAATTAAGTTAATTGTTAATTAATTACTATACTTTTTATTTATTATATTATTATTTTGAAAACTTTTATTTTTTTAAAGGAGGTCGGGCCCAGTGGTCAGTGGCCCACCCGGGGGCCTAACGGGGCATGGGTTAACGGGCGGCCGGGCGCTGGGCATTAGCCCGACTCAGCTCTGGCCCAGGCCAGCCGAGGCACGGGCGCGCGGCCAAGGAAGCGGCGCGCGGAGCCAGCGAAGGTCGTCGCGGGCAAGTGCTGGGGCGGGGTCGGCCATGAGCGGCCGGCGCCTGGCCGGGGCAAGCGCGGCCATGAGGCGGAGGCTAGGGGCGGCCCTGCGGAAGTAGGAGCGGTCGGGGCGGCAGAGGCGAGTGAGGCCACGGACGGCGGGGCGAGGGTTGGTTGCGGGGCGCCGGCGGTCAGCGGCGGAGGCGGCATGTCAGACCCAAGATGCGATTCTATCCCGATCACGTGACACTTACGTGATTGGGGCACAACCGCATTTCGGGCGCTTAGCAAGATGGATATCATTACATCGTACCATTGCATACATACATGGGGGATACAACAATACATACAAGTCACATGAATACAACAACATCAATACAAGGCATCCGACTACGGATGCAAACAATGAAAAGAACACGACATCCATCTGCTATCCCAGGCTGCCGACCTGGAACCTAACCCAAGACTGAAGAAGAAGAACTCCAACAACACGATCAACGCTCTCACGTCAAGACATCGGAAACCTGCACCTGCAACTGTTGTTGTAGTATCTGTGAGCCACGAGGACTCAACAATCCCATAACCATGGGGAACAAGACTATCAAAGCTTAATAGGTAGGAAGAGGTAAAGTGGTGAGGTTGCAGCAGCGGCTAAGCAAAATATGGTGGCTAACTTATGAGTACAAGAATAAGATGAGCATCTACGCAAACGTTCGCAAACTAGGAGTGATCGCTAAAGATCCTGAACTACTTACGAGTCAAACATAACCCCACCGTGTTCTCTTCTCAAAGTGAAAAGAGACAGTCACGGTTACTCACACAGTTGTGTGTTTTACTTCGGATCATCTGTCATGTTTTCTACAACCGGACATTAACAAATTCCAATCTGCCACATAACCGCGGGCACGGCTTTCGAAATATCATAACCCTGCAGGGGTGTCCCAACTTAGCCCATCACAAGCTCTCACGATCAGCTGAAGTGATAAATATAATATCATCACCCCTTATCTTAGGGAAATCCGATCAGGCTCGGCATCCCGGTGCACAAGACATTTCGACAATGGTAAAACAAGTCCAGCAAGACCTCCCGGCGTGCCGACACCCTGATAGTAGCCCTGCGTATCTCGTCTCAGGCCACGTCCGGATGAGCACTACGTACATCAATCAAAGACCCAGATAACTGGGTGGCACCGCAAGTGGCTCTAGTTTGGGACCAACACCATCAGCACTGGCCCCCCTGTATGTAGAAGAAACCTCGGGTAGCGCTAACTCCCTATGCAATTTAATTAATTAATTTTTTATTATGAGCAAATTAAAACCAATGTTGGGCCTTGCTGGAGGAGTTTTATTCAAAGACGAACTGTCGAGGGGTCCCCATATACCCAACCGTAAGGAACGCAAAATCAGGGAACATAATGCCAGTTTATCGGCGCCTAAGGTGGCATGAGTGGAACAAAACACCGAGCAAAAGGCCAAGCCTTCCACCCATGCCCAGTATATAGGTGTGTTAATAATAGATATTGTGATATTCCAACAACAAGTTTCCTCCTGGAACGATCTTCATCTTCACCTGCAACTAACAACGCTACAAGAGGGGCTGAGCAAGCGGGTAACATAGCCAAACAATGGTTTTGCTAGGAAGGTTTCAAAGGTTAGAGGTTTCATGGCAACAAGGAGAGGCTGACAATAATGATGGGTAGCGCGACATATAACGATAGCATCGAGACACTAAGTATGGCAATGATAGTAAAGGTATCCAAGGGTATGATCATCTTGCCTGAGATCCCGCAAGGAAGAAGAACGGATCCATGAAGAAGACGAAGAAGAAGCCTTGAAGAAGAACCACGGGTAGACGAACGAATCCTCACGATCGCAACGGAACAAGCACTAACGAGAAGAAGCAAGCAATACGGTAAACACACAACACAAGATCATAACAAAATGCTCAACCAAGTATGATGCAAAACAAGTCTACATATGAAGCACAACAAGGCTATACAGGAAGCACAACATGGCAAGGTAGGAAGCACAGAAAAACAACACAAGTCTATATGATGCAATACATGGCAAGGTATGATGCATGACAAGTCTACACATGAAGCACAACAAGTCTATATAGGAAGCACAACATGGCAAGGTAGGAAGCACAGAAAAACAACACTAGTCTATATGATGCAATACATGGCAAGGTATGATGCATGACAAGTCTACACAGGAAGCACAACATGGCAAGGTATGATGCACTGCAGATGCACTTAGGATGCATTACATGACAACATAGGAAGCACACCAGAACAACACAAGAACAAGACAATAAGCTCAAGCAAGTAGGAAGCAAGACAGATCCGTATAGGATGCAAAACATTACAAGGTAGGAAGCACAGAGAAGCAACATAAGAACAACAAGTTTAAATGAGGCCGGAAGCTACTTAAGACAAATCCGGTAAGTCCTCATATGCATAGTTTGAAATTAGTCCAGATCTGCACAAACCTTAAGTTGAAGTTGTTAAACAGCAATTTAACATGCACCATCATGATCTACATGGAATTCTAGTCAAGTTTCATATAAAGTTTGTTTAATTCGGAGCTACGGCCTAGAAGATATGAGCAAAACAAGTTAAGCATGGCAACGGTGCAAGATGCACCCAAACATCAAGCAAACTCACTCAAAACATGAAAACAATATGATATTATGAATCTACAGGCAAAATCACACAAGTTTCTTATAAGGAACACTCAAAACGGAGCAATGGGCTAAAAGATACACATGAAACAAGATATAACAACAAGCTGAAATTAACAGCCACATAGCAACTTTGGAGCAAAAAAAATATACTCTACAGCACTCAAACATGGTGACAAGAAGCATGGACATGAAGTAGACTTATCCTACAGCAAACAACTCCATTGGAGCAACTCCATAGGAGGCATGGATCAGTAGCAACAAGCTACAACATTTTGATCATGACACTAAAAACCTGACAGCAATATTTTATAGCAACTTGGGAGCAATAATTAAACAAGCTACAGCAATCCAAATGAGCAAGTGAGGACATGGATGGATAGACAACAACATATACAACAAGGAATGATCAATGGCCACCCCAAAACTAACATGGATTTGCCTAGGGCATCAAGCAAACATAGCATCAGGATAAGATATATTCCAGACTTAGTGAAATTTCACAAATTTCACTAAGTGTTAAAATAGTAATAACAACATGGCATGTTTACAAGCATGTTTAAGTCATCTTAAAGCATATCATAGCAAATGGTTTGCACCACAGCAAAGAACACATCATGGAGATTCTAAAACAACTAGGCATGTGACATGGGAACAAACACATCAATAGCAACGAGCACCTCAACTAGGCATCTCATAACAAGTTTCGGAACATAACAACCAAATGCACTTTTGCAACATAGATAAACATGGCAATATGAACTCAAACAAGCATGCTATAGCAACCAACATGTAGAGCATCTCATGATGAACATTTTGACATATCATTTGCATCATTTGGATAAACATGCACCAAGTTATCATATCTCAAACATGGCAACAAAATGACAAGTAGCAGCAGTAAATAACAAGTAGCACCATTGCAACAGATATTAGAGCAACTAGATGAACTCAAATGAGCATGGCACAATGGAACAAAGTGTAGAGCATATCCTCACGATCATTTTGACATATCATACACTCAATTTGGATCACCACACAAAAAGATATTAGCTCCACAAGAATGCATCAGACAACAGTTTAACAAGGACTTAGTAGAAAAATGACACTAAAGAAAAAACACAACAGGTGTGGATTAGCTATATGATGCACTGGGCGGGGCAGAGGAGATGCTCACACTGGGCTCGACCCATCACTATGGAGGGAGCCGCTGGGCCGGGAGGCGGCTGGGCTTCGCGGGGCGCTCCTGGGCCTGGCGCGGAGCAGGCCGGTGGGAGGCGCTGGGCTGCTGGGCCTCGCGGCCCACCTGGTCGGGGCCCTGGCAGGGGCTGTCCGGTCTGGGGCGGAGCTGGGCTCGCGCACTGGCCTCGGGCGCTCGCGGTGGCCCACGCGGGATCGCTCCACGTCGCCGTGCTCCTCGAACGGACGCGCAGGGGCAGGGAACCAAGGCACGGCGATGGGGATGACCGGACCCGGCTCTGGCGAGTCCGGGACGCCGGCGGGGTGCGGATCCGGGGCGGCAGCCGCCGGATCTGGCGATGAACTGAACGGGGCGAGGGATCCGCGACGGGGGCGGCTTCCAGGGCGGCGGGGAGAGAGCTGGGGCGGCGCCGGCGGCGAGGATTCCGGCGAGGAGGCGGCATGGCGCGGAGGACGAGCGAGACGACGGCGATCCGAACGGGAGCCGGGCGCTGGAGCAGTTCGGGCGCGGCGGCGGATGGGCCCCGCGGGCTCGGGACGGGCCCGAGCGGGCTGCGGTGGAGTGGAGGCCAGCGGCTCCACGTGGCAAGGTGTGGTTGGCTGCGGGGCGGCGGCGCACTGATGTGGCGGGTGCTGATTGGCCCGAGTGAGGTGGCTGGGGTGCTGGACATGTCCGGCGGCGGTGCGGACATGTCCGGCTGCGCGGAGGGAGGATTTTTAGGGTTGGATCTTCGCGAAAATGGAGAGGGAGGCACCTATTTATAGCTAGAGGGAGCTAGGAGTGTCCAAATGAGGAGCCGTTTGCGGCCACGCGATCGTGATCGAACGACCAAGATCATGGAGGGGTTAGAATGGGCTAGATGGGCTGTGTGCAAAGGGGTGATGGGCCAAAAGGCAAAAGGCTTCTCGCGGTTAACACGGTTAACCTTGGGCTATCAAACGAACTCCGAACGCGATGAAACTTGACATGCAGTCTACATATGCTATAATAAGACCACACGCCAAGCTTCAACCCATTCCGAGAATGTTTTTCGGCCACTTATAAAATAAATATTCGGAGGCGCCGCGGGCGCGTGCAAGTGTGTCTGGGCTCAGAACGGACAACAGAGAGGACGAGGGAACTCGGACGGATGCAAGTTTTGAAAACATGCTGATGCAAAACACATGATGACATTGCAAAGATGCACACGCAAGCAGATGACATGGCACTGACAACGACTAACTGACTGACACCTGGCGCACCGGTCTCGGGGTGTCACAACACTCCCCTACTAACAAGAGATCTCGTCCCGAGATCTTAGGAACGAGACGGGGAAGAAAAGGAAGAACAAAGTTCTTCGAGAACAAAATGGTGAAACGAAGGAACATGAGAGGTTGAACAACTCGAAAGAAAGGATACAACGGAGATGAACGAAGTTGCAAGACTTCGTTAAACAAGAGGAAGAACAAACACGACAAGAACCAAAAGGTTGAAGGATATGAAACAAGAGCTGAAGGAACAAGAATGAACTCGAAACCACTCCGGTTATAAGAGGTAGAAAAGGAATTGAACGAAGTAATTCGGGCAACACTCAAGTTGAAAACTGAAGGAAAAGCACACCGGTTGAATATGAATGGAATGGAACAAAGACCTGAGAAGATGAAACGAAAACATGACGAGACGAACAAGAATTGCCTCCGGAAGAATTGAGAGAGTTGCATGAACAAAATTGTTGAGAAAATCAACAACAAAAGAATAAGCTTATTGTGGACTTATAGAGATCATCCCGAAACTTGAGGTGATATCATGCCGCCACCAAAAGATGGAATAATTAAGATGAAGGAAGAAATGCAAAACTCCACTTCAAAAGAATAGGAGAATTATTTGCGCTCGAGAGGCAAGAATAAGAATGCTTGAGCTGCTCCAGAAGAATTAGACGAATATTTGAAGAATGAATTAAATCACGATGAACCACCATGAAGAACTCCGGTAGCGAAAAGGATGATGATGTGGAAATGATGGACGAAAAGAATAAGATTAAAGCATTGCGATGATTTTAGACGAGGGTCCGACGAGATAGCCAAGAAACTAAGAACTCCAAAAAGAAAAGATAAAAGGACTTGGAACTAGAATTTATTCATGAAGAATAAACTCCGAAGGAAGGAATAAATCCACTCGATGAAAAAGAATAAGAATTATGTTATGCTCATCCTCCATCAATTAAATTGATGAGAAGCAATGAATTCGCATACTACTTATTCTCGTTGAAATGATTAAAGAGGGATATATCGGGAACACGCAAAAATCTTCATGAAACACTGGTAGGATTGGAATAAAAGAAATGAATGGATTGATATGATAACACCGGAATAGAGCTCTGTTGAGCGGACCACCGTAAAGAATTAAAGCCGAGTGACGAAAATGAACGAACCACCGGGAAGAATTAATCGAATGATGAAAAAAAACAAACCATCGATAAGAATTACAATCGAGTGAAGAACGAGAATGACCACCGTAAGGAATGAAATTGAACGATGCTAGAGGACAAGCCACCGTAAGAAAAATGAATCGAGTGAATACGATGAATCGCCAGAAAGAATAAAGCACTTGGGGAATTTAGAATGATGAGAACGAAGAGATTGTGAACGATTAAAGAATGCTTGAACAAGCACCGGAAGAATATGAGACGAACGAAGAGGCATCAATGAAGAATATTTGGAGGACGAAGTTGAAAACTGAGAACGAAGAGATCTTCTGAAATGATGGCCTTCGGAGGAACACAATGAAAAATAATTAATGAAATACTCCGGAAAGATGAAAACAAGTAAGGTTGAACCCACGATGAAAAGAATTAAAGCAATCTTTAAGAAGGCATAAGACTGATGGAATCCATACTTACGTCACACTTGAAAATAATTTCGGAACACTCTGGGAAAATAGAAGATTCAGGTAAGATCCTGGGAATAGACCTGTGGGTTATGAGCCCACCGAAGGGAAAACTCCGTTGAAATGGATTGAAACGAAGATAATGCACCGGAACAATTGAAACACTAGAATGAGGTGACAACCTTGAATTAATCGGAACATAGACGAATCTCCTGGGATGTCTTCGGAACTCCGGAATAATTAAATGGCGAGAGACGAACGAGCAAGGGGAAAACACTTGAGCAGAAGGAAAAGAATACGAAGAACGCCGGATACTTGAGTTGAATCCACCGGAAAAGAAAACGATGAAGAATGCCGAACGAGAGGAGAATTCACCAATTGAAATAATTGATGAAAGAAAGCAAAGACTTCACACGAGTAGGATGGATACTCGATTAAGGGCTCCGGCTGCGAGAAGCAAAAGGGTGGGCG
Source organism: Secale cereale (assembly GCA_902687465.1). NCBI lineage: Eukaryota > Viridiplantae > Streptophyta > Magnoliopsida > Poales > Poaceae > Secale > Secale cereale. The sequence goes on from LR738715.1 coordinate 816,317,161, forward strand.
GGTGGGAAAAGAAAGAACACAACGGACGAGGAAAACACCGTCGGTTGAAAAGACCTGAGGGTTGAACTTGCAAAGAAGAAGAGGGTTGAATCCACTTGATGAGAGATGCACCAGATGAAAGAACTAACAACGCGACGAACAAAAACTAACCACGTGATCCTAAAAAAAATTTGAAGGGGCTGAGGAGTAAAAGAATTCCTACTCTCCGATATAACTAGACTCCGAAAAGTTTTTGCTAGACTTAACAACGGCCAAGCTACGATCAATCAAGGGGGCTCCTATGGTCGGTCGAGGCTCTGATACCAACTTGTCAGACCCAAGATGCGATTCTATCCCGATCACGTGACACTTACGTGATTGGGGCACAACCGCATTTCGGGCGCTTAGCAATATGGATATCATTACATCGTACCATTGCATACATACATGGGGGATACAACAATACATACAAGTCACATGAATACAACAACATCAATACAAGGCATCCGACTACGGATGCAAACAATGAAAAGAACACGACATCCATCTGCTATCCCAGGCTGCCGACCCGGAACCTAACCCAAGACTGAAGAAGAAGAACTCCAACAACACGATCAATGCTCTCACGTCAAGACATCGGAAACCTGCACCTGCAACTGTTGTTGTAGTATCTGTGAGCCACGAGGACTCAGCAATCCCATAACCATGGGTAACAAGACTATCAAAGCTTAATAGGTACGAAGAGGTAAAGTGGTGAGGTTGCAGCAGCGGCTAAGCAAAATATGGTGGCTAACTTACGAGTACAAGAATAAGATGAGCATCTACGCAAACGTTCGCAAACTAGGAGTGATCGCTAAAGATCCTGAACTACTTACGAGTCAAACATAACCCCACCGTGTTCTCTTCTCAAAGTGAAAAGAGATAGTCACGGTTACTCACACAGTTGTGTGTTTTACTTCGGATCATCTGTCAAGTTTTCTACAACCGGACATTAACAAATTCCAATCTGCCACATAACCGCGGGCACGGCTTTCGAAAGATCATAACCCTGCAGGGGTGTCCCAACTTAGCCCATCACAAGCTCTCACGATCAGCTGAAGTGATAAATATAATATCATCACCCCTTATCTTAGGGAAATCCGATCAGGCTCGGTATCCCGGTGCACAAGACATTTGTACAATGGTAAAACAAGTCCAGCAAGACCTCCCGGCGTGCCGACACCCTGATAGTAGCCGCGCGTATCTCGTCTTAGGCCACGTCCGGATGAGCACTACGTACAACAACCGAAGACCCCAGATAACTGGGTGGTGCCGCAAGTGGCTCTAGTTTGGGACCAACACCATCAGCACTGGCCCCCCTGTATGTAGAAGAAACCTCGGGTAGCGCTAACTCCCTATGCAATTTAATTAATTAAGTTGTTATTATGAGCAAATTAAAACCAATGTTGGGCCTTGCTGGAGGAGTTTTATTCAAAGACGAACTGTCGAGGGGTCCCCATATACCCAATCGTGTAAGGAACACAAAATCAAGGAACATAATGCCGGTTTATCGGCGCCTAAGGTGGCATGAGTGGAACAAAACACCGAGCAAAAGGCCAAGCTGTCGGTGTACTAAAGTAGGGGTACGTTAGTATCCCGAACTTTTGCACGGGCAGTAGCAGCGTGCCGTGGCAGGGCTTGCCGCGCGTCCGCCAAAGCCCACCGAGGTTCCTTTGGAGCCATTCAAGAACAAAGTATCCAAGTTAGAGAAACAAGGCCCCGGCGAGAGGAGCTTGCTGGGAAGGCCACTCAAGGCTCAAGACCACCTCTTTGGTACAAGACCCTGGCAAGAGGAGCTTGCCGGGAAGGCCAAGCATGGCATTTCAAGAGACTTGCCACGACGCGCCGCGCGTCCCGGCAAGGCCCGGAGAGCGACAAGCTTCCGGGCGCGGCAAGGTAGCGGCCGCGGCAAGGCGCTTGCCGCGGGAGGCTTCCACTGTGTGCCCGCGCTCCAGCTCATCCGGCCACGCGTCACCCTGGGCCCTTCCAGGGGCATGTGGCGGAAGGCTGTGCAGCTTGGGGTACACGGTGGCAAGCTGCGATGACGAGGCCACCATCGTGGCGGACGGAGACGCCCTGACGGACGCTTTTTTGCACTGTTCGGGGTGACGGCGACGGGCATTTAATACCCTTGTCCCCTGCCGTCAGGGTTAGGTACAGAGCACTGTACATACACTGTTCCAACTACCACCATTTTTACGTTTTTACCCTCCACTGCGTTGCCACCTGTCGGTGACCCCTTTGACCTATAAAAGGAGGCCCATGCGCAACGTAGAGGAGGTTCCGATCCTCGATCACTCTTACGCTCGGTGTTGCTAGCTAAAAGCACTGTAGCTCTCCTTGCTCCCGAGTCAAGAACGCAATACAAACCAAGGCAGGAGTAGGGTTTTACGCCTCTGCGCGGCCCGAACCTGGGTAAACTGCTCGCGTGCACGCCTCGATCCGCTCTTTGTGCATCCTCCGCTCCCTTGCCGTACCGAAAAGGGGCTCCGGTCCCATAGGTGTTCGTGGGCGATCAGTTTCCCCGACATCTTTGGCGCGCCAGGTAGGGGGCGTCGAGGTTGTGTGAACCTGATCCGGCGTTCACGCGGGCGAAATCTTCAGCAACTTCATCAACTTCATCGACTTCATCGACATACCACCGAAGAAGAAGGCTTCGGAGGTAGCAGGCCCGTCCGCGTCGATCCCGCCGCCACCGGAGCCAACGGTCGGTGGAGTAGACGCTGGCGGAAGGGCGGACGCCGACGAGGAAACTCACGGCGCCGCCAAGTCCAAGGACAAGACAGACGACCGGGCGCATTCCAAGACCTCAGCGTCCGTGCACGCACCGCGCCCCTCTCAGGAGGTGCCGGACCGGCAGCGACGTGGTACGCAAGGTACCATACGCTTGTTGGGACAAGGTCAAACTGGCGGGTCGCGGGACGCTCAAGGCCAACATGCTGGCATGAGCAAGGCGCGGTCGCCGGGACAAGACCCTGCTCCTTCTAACGCAGTTAGAAGTCCGAGCATATCTCGCTCCTCGCACCGCTCGCCACCGCTCCCCTCCACTCCAGCAGAAGCTCTAGCTCGAGCTCAGCTGCTCCTCGACTTCCCTCCAGCGGCAGTCAAGGCCGACGACTGGAGGGCCACCATCCAAAGCCTCATCGCCTTCGCCAATAACGACTCTCCGCAGCAGCCGACGACGTCGCGGCCGCGGCAAGTTAGCCAGGCGCGGGCCGATGGCGACAAGACAGCCGGGGGTGCAACTACCGTGCAGTCCCCACCCCGAAGGCCGAAATCGCCGACTCGCCGGATCAACATCGACGACGACTCCACGGCGTCGTCGGATCCACGAGCTCGCCGCGATCAACGCCAAGTCCTTGACGACAGACGACAAGAAGACGCTCGAACTCGCATCGAGCGTCGAAGAGAAGCGCGGCGACAGTCCGACCAGCGCGCTGGGCCCTCTGTCGACATGCACGCACCCAGAGAACCAGGCGACTTGCCGTACGCGGCGGGTTGTCCTGCGTTCACCCGTGAGCTGCGGCAAGTCCAGTGGCCCAGCATCAAAAACTTCAAGCCCGACGTACCCGAGAAGTACGACGGCAAGACTCACCCGTCGGAGTTCCTCAGCATTTACACCATCGCGGTGCAGGCTACTGGGGGACGAGACGAGAAGATACTCGCAAACTACTTCCCGCTCATGCTCAAGCCAAACGTCAGGTCTTGGCTCATGCACTTGCCGGAGAACTCCATTTCTTCTTGGCTGACCTGTGCCATCAGTTTGTCGGCGCCTTCACAGGTGGCCACAAGCCTCATGGCCAGGAGAGCGACCTTCATATACTCGCCCAGAAGGAAGGAGAGTCCCTGCGAAAGTACATCCAAAGATTCAGCCGCGTCCAGCACAACATCCCAGACGTCCACCCTGCCGCGGTTATCGGCGCGTTCCACCAGAACGTGCGTAACCGCAGGATGAGGGAGGAAATGGCGATGTGCAAGATCCGAGACGTCAGTGAGCTTTATGCCCTGGCCGACAAGTGCGCACGCGCTGAGGAGGGGAGGAGACTCCCCGGAGAGGATGCTGGAGCAGGGGGAACAGATAGTGAGGATGCCGCCCCGGCAAGGAAGAACCGACGGCGGAACAACAAGAAAAAGAAGAGCAAAGAAGTACTGGTCGTAGAGCAGTCCGGCAAGGAGGCTGGCGCCAAGAAAGCCCAGGCTGGTGGCTCCGGCAAGGAAGCTGCCGAAGTGGCGGCCGCCGACAAGCAGGACGGCTCCGACAAGCAGTACTGCAAGATCCACCGCACCAAGGGCCATGACCTCCAGAACTGCAAAAGGGTCGAGTACCTCGTCGAGCAGCAAAAAGCTGAGTACAAGCGACACGACAAGGAGAAGGCCCATGGAGGTGGTGGAGAGTCCGGCAAGAAGCGGCCATTCAATGGCCGGGGAGGGCGCCGCTGCAAGGCCAAGCAGCGGCAAGGAGACAGACCTCCCCGCGGCCGCGACAAGGAGGAAGACGAAGACGACGACGAAGACGTGGAGGACGGAGATAACAGCGAGCAGGAGTTCCAGAAGGCCACAGAAGTTTTGTGCGTTGATGGAGGTGCCTCTCTGCATACTTCCCACCGCCAACTCAAACAATGGGTGCGGGAAGTTAATGCAGCAGAGCCACCCGTCGAGTCGCGCAAACTCCTGAATGTTGGGGAACGTTGCATGGGAAACAAAAATTTTCCTACGCTCACCAAGATCAATCTAGGAGGTGCATCTACGAGGGAAGAGTCGGATCCACATACCCTTGTAGATCGCTAAGCGGAAGCGTTCAAGAATGCGGTTGATGGAGTCGTACTCGCCGCGATTCAAATCGCCGAATATCCCAGCACCGAACGGACGGTGCCTCCGCGTTCAACACACGTGCAGCTCGGGGACGTCTCCTCCTTCTTGATCCAGCAAGGGGGAAGGAGAAGTTGACGGAGAAACCCAGCAGCACGACGGCGTGGTGGAGATGGTGGTGAAGGAATTTCAGCAGGGCTTCGCCAAGCACTGCAAACTAGACGAAGATATTCGTGGAGAGGGAGGGCAATGCCGAGGCACCAACTTGTATTGCTGCCCTCCCTCTACCTCTCTTTATATAGGGGGGAGAGAGAGGAGGGGGCGCCCCTAGGGTTCCCCCTAGGGGGTGGCGGCCAAGGGGAGGGGCTGCGGCCAGGGTTAGGGTTCCCCCCCCAGGCGCCTTGCCCCCCAAGTCCTAGGGGTGCGGCTGCCCTAGGGGGGCCCAGCCCCTTAGGCGCAGGTGGAGGAGCCTAGGGGGGGCGCACAGCCCTTGTGTGGGCTGTTGCGTCTCCCCACTTATGGCCCATAGGGCCCGTAACATTTACCGTGGCCCTCGAAACACCTTTCGGTTCTCCGATTCCTTCCCGATGTTCCCCAGAACAATTCCGGACTCCGTTTACTCTCATCCCATATATCAATCTTCGTCCCCGGACCATTCCGGAGACCCTCGTCACATCCGGGATCTCATCCGGGACTCCGAACAACCTTCGGTTACCATGCACTGTTCTCACTAACAACCCTAGCGTCACCGAACCTTAAGTGTGTAGACCCTGCGGGTTCGGAAACTATGCAGACATGACCGAGATACTCCCAGGTCAATAACCAATAGCGGGATCTGGATACCCATATTGGTTCCCACACGTTCCTCGATGATCTCTTCGGATGAACCACAATGTCAAGGATTCAGGTAATCCCGTATACAGTTCCCTTTGTCTCGTCGGTATGTTACTTGCCCGAGATTCGATCGTCGGTATCTCTATACCTAGTTCAATCTCGTTACCGGCAAGTCTCTTTACTCGTTCCGTAATACATAATCCCGTGACTAACTACTTAGTCACTTTGAGCTCATTGAGATGACGTATTACCGAGTGGGCCCGGAGATACCTCTCCGTCACACGGAGTGACAAATCCCAGTCTCGATCCATGTCAACTCAACAGACACCTTCGGAGATACCTGTAGAGTACCTTTGTAGTCACCCAGTTACGTTGCGACGTTTGGCACACACAAGGCACTCCTGCGGTGTCAGTGAGTTACATGATCTCATGGTCATAGGAACTTATACTTGACATGCAGAAAACTATAGCGATAACTGATACGATCAAAAGCTATGTTTAACGTTTGGGTCTCGTCCATCACATCATTCTCCTAATGATGTGATCCCGTTATCAAATGACAACCCATGTCTATGACCTGGAAACCGCGGTCATCTTTGATCAATGAGCTAGTCCTGAAGAGGCTTACTAGGGACACAAAGTTTGTCTATTTATCCACACATGTATTTAAGTTTCCAATCAATACAATTATAGCATGGATAATAAATGATTATCATGAACAAGGAAATATAATAATAACTCTTATATTATTGCCTCTAGGGCATATTTCCAACAGTCTCCCACTTGCACTAGAGTCATTAATCTCGCATTACAAGGTAATGAATCTAACACCCATAGAGTCTTGGTGTTGATCATGCTTAGCCCGTGGAAGAGGCTTCGTCAACGGATCTGCAACATTCAAATCCGTGTGTACTTTGCAAATTCTTATGTCCTCCTCCTTGACTGAATCGCGGATGGAATTGAAGCGTCGCTTTATGTGTCTGGTCCTCTTGTGAAACCTTGGTTCCTTGGCTAGAGCAATGGCACCAGTGTTGTCACAAAACAGAGTCATTGGGTTCAATGCACTAGGCACAACTCCAAGATCTGTTATGAACTCCTTCATCCAGACACCTTCCTTTGCCGCCTCCGAGGCAGCTATGTACTCCGCTTCGCATGTAGAATCGGCTACCACGCTTTGCTTGGAACTGCACCAGCTTACCGCTCCCCCGTTGAGAATATATACGTATCCGGTTTGAGACTTAGAATCATCCGGATCAGTGTCAAAGCTTGCATCGACGTAACCCTTTACGACGAGCTCTTGATCACCTCCATAAACGAGAAACATTTCCTTAGTCCTTTTCAGGTACTTCAGGATATTCTTGACCGTTGTCCAGTGATCCAAACCAGGATTACTTTGAAACCTTCCGGCCATACTTATGGCAAGGCTGACATCTGGTCTCGTGCACAGCATTGCATACATGATAGAGCCTATGCCTGAAGCATAGGGGATGACACTCATCTTTTCTCTATCTTCCGCAGTCACTGGGCATTGAGTCTTACTCAACTTTGTACCTTGCAATACCGGCAAGAACCCCTTCTTGGATTGATCCATTTTGAACTTCTTCAAAACTTTATCAAAGTATGTACTTTGTGAAAGTCCTATCAAGCGTCTCGATCTATCTCTATAGATCTTGATGCCCAATATGAAAGCAGCTTCACCGAGGTCCTTCATCGAAAAACTCTTGTTCAAATACCCCTTCACGCTATCCAAAAGTTCTATATTGTTTCCAATCAGCAATATGTCATCCACATATAATATTAGAAACGCTATAGAGCTCCCACTCACTTTCTTGTAAATACAAGCTTCTCCGTAAACTTGTACAAACCCAAACGCTTTGATCACCTCATCAAAGCGAAGATTCCAACTCCGAGATGCTTGCACCAGCCCATAAATGGAACACTGGAGTTTGCAAACTTTGTCAGCATTCTCTGGATCGACAAAACCTTCCGGTTGTATCATATACAACTCTTCCTTAAGAAAACCGTTAAGGAACGCTGTTTTGACATCCATCTGCCAAATTTCATAATCGAAATATGCAGCTATTGCTAACATGATTCGGACGGATTTAAGCATCGCTACGGGTGAGAAAGTCTCATCGTAGTCAACTCCTTGAACTTGTGAAAAACCCTTTGCCACAAGTCGAGCTTTATACACGGTGACATTACCGTCAGCGTCCGTCTTCCTCTTAAAAATCCATTTATTCTGAATGGCCTTCCGCCCTTCAGGTAATACTTCCAAAGTCCATACTTTGTTTTCATACATGGATCCCATCTCGGATTTCATGGCCTCTAACCATTTGTCGGAATCCGGGCCCACCATCGCTTCTCCATAGCTCGCAGGTTCACTGTTGTCCAACAACATGACCTCCAAGACAGGGTTACCATACCACTCAGGTGCAGTGCGTACCCTTGTCGACCTACGAGGTTCGGTAGTAACTTGATCAGAAGCTTCTTGATCATCATCATTGGCTTCCTCTTCAACCGTTGCAGGCTCCACAAAAACATCTTTCTGTTCTGCGCTACTCTCTGGTTGAAGCAGAGGTTCAATAACCTCATCAAGTTCTACCTTCCTCCCACTCAATTCTTTCGAGAGAAACTCTTTCTCGAGAAAGGACCCGTTCTTAGCGACAAACACTTTGCCCTCGGATCTGAGATAGAAGGTGTACCCAACCGTCTCTTTTGGGTATCCTATGAAGACACATTTGTCCGCTTTGGGTTCTAGCTTTTCTGGCTGAAGCCTTTTGACATAAGCATCGCAACCCCAAACTTTGAGAAAAGACAACTTAGGTTTCTTACCAAACCACAGTTCATACGGTGTTGTCTCAACGGACTTAGATGGAGCCCTATTTAAAGTGAATGCAGCCGTCTCTAACGCATATCCCCAAAATGATAGTGGCAAATCGGCAAGAGACATCATAGAACGCACCATATCTAATAGGGTTCGATTACAACGTTCGGACACACCATTACGCTGTGGTGTTCCAGGTGGCGTCAACTGTGAAACAATTCCACATTGTCTTAAGTGATTGCCAAACTCATAACTCAGATACTCTCCCCCTCGATCAGATCGTAGGAACTTGATCTTCTTGTTACGATGATTCTCAACTTCACTCTGAAATTGCTTGAACTTTTCAAACGTTTCAGACTTATGCTTCATCAAGTAAATATACCCATATCTACTTAAGTCGTCAGTGAAGGTGAGAAAATAACGATATCCACCGCGCGTCGTGACACTCATCGGGCCACACACATCAGTATGTATGATTTCCAATAAGTCACTTGCCCGTTCCATTGTTCCTGAAAACGGGGTCTTAGTCATCTTGCCCATGAGGCACGGCTCGCATGTGTCAAGTGATTCAAAATCAAGAGATTCCAAAAGTCCATCAGCATGGAGCTTCCTCATGCGTTTCACGCCGATATGACCCAGACGGCAGTGCCACAAGAAAGTGGTACTATTGTTATCAACTCTACATCTTTTGGCATCAATGTTATGAACATGTGTATCATCACTATCGAGATTCAATAAGAATAAACCCCCTACTTCGGGTGCATGACCATAAAAGATATTACCCATATAAATAGAACAACCTTTATTCTCTGATTTAAATGAGTAACCGTCTCGCATTAAACAAGATCCAGATATAATGTTCTTGCTCAACGCAGGCACTAAATAACAATTATTCAGGTTCATAACTAATCCCCATGGTAATCGAAGAGCAAGCGTGCCGACGGCGATCACATCAACCTTGGAACCATTCCCCACACGCATCGTCACTTCGTCCTTCGCCAGCCTCCATCTATTCCGTAGTTCCTGTTTAGATTTGCAAATGTGAGCAACCGAACCGGTATCAAATACCCAGGCACTACAACGAGAGTTGGTAAGGTACACATCAATAACATGTATATCACATATACCTTGCTTGTTGTTGTTGTTGGCCCCCTTCTTGTCTACCAGATACTTGGGGCAGTTCCGCTTCCAGTGGCCGTTCCCCTTGCAATAGAAACACTCAGTCTCTGGCTTGGGCCCAGCCTTGGGTTTCTTCACTGGATGAGCAACTGCCTTGCCACCCTTCTTAGAGTTACCCTTCTTGCCCTTGCCATTCTTCTTGAAACTGGTAGTTTTATTGACCATCAACACTTGATGCTCCTTCTGGATGTCTGACTCAGCGACTTTTAGCATCGCAAACAGCTCGGCGATGGTTTTGTTCATCCCTTGCATGTTATAATGCTGCACGAAGCTCTTGTAGCTAGGTGGGAGTGACTGGAGAATTCTGTCAATGATAGCCTCCTCCGGGAACACAAGTCCCAGATCAGCTATGCGGGTATAGTACCCAGACATCTTCAGTAAGTGCTCACTGACAGACGGATTCTCCTCCATCTTGCAAGCAAAGAATTTATCGGAGGTCTCATACCTCTCGATCTTGGCATTCTTCTCAAAGATGAACTTCAACTCCTGGAACATCTCATATGCTCCATGACGTTCAAAACGCCTTTGAAGTCCTCCTTCCAAGCTATACAACATGGCACACTGCACTACTGAGTAGTCATCCGCACGCGACTGCCAGGCGTTCATAACGTCCACAGAGGCCGGGGCGGGGGGTTCACCTAGCGGTGCATTTAGGACATAAACCTTTTGGGCAGCTGTGAGGATGATCCTCAGATTGCGGAGCCAGTCCACAAAGTTGCTCCCATCATCTTTCAGCTTAGTTTTCTCTAGGAACGCATTAAAATTCAGGGGAGCTACTGCGGGAGCCATCTACAACAAAAGATTTGCAAAGACATCTTAGACTATTGTTCATGATAAGTGATTTTTTACTAATCAAATTACTTATAACTCCCACTCAAATTGACATCCCTCTGGTCATCCGAGCGTGACATGATCCAAATCCACCAACCCAAGTCCGATCATCACGTGAGATGAGGTGGTGTCAATGGTGAACATCTTCATGTTGATCATATCTACTATATGACTCATGCTCGACCTTTCAGTCTTCCGTGTTCCGAGGCCATGTCTGTACATGCTAGGCCCGTCAAGTCTAACCCGAGTGTTCTGCATGTGCAAAACTGGCTTGCACCCGTTGTATGCGAACGTAGAGTCTATCACACCCGATCATCACGTGGTGCTTCGAAACGACGAACCTTCGCAACGGCGCACACTCGGGGGGAACACAATTTTATCTTGAAATTTTAGTGAGGGATCATCTTATAATGCTACCGTCGTCCTAAGCAAAATAAGATGCATAAAAGGATTAACATCACATGCAAATCATAAGTGACATGATATGGCCATCAACTCGTGCTTTTGATCTCCATCTCCCAAGCACCGGCATGATCTCCATCGTCACCGGCGTAACACCATGATCCCCATCATCATGATCTCCATCATCGTGTCGCCATCGGGGTTGTCGCGCGCCCACCATGCTCTTACTACTATTGCTACCGTTTAGCGATAAAGTAAAGCATTACATAGCGCTTAATGATTGACACGCAGGTCATACAAAAATTAAAGACAACCCTATGGCTCCTGCCGGTTGCCGTATACATCGACATGCAAGTCGATATTAACTATTACAACATGATCATCTCATACATCAAATATATCTCATCATGTCTTTGGCCATATCATATCACATACATACCCTGCAAAAACAAGTTAGACGTCCTCTAATTTGTTGTTGCATGTTTTACGTGGCTGCTATGGGTATCTAGCAAGAACGCTTCTTACCTACGCAAAGCCACAACGGTGATATTTAAGTTGCTATTTAACCTTCTACAAGGACCGCCTTCGTCGAATCCGATTCAACTAAGATAGGAGAGACGGACACCCGCCAGCCATCTTATGCAACAAAAGTCGCATGTCTGTCGATGGAACCGGTCTCATGTACGTGGACATGTAAAGTTGGTCCGGGCCGCTTCATCCCATAATGCCGCTGAATCAAGAAAGACCAAAGAGGGAAGCAATCTAAACATCAACGCCCACAAACCCCTTTGTGTTCTACTCGTGAAAACATCTACGCAAGATCCTAGCTCATGATGCCACTGTTGGGGAACGTTGCATGGGAAACAAAAATTTTCCTACGCTCACCAAGATCAATCTAGGAGGTGCATCTACGAGGGAAGAGTCGGATCCACATACCCTTGTAGATCGCTAAGCGGAAGCGTTCAAGAACGCGGTTGATGGAGTCGTACTCGCCGCGATTCAAATCGCCGAAGATCCCAGCACCGAACGGACGGTGCCTCCGCGTTCAACACACGTGCAGCTCGGGGACATCTCCTCCTTCTTGATCCAGCAAGGGGGAAGGAGAAGTTGACGGAGAAACCCAGCAGCACGACGGCGTGGTGGAGATGGTGGTGAAGGAATTTCAGCAGGGCTTCGCCAAGCACTGCAAACTAGACGAAGATATTCCTGGAGAGGGAGGGCAATGCCGAGGCACCAACTTGTATTGCTGCCCTCCCTCTACCTCTCTTTATATAGGGGGGAGAGAGAGGAGGGGGCGCCCCTAGGGTTCCCCCTAGGGGGTGGCGGCCAAGGGGAGGGGCTGCGGCCAGGGTTAGGGTTCCCCCCCCCCCCCCCAGGCGCCTTGCCCCCCAAGTCCTAGGGGTGCGGCTGCCCTAGGGGGGCCCAGCCCCTTAGGCGCAGGTGGAGGAGCCTAGGGGGGGCGCACAGCCCTTGTGTGGGCTGTTGCGTCTCCCCACTTATGTCCCATAGGGCCCGTAACATTTACCGTGGCCCCCGAAACACCTTTCGGTTCTCCGATTCCTTCCCGATGTTCCCCAGAACAATTCCGGACTCCGTTTACTCTCATCCCATATATCAATCTTCGTCCCCGGACCATTCCGGAGACCCTCGTCACGTCCGGGATCTCATCCGGGACTCCGAACAACCTTCGGTTACCATGCACTGTTCTCACTAACAACCCTAGCGTCACCGAACCTTAAGTGTGTAGACCCTGCGGGTTCGGAAACTATGCAGACATGACCGAGATACTCCCAGGTCAATAACCAATAGCGGGATCTGGATACCCATATTGGTTCCCACACGTTCCTCGATGATCTCATCGGATGAACCACAATGTCAAGGATTCAGGTAATCCCGTATACAGTTCCCTTTGTCTCGTCGGTATGTTACTTGCCCGAGATTCGATCGTCGGTATCTCTATACCTAGTTCAATCTCGTTACCGGCAAGTCTCTTTACTCGTTCCGTAATACATAATCCCGTGACTAACTACTTAGTCACTTTGAGCTCATTGAGATGACGTATTACCGAGTGGGCCCGGAGATACCTCTCCGTCACACGGAGTGACAAATCCCAGTCTCGATCCATGTCAACTCAACAGACACCTTCGGAGATACCTGTAGAGTACCTTTATAGTCACCCAGTTACGTTGCGACGTTTGGCACACACAAGGCACTCCTGCGGTGTCAGTGAGTTACATGATCTCATGGTCATAGGAACTTATACTTGACATGCAGAAAACTATAGCGATAACTGATACGATCAAAAGCTATGTTTAACGTTTGGGTCTCGTCCATCACATCATTCTCCTAATGATGTGATCCCGTTATCAAATGACAACCCATGTCTATGACCTGGAAACCGCGGTCATCTTTGATCAACGAGCTAGTCCTGAAGAGGCTTACTAGGGACACAAAGTTTGTCTATATATCCACACATGTATTTAAGTTTCCAATCAATACAATTATAGCATGGATAATAAACGATTATCATGAACAAGGAAATATAATAATAACTCTTATATTATTACCTCTAGGGCATATTTCCAACACTGAAGTGGTCCAGCACGCCCATCATCTTCGACATTGAGGATCACCCTGACCACACAACTGCGGTCGGGTGTCTGCCGATGTTGGTTTCACCAACCATCCGCAACCTCAAGGTCACCAAGATGCTGGTGGACGGCGGGGCCGGCCTGAACCTGATCTCCTCTGCTGTGGTCCGGAAATTACAGATCCCCGACAGCGAGCTCGAGGAAACCGGCACATTCCAAGGGATCAACCCGGGAAGGAGCAAGCCGAAGGGGAAAATCACACTGCCAGTGACTTTTGGCGGAGAGCTGAATTTCAGGACTGAGAGGATCACCTTTTACGTTGCCGATATCCCATTTCCTTACAATGGGATACTTGGTCGTCCAACGCTCGCCAAGTTCATGGCAGCCTCTCATTATGCCTACAACATGTTCAAGATGCCGGGCCCGATAAGCGTCATCTCTGTCCCCGGCGACAAGAAGGACGCGCTTATCTGTCCCGACGAGATCTACCGGGACGCAGCAGCCGCAGCGGACAGCAAGACACTTGCCGCTGAAGCTCCCGGGGGGAAGAACAAGACCAAGTCTGGCAAGAGCTCTGGGGCCCACTCCGGCAAACGCACCTCCTCGGAGTGCTGCGCTGCCATCGAGTACGCACCATCGAGCTCCACCGGCAAGTGCAAGAAGGCGATGGCGGCTCCGCCCACAACCAAGAAGGTGTCCGCCAAGGAGTACGAAACTGGTGGTACTTTCACCATCAGTGCTACGCTCGATCCTAAATAGGAAAGCGCGCTCGTTACTTTCCTGCGGGCGAATGTCGACGTGTTTGCATGGCAACCGTCTGACATCCCCGGTGTTCCCAGGAAAGTGATTGAGCACAAGCTTGCCATTTGTCCTCACGCGCGGCCCGTCAAGCAGAAGGTCAGGAAGCAAGCGGTGGAGCGCCAAGAGTTTATTGCAGAAGAAATCAAGAAGCTGGAAGCGGCAGGCCTTGTCAGAGGTGTACTTCATCCCACGTGGCTAGCCAACCCTGTGCTCGTGCGCAAAGCAAATGGGAAGTGGAGGCTTTGCATAGACTTCACTGATGTGAATAAAGCTTGTCCCAAAGATCCATTTCCCTTGCCGCGCATTGACCAGATTGTTGACTCCACGGCTAGATGTGAGTTGCTTTCATTTCTTGATGCATACTCCGGATACCACCAGATATTTATGGCTGAAGAAGATGAAGAGTAGACCGCGTTCATTACTCCATGTGGCACTTACTGCTTCATACGCATGCCCTTTGGATTGAAGAATGTCGGTTCAACGTTTGCGAGGGTAGTCCACACTACTTTTGAGCCACAGATACACAGGAATGTAGAAGCTTACATGGATGATATAGTGGTCAAGAGCAAGAACAAGGATACTCTGATGCAAGATCTAGATGAAATCTTTGCGAATCTGCGCAAGATACAACTCAAGCTTAACCCCGAGAAGTGCGTGTTCGGAGTCCCCTCCGGCAAGCTTCTCGGGTTCTTTGTGTCCCAGAGGGGGATTGAAGCCAATCCCGACAAGATTAAAGCCATTGAGCAGATCGAAGCTCCGTAGGGCGTCAAGGATGTACGAAGGCTCGCCGGCTGTGTGGCTGCTCTCAACAGGTTCATTTCTAAGTCCGTAGAACGCGCCCTGCCGTTTTTCAAAATCTTGAAAAAGGCAGGTCCAATGAAATGGACTCCAGAAGTGGAGGCAGCGCTGCAAGATTTGAAAAGGTACCTGTCCTCCCCTCCAATACTTGTCGCACCTAGGCCCCAAGAGAAGTTGCTGCTGTACTTAGCAGCAACCAATCAAGTGGTTAGTGCTGCGTTGGTAGCGGAAAGGGAGGCAGATGAGGAACCCACAGCCCCGGCAAGCACGTCCAGCGACAAGCAGGGGGCTTCCCCGACAAGCTCTGGTCCCGACAAGGATTGGTCTGCGCAGATGCAGGAAGAAGTGCGGAAGAAGATGGTGCAGCGCCCAGTTTATTTTGTCAGTTCCCTCTTGCAGGGGGCTAGGTCAAGATACTCTGGGGTGCAGAAGCTGCTTTTCGGCCTCCTCATGGCCTCGAGAAAGCTGCGCCATTACTTCCAAGTACATGAGATAATAGTGGTCACTCGGTTCCCGCTGAGAAGGATATTGCAAAATCCAGAAGCAACAGGCAGGATTGTCGAGTGGGCACTGGAGCTGTCAAGCTTTGGCCTCAAGTTTGAAAGTACTACAACTATTCAGAGCAGAGCATTGGCAGAATTCATAGCAGAATGGACACCAACGCCAGACGAAGAAATTCCAGAGACAAGCATCCTCGTCAAAGAAGCAAGCAAAGAATGGATAATGTACTTTGATGGTGCCTTCTCACTGCAAGGCGCCGGCGCTGACGTGCTGTTTATCGCACCCACCGGCGAGCACCTCAAGTACGTCGTCCAGATGCACTTTCCCAAGGAGCAAGCAACGAACAATACTGCAGAGTATGAAGGATTGCTTGCCGGCCTCAGAATCGCAGCAGAGCTTGGAATCAAGAAGCTGATTGTGCGGGGTGATTCGCAGTTGGTCGTCCGCCAAGTAAACAAGAGTTACCAGAGTCCGTTGATGGAATCATACATCGACGGGGTGAGGAAACTTGAAGAACACTTTGAAGGCTTGCAGATGGAGCACGTTCCAAGAGCTCAAAACGACATTGCAGACGGCCTGTCAAAGTGTGCTGCACTAAAGCTACCTGTGGAACCAGGGATCTTTGTGCTCAAGTTAACTCAACCATCCGTTACACCATCAGCTGGACAAAGTAAGAAGAGAAAGTTGATCTCCGGTGACTACTTGCCGGCAGAACTTCCTGAAGCCGCCGCCAACAAGGTCCCCAAGATCAACGACAAAGTTGCTGAGGAACAGTCTGCTCCTGCAAACCCTAGGGTTCCTACAGTTGAAGCAGGCATTCCCGACAAGTTTTGCCCCGGCAAGCTTGCCGGAGAACGTCAAGCTCCGGCCGAGCCACAGGTTCTTGCCGTAGAAGCTGACGTTCCCGCAGCAGCACTGATGCCTTTAGTCCTTGTTGTTGAGCCTCAGGCTCCAGCATGGGCACAGCAGATTGTCCGTTTCCTTCAAACAGGAGAACTTCCCGAAGAGCCAGAAGAAGCAGAAAGACTAACCCGGCAGTCAAGTATGTACCAGTTTGTCGGCAACGAACTGTACAGAAGAAGACTCAACGGTGTCAAATTAAAGTGCATTCCCCGGGAAGATGGGAAAAAGCTGTTGGCAGAGATACATGGAGGCATATGTGGTCACCACATTGGCGCAAGAGCACTTGCCTGCAAGGCATTCCGGCAAGGTTTCTTTTGGCCAGGAGCCCTCCAAGATGCAACTGCACAAGTAACCAAGTGTGAAGCGTGCCAGTTCCATGCTAAGCAGATACATCAGCCAGCTCAAGCTCTCCAGCCAATCCCTTTATCCTGGCCATTTTCGGTCTGGGGGCTCGACATCCTCGGCCCCTTTCCCCGCGTAGCCGGGGGCTTTGAGTACTTGTACGTCGCCATCGACAAGTTCACAAAGTGGCCGGAAGTGGAACCAGTAAGAAAGGTGACCGCACAGTCAGCAGTCAAGTTCTTCAGGTCGATTGTTTGCCGTTTCGGAATCCCCAACAGGATCATCACCGACAATGGCACACAATTCACAAGTCACACCTTCATGCAATACGTCCAAGACCTTGGCGCCAAGGTCTGCTTCGCTTCTGTTGCCCACCCGAGGAGCAACGGTCAAGCGGAGAGGGCAAACGCCAAAGTGCTGCGCGGACTCAAGACAAGAACTTTCGACAGGCTGCACAAATGCGGAAGAAACTGGATTGAAGAGTTGCCGGCGGCTCTTTGGTCAATCAGGACGACACCAAATCGAGCCACTGGACAGAGACCCTTTGCTCTTGTCTATGGAGTAGAGGCAGTTCTCCCCACGGAACTCGTATACGGGTCGCCTCGAGTGCTCGCTTACGATGAGCTCGAGCAAGAGCAGCCGCGGCAAGATGACGCACTGCTCCTTGAGGAGGACCGTCTTCACGCTGCTGTACGAGCTGCTCGATACCAGCAAGCTTTGCGCCGCTACCATAGCCGCAAAGTTAAAGCCAGAAGTCTCGAGGAAGGCGACCTTGTTCTTCGGCGCGTTCAGTCCGCCAAGAATTCCAACAAGTTGACGCCGAAGTGGGAAGGCCCTTATCGGGTGAGACAAGTCACAAGGCCCGACGCTGTCCGCCTTGAGACCGAAGAGGGCTTACCGGTGAGCAACTCCTGGAACATTGAGCACCTTCGCAAGTTTTACCCATAAGGCGCGGTTGCCGTGATACGCTCCGGCAACCACCTTTTGTACAAGTCTTGCCGCTGTTGCATGTAAACCTTTGTACAAAGCCGGGTGCAGACCCCGTGCATCAGTAAAACTTATGTGCCTTGCACAACTTGTCGTTTCATGCTTTTTCATCTTTCTCGCATGTACAATCTGACACTTTGTGCAGCACGCATCCCCGGTAAGCAATAACGAGCCGCAAGGCTCCATATCTGTGTTTCTCCCCTATTCTTTTCCCTAAAGCAGAAAAAGTTTTCCTCGAGCACAAGTTTGCCGGGGGGGAAGAAGACAGTAGTATGGACCAAGTGCCGTTAAAGAAAGCCTTGCCTTTGCCGGGAAGCAGATGACACAAAAGCTAAGTCACCAAAGTTTGAGCAATCAAATTTTTTAATTTTAAAGTTATCTTCCTTGAACGACCGCACTTTGTATGGAAAACCTGTGCGCGGAGGAACCAACTCGTGGCTAGCCGCGCCCTTACTTTGTTTCGAGCACGCTCAACGGCTTAAGTGTGCTGCGACAAGTGTTGCGCCCTTACTTCGTTTTCTAGTTCGCTCAACAACCTAAGTGTGTTGCGACTTGCTGCGACAAGGTTTCTTGTCGGCAACGGCACTGCCACCAGGCTGCTGAAGTTCCGCACTCAGCGCTCGCGGCAAGGGTCCCTTTGCCAGCAAGTTCCCTAAAAGCGTAGGGTAAAAGCATACAAAGAGAAGAAGTCGAGTAAAGGAAATAACATTGCATTAGCTACCCAAAATAAAGTTATGTTACAAAATGACTTGTCGCTGTTCTAATAGACCGTTGTTCATAATATAGTTGGCAGCGACGAAGGACGCAGAAAAGAAAACAGCCTAGTCTGTGCGGTCACCATCAACTCTCTTGATCTTGCCCACCTTGGCCACGATAGGTGCGACAAGAGCCTTGAGCGCCTCCTGGTCGGCGTCGGGCGGCAAGGTCCTGAGGACGTTGTTGAGGTTGAGTCCTGGGTTGCGGCGGCCCGGAGCTCCTCGGCGCGCTTCTCCAAGTCAGTGCCCACCTTGGCGACCAGAGCCTCTCGGGACTCCAACTTGGCCTGCCTGGAGCGGTACAGGGCCAGAAGCCTCCGCAGAAGCCGCTCCTCCTCGGGCTCGCTACTGCTGCCGGGCGCATCGACGAACTTCAGCCCGGCGGAGGCGAGGACTTCCCCGTTGAAGACCTCTCCCTCCGCGGGCGCCCTTGACGTAGACGCCCACGGGAGCTGGATGAAGACTCCATTGCCAGCCTCCAGATAGACACCGGGCTCAGCTGCGGTAGCAGAGGGGTCGGCGGCCGGCGCAGCGTCCGACGCTCCTGCGGCCTCAGGGCCGTCAGTGCGACTGCCGGATTCCCCCTCAGCGGCCACACCAGCAGCCTCGGCGGTCTCTTCGGCGGCAGGCTCGTTAACACCGACCACCCCTTCGTCGGCTGCGACGTCGCTGGTGTTGTCGTGCGCGCCCTCCTTGGTGGTGGCCTCTGTCTCCATCGGCTCTGCGACGGACGGATCTGACAGAAAAAAAAGAAGAAAGAAAATAGTCAAGCAAATATCCAAAAAGAGAAATTCGAAAAAAGAAAAGTCCAAGGATTTTACCTGCGCGGACCTCCTCTTCGATGGGGTTCCTTGCCGGGGAATTCTCCCTCGGCGGCGTGGCGGTAGCTCCCGCCGGCGGAGGGCCGCTGGCGCCTTCCCTTGGCGGGGTGCCTTCCCTTGGCGGAGTGATCGCCCTTGGCGGGGTGCTCGCCCTTGGCGGAGTGCTCGCCCTTGGCGGAGTATCCTCCCTCGCCGGGGAGCTCCTCCTTGGCGGAGAGGTCGAGACGTGCGGCTCGTCGGGAGCAATCTCTTGGCGCTCCTGAGGCTGTGGCTCGGCTTCTGCACAAGTCAACAAACAAGCAAAACGTTAACAAGGATAAGAAGCCCACACTCGCCCGACAAGCGAAGAGTGAACAGAAGACTTACGCTGGGGGCTGCGCTGGGGGCTGCTCTGAGGAGCAGTTGCCTGGTCCGGCAGGCTTGTCGCAGGCGCATCCCCTGCTGCTGCGACGGGCTCATCCTCAAGATCGACCACCGGGATCTTGGCCCTCTTCGCCGCCCTCTGGGCCAGGGTCCTGGAGGACAGACAAAATCAGGATCAGGCAAAGGAAAGTCAAAACAAGATCAACAGAAAATCAAAGAGAAACAAAAGTTGCCAGTACTTACTCCTCCTCCTCCTCATCGGAATTGAGCGTGGAGAAATCAAAGTCCGCCTCGCGCGTCCCGGCGCGAGGAGCTGGAGGAGTAGGCTCCCTCGGACGCTTGGCGGGAGCTGGAGCGATGGTCTGAGAAGACCCCGCTCTGGTTGTCGCCGAGGCACGAGGGGCGGAAGGAGCGGTAGAGCCGGCGCGGGAAGATCTTCCTCCAATTGGCGTCGAAGCACGGGGCACTCCCTTGACTGCCTTGCTTGTTGTGGTGGCGAGTGTCGAGCGGCGCTACGGTTGCTGGCCCGCCGGCCGCTCCGCCACGTCTGCGGCTTTGCGGAGGCACCTCCTCGCTGGAGCCGGAGGGCTTGCCGGTGGTGGTGAGCTCCCCGAGGACGAAGAAGAGGAGTCGAGGTTCAGCGACCCACATGAGTCTTCGGCAGGATCGCTTGATCCGACGCCCTGCTCGGCGGGCCCGCTCGACTCTGTGCCTTGCTCGGCGGCCTCACTTGTCCCAGCAGGTTGCCCGGTAGGCTTTGCCACTTTGAGGAACTCTTCCTCCTCGGCCAGACTTACCGCCTCCGCTGCATCCGCCTCCTCCAAAGTATATCCAAACTCGCCCGCGGCCCTGGCTGCAGCTGCCTCCTCCAACCTGGTGGCAATATATGCCATCTCCTGGTCGGTGGTGTCGCGGGTGAGGCCTCTCTTCTCGTCGGACTTGACTGGCTGCTCCACCAAGTTGTCGAAGAACATTTGCACGGCTTCGTCAGAAGGCTCCCGCCAAGTGGGGTCAATCCCATGGGAGTCGCACCACGGCATCACCGCGCGGATGGCGCTGAGCGACGCGTTGTTGCACAACGAAACTACGCCCTTCGGCAGCGCGAACCACTCTGGATGCTTGGAGTCGTACTTGAATAGCGCTCGGAGCATACCGTTGAGCTCCATGACCGTGAAATTGTAGTTGAGGCCCGGGCGCATCCTCATAATGTCCGCCGCGTTATCGAACTCCCAAGCTGGCCTTTTCCTCTCCTGCAAAGGGGCGATGCGGCAGCGAAGAAAGTCTGCCCCGACAGCTCCTACGGTGAGTTTGGCTTGCCGGAGGCGAAGAATCCTAGTGTTGGCTATCTTCAGCTTGTCGTCCTCAGGGGCCAGGTCACTCCAGTCATTGCCGCGCACTACCGCAACTTGGCGCCGGGAAGTGAACTGCTCTGGGGCGTCCTCCATGATCCAGCACCAGTTGGCCCTCCACTCATCCCACTTGCCGCGGAGCTCCCCCGTCAAGTAAGCCTCTTTCTTATGAAGTCTAAAGATCCAAGAGATCCCGCCGGACAGAGGAGACCCAGACTCGACTCGAGGAATGAAGTAATGGCGGAAGAGGGCTACATTGGGGTAAACTCCGACGAAATTTTCGCACAGATGTGCGAAAATGGCCATGGTCAAGACGGCGTTTGGGGTGAAGTCAAGAAGATGAAACCCGTAGGTATTCATGATGTCGCAGAAGAATTCGGAATATGGTGGGCAGAGTCCGCAATAGAAGAACAGAGCAAAAAAGGCATATCCGCCCGGGAACATGTCGCAGGCCACGGCGGGGAGTACCTTGGTGCGTGGATGCGCTTTGGTCTCCCTCGACCAGAAGAGATAGAAGTTTTCCTTCAGCTCCTCCGCGCTTAGCTGTGGCGGAAAGACCGCCATCTTCTTCCGCATTGACGCTAGCCGCAGCGCCTTGGCATTCTTCGCGGCCTTCGCCTTGTTGCTCTTCGGGGCCATGGCAGGGACGGCGAGGGAAGTCGACGGCGCTAGAAGTGCTGGCGGCGGCGGACGGGGGCGGAGCGCTGCTCTCTTTCAACCTCCGGGGAGAAGGGGAGCGGCGGGGGTTTCTGGAGGATGAAGAAGAAGCGGGCGAATGGAGGGAACTGCCCCTGTTTCCCCTGCTTTTAAGGGGGAGAGGGGGACGTTCCGCATTTTCCCCATTAAAGAAACAGGCCACGATCTCTCCCACGACGCCGCAATCGACGCGTGCCGTTAGGGAGGGGCGCGGTGGATACGGAGTGGGGTGTGACGCGCCATGGGCCGCGTGTGCCCGTGCACTGTTTTGGGCCTGGCCCAACAGCGCTCGGCACCGTGTGTGGACCAGGCCCGGGGGCTCCTGTAGCTATACTAAAGTAGGGGTACCTTAGTATCCCGAACTTGTGCACGGGTAGTAGCAGCGTCCCGTGGCAGGGCTTGCCGCGCGTCCGCCAAAGCCCACCGAGGTTCCTTTGGAGCCATTCAAGAACAAAGTATCCAAGTTAGAGAAACAAGGCCCCGGCAAGAGGAGCTTGCTGGGAAGGCCACTCAAGGCTCAAGACCACCTCTTTGGTACAAGACCCTGGCAAGAGGAGCTTGCCGGGAAGGCCAAGCATGGCATTTCAAGAGAGTTGCCGCGACGCACCGCGCGTCCCGGCAAGGCCCAGAGAGCGACAAGCTTCCGGGCGCGGCAAGGTAGCGGCCGCGGCAAGGCGCTTGCCGCGGCAGGCTTCCAGTGTGTGCCCGCGCTCCAGCTCATCCGGCCATGCGTCGCCCTGGGGCCCTTCCAGGGGCATGTGGCGGAAGGCTGTGCAGCCTGGGGTACACGGTGGCAAGCTGCGATGACGAGGCCACCATCGTGGCGGACGGAGACGCCATGACGGATGCTTTTTTGCACTGTTCGGGGTGACGGCGACGGGCATTTAATACCCTTGTCCCCTGCCGTCAGGGTTAGGTACAGAGCACTGTACATACACTGTTCCAACTACCACCATTTTTACGTTTTTACCCTCCACTGCGTTGCCACCTGTCGGTGACCCCTTTGACCTATAAAAGGAGGCCCATGCGCAACGTAGAGGAGGTTCCGATCCTCAATCACTCTTACGCTCGGTGTTGCTAGCTAAAAGCACTGTAGCTCTCCTTGCTCCCGAGCCAAGAACGCAATACAACCCAAGGCCGGAGTAGGGTTTTACGCCTCTGCGTGGCCCGAACCTGGGTAAACTGCTCGCGTGCACGCCTCGATCCGCTCTTCGTGCATCCTCCGCTCCCTTGCCGTACCGAAAAGGGGCTCCGGTCCCATAGGTGTTCGTGGGCGATCAGTTTCCCCGACACAAGCCTTCCACCCATGCCTAGTATATAGGTGTGTTAATAATAATAATAGATATTGTGATATTCCAACAACAAGTTCCCTCCTGGAACGACCTTCATCTTCACCTGCAACTAACAACGCTATAAGAGAGGCTGAGCAAGCGGGTAACATAGCCAAACAATGGTTTTGCTAGGAAGGTTTCAAAGGTTAGAGGTTTCATGGCAACAAGGAGAGGCTGACAATAATGATGGGTAGCGCGACATATAACGATAGCATCGAGACACTAAGTATGGCAATGATAGTAAATGTATCCAAGGGTATGATCATCTTGCCTGAGATCCCGCAAGGAAGAAGAACGGATCCATGAAGTAGACGAAGAAGAAGCCTTGAAGAAGAACCACGGGTAGACGAACGAATCCTCACGATCGCAACGGAACAAGCACTAACGAGAAGAAGCAAGCAATACGGTAAACACACAACACAAGATCATAACAAAATGCTCAACCAAGTATGATGCAAAACAAGTCTACATATGAAGCACAACAAGGCTATACAGGAAGCACAACATGGCAAGGTAGGAAGCACAGAAAAACAACACAAGTCTATATGATGCAATACATGGCAAGGTATGATGCATGACAAGTCTACATAGGAAGCACAACAAGTCTATACAGGAAGCACAACATGGCAAGGTAGGAAGCACAAAAAAACAACACAAATCTATATGATGCAATACATGGCAAGGTATGATGCATGACAAGTCTACACAGGAAGCACAACATGGCAAGGTATGATGCACTGCAGATGCACTTAGGATGCATTACATGACAACATAGGAAGCACACCAGAACAACACGAGAACAAGACAATAAGCTCAAGCAAGTAGGAAGCAAGATAGATCCATATAGGATGAAAAACATGACAAGGTAGGAAGCACAGAGAAGCAACATAAGAACAACAAGTTTAAATGAGGCCGGAAGCTACTTAAGACAAATCCGGTAAGTCCTCATATGCATAGTTTGAAATTAGTCCAGATCTGCACAAACCTTAAGTTAAAGTTGTTAAACAGAAATTTAACATGCACCATCATGATCTACATGGAATTCTAGTCAAGTTTCATATAAAGTTTGTTTAATTCGGAGCTACGGCCTAGAAGATATGAGCAAAACAAGTTAAGCATGGCAACGGTGCAAGATGCACCCAAAAATCAAGCAAACTCACTCCAAACATGAAAATAATATGATATTATGAATCTCCAGGCAAAATCACACAAGTTTCATATAAGAAACACTCAAAACGGAGCAACGGGCTAAAAGATACACATGAAACAAGATATAAGAACAAGCTGAAATTAACAGCCACATAGCAACTTTGGGGCAACAAAAATATACTCTACAGCACTCAAACAAGGTGACAAGAAGCATGGACATGAAGTAGACATATCCTACAGCAAACAACTCCATTGGAGCAACTCCATAGGAGGCATGGATCAATAGCAACAAGCTACAACATTTTGATCATGACACTAAAAACCTGACAGCAATATTTTATAGCAACTTGGGAGCAAGAATTAAATAAGCTACAGCAAGCCAAATGAGCAAGTGAGGACATGGATGGATATACAACAACATATACAACAAGGAATGATCAATGGCCACCCCAAAACTAACATGGATTTGCCTAGCACATCAAGCAAACATAGCATCATGATATGACAGATTCCAGACTTTGGGAAATTTCACTAAGTGTTAAAACAGTAATAACAACATGGCATGTTTACAAGCATGTTTAAGTCATCTTAAAGCATATCATAGCAAATGGTTTGCACCACAGCAAAGAACACATCATGGAGATTCTAAAACAACTAGGCATGTGACATGGGAACAAACACATCAATAGCAACGAGCACCTCAACTAGGCATCTCATAACAAGTTTCAGAACATAACAGCCAAATGCACTTTTGCAACATAGATAAACATGGCAATATGAACTCAAACAAGGATGCTATAGCAACCAACATGTAGAGCATGTCATGATGAACATTTTGACATATCATTTGCATCATTTGGATAAACATGCACCAAGTTATCATATCTAAAACATGGCAACAAAATAACAAGTAGCACCCTTGCAACAAATATTAGAGCAACTATATGAACTCAAATGAGCATGTCACAATGGAACAAAGTGTAGAGCATATCCCCACGATCATTTTGACATATCATACACTCAATTTGAATCACCACATAAAAAGATTTTAGCTCCACAAGAATGCATCAGACAACAGTTTAACAAGGACTTAGTAGAAAAATGACACTAGGGAAAAAAACACAACAGGCGCGGATTAGCTATATGATGCACTGGGCGGGGCAGAGGAGATGCTCACACTGGGCTCGGTCCATCACTGAGGAGGGAGCCGCTGGGCCGGGAGGCGGCTGGGCCTCGCGGGGCGCTCCTGGGCCTGGCGCGGAGCAGGCCGGTGGGAGGCGCTGGGCTGCTGGGCCTCGCGGCCCACCTGGCCGGGGCGCTGGTAGGGGCTGTCCGGCCTGGGGCGGAGCTGGGCTCGCGCATTGGCCTCAGGCGCTCGCGGTGGCCCACGCGGGATCGCTGCACGTCGCCGTGCTCCTCGAACGGACGCGCAGGGGCAGGGAACCAAGGCGCGGCGATGGGGATGACCGGATCCGGCTCCGGCGAGTCCGGGACGCCGGCGGGGTGCGGATCCGGGGCGGCAGCCGCCGGATCTGGCGATGAACTGAACAGGCGAGGGATCCGCGACGGGGGCGGCTTCCAGGGCGACGGGGAGAGAGCTGGGGCGGCTCCGGCGGCGAGGATTCCGGCAAAGAGGCAGCATGGCGCGGAGGATGAGCGAGACGGCGGCGATCCGAATGGGAGCCGGGCGCTGGAGCCGTTCGGATGCGGCGGCTGATGGGCCCCGCGGGCTCGGGACGGGCCCGAGCGGGCTGCGGTGGAGTGAAGGCCGGCGGCTCCACGTGGCGAGGTGTGGTTGGCTGTGGGGCGGCGGCGCACTGATGTGGCGGGCGCTGATTGGCCCGAGTGAGGTGGCTGGGGTGCTGGACATGTCCGGCGGCGGTGCGGACATGTCCGGCTGCGCGGAGGGAGGATTTTTAGGGTTGGATCTGCGCGAAAATGTAGAGGGAGGCACCTATTTATAGCTAGAGGGAGCTAGGAGTGTCCAAATGAGGAGCCGCTCACGGCCACACGATCGTGATCGAACGGCCAAGAGCATGGAGGGATTAGAATGGGCTAGTTGGGTTGTGTGAAAAGGGGTGCTGGGCCAAAAGGCAAAAGGCTCCTCGCGGTTAACACGGTTAACCGTTGGGCTATCAAACGAACTCCGAACGCGACGAAACTTGACAGGCGGTCTACCTATGCTATAATAAGACCACACGCCAAGTTTCAACCCATTCCGAGAACGTTTTTCGGCCACTTATAAAATAAATATTCTGAGGCGCCGCGGGCGCGTGTAAGTGTGTCTGGGCTCAGAACGGACAACGGAGAGGACGAGGGAACTCGGATGGGTGGAAGTTTTGAAAACATGCTGATGCAACACACATGATGACATGGCAAAGATGCACACGCAAGCAGATGACATGGCACTGACAACGAATGACTGACTGACACCTGGCGCACCGGTCTCGGGGTGTCACATGGCAGTGGCCGCTGCGCATAACGGGCGGCCGGGCGCTGGCCGTGGCTGCGGGTGCTAGCGAAGGCCGCAGCCCGGCACGGCGAGGCGAGGCCGTGGCTCACCGGCCGCGGGAGACATGGGGGATGGCCGGCGGCGGGCATGTTGAAGGTGGAGGGGAAAGATCACAGAAAGGAGGGGGGAGGGTTCCTCACAAGGGAGCTGCAGGGGGGAGGCAGTGGGCTCGAGGAGGTGGCGACAGTGTCGCCGGCGATGGGGTGGCGGCGGAGGGCGGCGCCGTTCGGGGAAGGTGCCGGCCTCGGAGTCGAGCAGCGCCAGGCTCGGTGCGGTCTGGCGGGAAGGAGGGCGAAGGCGCTCCGGCGAGGTGCCTCACAGGGCGACGGCGAGGCGCGTCGATGTCGGGTCGTCGAGCCCGATCCAGTTCTGGATCGGGGGGAGAGGGAGATCGGCGTGGGAAGGGAGTGACGACGGGCTAGGGTTCTCGAGGGGGGTCTAGGGGGTTATGGGGGGGGGGTGCGGCTGGGCCGGCCTGGCACCCAAAGACCAGCTGGGCCATGGCCTAGCAGGGGAGGGGGGGGTCTCTAATTCATATTTTTTTATTTTTCTGTTTCAATTAGTTTAGGACACTTCAAACATTTTGCCAAAATGTTGGCCCGCGACCAATATTAACAAAAGAATATTTGCCACGTGATGAACATTTAGTTTTGACATTTGAAAACTTTTAATTTTTTCTTTGTTTTAAATTTTGAAATTGAATCGGTTTCGAACCGAAGCGAGTTTAGTAATAGTAATCATGGTGACGTGGCATCATTGCCAGAGGGTTACTGTAGCTTGATTACCCGGGCGTTACAAATCTCCTCCACTACAAGAAATCTCGTCCTGAGATTTAGGAGGTAGATTAAGGGGAGAAGGAGTCGGCAAGGATGGAGCCCAACACAAGGTAGGTTCCTGGGGACTAACTCAGTGAATATGGCATAGAGAAAATCTCTTGAGTTGAAAATTCAAGAAAGCCATCTAGAGCAAAGTAATGAGGTGCAATTAGAAGCTTCACCGGGTAAGCAATCATTCGTTGCCTGAAACAGAGGTTGAAATGGGTCCAGAGCAACAAAAATAAGTATAACACCAGATACCAGAAAAGATCATTAGGAAGGTGGCTCGCGAAATGCGCACGAAGCCAAAGCGTGAGGAATATCCTTGGAAACGGGGGGTGTTCACGGGAGTCAGGTTTTGATCCTGAGGAACTGTGGGGTATGGGCCCACCATGTGGGTTAAAGGTAGGAAGGGCGATGATAGCAAGGCATGTCAGAGCATAGACTGTCAGTTATGTTGGCAACAACGTCAGTACCAAGTGCGAGGGACGAAGAGAACCATTTTCCTGCTCGTTGAACGAGGCGGACCAATAGGTAAGGTTCTCGTCCATCGGTGGTTACCGTAATGTTATCAACAATAGTACCAGGGTCTTACTGACAGAGTTGTACTCCAAGGTGCTTACATAAGCAGAAAATTATTGTTGCTTAGAGCAAAGAAAGGTTAAACAAACAAATGGAAAGGAAAATGTGTTTAAACACAATGAATAGGAGTAAATCATCGCCAAGATTAAGCAGGGCATGATATACGTGTCAGGAGATCAAAGTCATGACCATATAGATAAAAGGGGTCAGAGGGATTATGATATGTACCCACACAACTATGTTGGATAGTTGATCAAAAACATTTAGCATTGCGCTTACCATGTTCTTGTGGATCTTCGGAGTATCATAGACATGCTTCGAGATAGCACCAGCATAATCATTGGGTAAAGACCCGATTTTTGAATACGCAAAGGATCCATCAGGAACAACTTATAGAATAAGTCTCACATTTTCAACAAGGAAAAGATGAGGATGTGGCCGACGGGTTTAGCTGCAATCCATCGTCATGTCAAAGAGGATGTAATTCCAAAATTATATGAACCAGTTTGTGTTGGGGTGAAGGCATAAATGTTGTCGACGATAACACAAATCATCGAGGGGAAAGGATGGTATTACCCATCATGAATTCGATTCACAACTTGGAATAAGGCAAATCATTATTGATGAAGATCTCGACACAATTGTCGAGAGATTTCATTAGGATGTAATCGATCGGCGATAACATCGAGTAAAATGAAAGATGGAGTGAAAGGTTATGGAAACCACTAGTACAATACAAACTTGAAATCAAGCTAGTTTTTCAAGGCGGAATGATATGCCGAAGAAGATCGGCGTAAGCTTAGCTCATTGTCGAAATTGTGCTCCGGGAAGAAGGACGAGGTAGCACAGTTAAAAGATGCACGATAATGAGATAGACGATCAGGCTAGATATGACTTGAAGAATTAATAAACTCATAAGCAATGGAGATTACTTAGAGTTATTGAATCAGAGTGCGAAATTGATTCATTTACCGGTGTCCTTGAGTGTCTAACAACTCAGAACCCGGGGAAAATTGTAATCGGTGAGAAGTAATACTTGAAAAAGAACTCATAAGAAGTAATATGGTTCTGTGACATTATCGACATACCACGGGGTAATACTCGAAGGTAGACCATAATAGAGGTTGGACAGGTGCATTAACCCGCAAAATATAAGTGGCTTAACTTGTCCGAGAAATGGTATTTAAAGGAGAGCATGGTCGGAACCACGATTGCAAAAGGCTAGATCCTAGATATAAGTTGAACTTATATCAAGGGGATAATTAATTTAAGAGAAGCTTTAACGATAAGATCTACATCGTGTACATGGGCATGAACGGAAAGTCCAAGGTTGACTCCCACTTCTTCAATGCATAAGCTTTCATTCACTGCTATATTAAAAATGAATAGATTGCGAAGACTTGCCTGGTGAATTGCAAGAGGAGTATGAACCTTGGAAAACTTAGGCACATACTACGCAACCCATCGGGGCATCTTAGGCACATACTACGCAAACTTGAGGAGCAAATTATACAAGCTCGAAAGCAGAGCATGGTTGAGAAAGGAGATGATATATTTTACCCAAGGCATTATATATCATGGCAGTACTCACAAGGTATTTGAATATGAAGGCCGCTGTCGGATAAAATCCAACAAAGGATCCAGTGGTCTACAAGGGATCTGATGTGAGCATCGGTACTCAACCAGAAGAAGAAAGAATACAGGGGGATCAGATTATAGAAACAACTGACTAATTCAAGCTCGGATCAAAGGAATTACGATTTCCAAACCAAGGGATCAGAAGCAAATGCTCTGATAAAGGATGCATAAGTTGAATAGACTTAGGGGTACAATCGACGACAATTAGATTGGTCGAGATCCAGCTCATATTCGAAATGATGTCTGAGCTGGAAGAACGAATGGTAGTTTGACTGATGATTGCAAGTATTTGCAACCTATTGAATCAATAAGATCATAAAGTCAATCACAAAGGATTTTAATGAATATTGCTATACATATGGAATTAACCATAATGCAAGCAGGTAAAACTTTCCAGAGCAATAGGTTGCCGAGGATTTTGGAAGATTGAATTGTGTTTCAAAGACCTCTGTGAAATGCATGAACAACTGGGAATGAACGAACCCCCAGTAAATGTGATGAATTATTCATACATGTATTCATGCGGAAAAGGAGTTGAAAAGCAGCAGGAAAAAGGATTCTCGAAAGTCGAAGAATACGTTTGGGTATCTTGTAATAACAAGAACAACTAGGGATGGAAGTATGAACGGCGAGGGTATGCAGTTACCCATAAGGATGTAACGGTATTAAGGATTGTTAAAGAAATGAACACAAGTTCTCGGGAGTAGATCTGAGAGTATCTTCAAAGTCTTCTGATGAAGCGGGCAACCGTATGGATTGAAGGGGCTCTCCGGGGAAAGTCGTTACGAGAACCTAATGTCGTTAGTAAATTCATTTAACCCGAATAGAAGAGAGAATAAAGTCCCAGAGTATAGACGAGGAGTAAAAGATCCTAATACCACCCAATGGCGACGTGGGCCCATAAGCCACACAACCATGTTAGTAAAACAATTTTTTCAAAGACTAGACTCAACTTCGGCCAAGGAGTTGGAAAGGGGGTTCCTATAGGCAGTCGGCTCTGATACCAACTTGTGACGCCCCGATTTGACCGTACACTAATCATGGAGACAAATGTGTATGACCAAGATCAGGGACTCACTGGAAGATATCACAACACAACTCTAGACACAAATAAAATAATACAAGCTTTATATTACAAGCCAGGGTCCTCGAGGGCTCGAATACATAAGCTCGAATACACAAGAGTCAGTGGAAGCAACAATATCTGAGTACAAACATAAGTTAAACAAGTTTGCCTTAAGAAGGCTAGCACAAAACATCAATGATCGAGAAGGCAAGGCCTCCTGCCTGGGACCTCCTAACTACTCCTGGTCGTCAGCTGTCTCCACATAGTAGTAGGCTCCGTCGGGGTAGTAGCAGTCATCAAGTGTGGCATCTGGCTCCTGGACTCCGCCATCTGGTTGCATCAACCAGAAAGAAGAAAGAAGGGGGAAAAAGGGGAGCAAAGCAACCGTGAGTACTCATCCAAAGTACTCGCAAGCAAGGATCTACACTACATATGCATCGGCACCAATGAAAAGGGTAGTATCTGTGGACTAAACTGCAGAATGCCAGAATAAGAGGGGGAGAAGCTAGCCCTATCGAAGACTAGCATCTTCTGGAAACCACCATCTTGCAGCAACAGGGGGGAGTAGAGTAGTATATCATAAGTCATATTTATGTTGTTGTTCCAACGCTCCGGGATCCTTTCTCGACTCCTGAAGCAACATATCCAATCAATGCCTCAGCATCCAGTTCTAGTTGTAGCGATCGGGATCCAACTCCAAGTGTCCGTTACCGTAGGACAGGCTATCGATAGATGTTTTCTTCCACGCAGGGGTGCACCAACTTACCCAACACGCTTGCTTAACTCCGGCCAGACACACCATCAGGTCATGCCCGCCCTCGGCCAAACAATGCGCCGCAACCCGACCTAGGCTTAATAGAGAGGTCATGCATGCCGGACTAAACCCTATGGCCCCAGGGGTCATGGGCCAATCGCCCCGGGAACTCCTGCATGTTGCGTGGGCGGCCGGTGAGCAGACCTAGCAACCACCTTTAAAAAGGTAGGAGCCTAACCAGTCCAACCCGGCGTGCGCCGCTCAGTCGCAATGACGTCAGTTAAGCTTCGGCTGATGCATACGACGCAGAACGCCCATACTATGCCCACGTGATGGTTAGCGCTATCGGGCCAGAGGCCCCTCAGATCAAATATCCAAACCATTTAGTGTCTCGGGAACGCGCGGTAACGAGCAGAGACTCACGAAAATGTGACCCCATCGCCCCGTCTCGAGAACTTGCGGCAAGGGCGAGTGCCCGGCCACGCCTCGTATTTATCTCGCGGGCACCTTCCAGGTCAACCCGACTACACATCACTCGCAATTAAGCTCGCGCGGGTACCCCTCTGGGTCAACCCGTCTTTAGTAACCATGTTCAGTGTAAAGTCATAGTAACCATAGTAACTGTGTGTCTGACACCAAAGGAAAACCTGAGGAAATCACCCTCGATGGAATTCCACCTGATGTTTATCGTCAAGGTGAACGAAAGAGGAGTCACCCTCGAGGTCCACTCTTGAGGAGTTGCATGACAGTGTCGTTATCAGGAGTGGAGAAAGAGGAATCACCATCGATGACCACAACCGATGAACTAACCTACAAGGTTAACATCAGAAGTGCTGATGGGTCTCACCCTCGGCACTCGATAGTAACCCAGTAGTGTCGAGCAACTAAGGGGAAAGTGACGTGCGGTGCCGGGTCCTGGTCTTCGATCCCGTTGATCGGGTCTTCTGATAATCCAGCGGGGCAGGCGGGACAAGGTAGGGGGTCACTGGTGGATCTCTAACCAGCCTATACTAAGCAGTTTAGTATAAACATGTAAGTTATGAAAGCAGTATCAATAACAGGCTATGCATTAGAATAGGATCATACAGAAAGCAGTAGCAGTTCTAATGCAAGCATAAGAGAGAAGAGAGTGGGCGATATCAAAATGATCAAAGGGGGTTGGCTTGCCTGGTTGCTCAGACGAGAAGGAGGGGTCATCGTAGATGCAGTTGATCACCGAGGTAGCATCAGTCCCGCGGTCTACCAGAGAGAAGAGGGGGAAGAAACAATAAATACAAAGCATACGGATGCAACAAAGAAGCACGACAAGTCAACACGCAGTGCTAGGGTATTCTAACGCGGTGGTACACGGTACCGGCAAAGGGGGATATCACTCGGGAAATTATCCCCGGCGTTTCGTGTTTTTGGTCAGATGAATCGGAGAGGGAAAGTTGCAGGTTCACTATGCTAGGGACATGTGGTGGATGAACGGCCCGCGTATTCGGATTCGTCTCGTCGTTCTGAGCGATTTTCATATATAAAACTTTTCGATCCGAGCTACAGATTATTATATATGAATTTTCAAAGTTTTAAACATTTTTAGGAATTTATTTAAATAATTTAAATCAACATTATCCAGAACAGTAAGTGGTGACGTCAGCATGATGTCAGGGTGATGTCAGCAGTCAGTTGACTTAGTCAAACTGACGTGTGGGGCCATACTATCATAGACTAATTAATTAACCAGGTTAATTAGACTAATGTGTAATTAGTTTAATCAAACATAATTAATTAGGGTTAATTATCAGGATTAATTAAATTAATTATTAATTAATTAATTAATTAATATACTCTTTATTTATTATATTATTATTTTTATTACTTTTATTTTTTAAAAGGAGGACGGGCCTAGTGGTCAGTGGCCCACCCGGGGGCCTAACGGGGCGTGGGTTAACGGGCGGCCGGGCGCCGGGCATTAGCCCGACTCGGCTCTGGCCCAGGCCAGCCGAGGCACGGGCGCACGGTCAAGGAAGCGGCGCGCGGCGCCGGCGAAGGTCGTCGCGGGTAGGCGCTGGGGCGGGGTCGGCCATGAGCGGCCGGCGCCTGGCAGGGGCAAGCGCGGCCGTGAGGCGGAGGCTAGGGGTGGCCCTGCGGAAGGAGGAGCGGTCGGGGCGGCAGAGGCGAGCGAGGCCACGGACGGCGGGGTGAGGGTTGGTTGCGGGGCGCCGGCGGTCAGCGGCGGAGGCGGCAGTGGCCGCTGCGCATAACGGGCGGCCGGGTGCCAGCCGTGGCTGCGGGTGCTAGCGAAGGCCGCAGCCCGACACGACGAGGCGAGGCCGTGGCTCGCCGGCCGCGGTAGACGCGGGGGATGGCCGGCGGCGGGCATGTAGAAGCAGGAGGGGAAAGATTACAGAAGGGGGGGATTCCTCACAAGGGAGCTGCAGGGGGGAGGCAGTGGGCTCGAGGAGGTGATGTCTACACACGCTTCTACTCTTGTAGACTATGTTGGGCCTCCAAGCGCAGAGGTTTGTAGGACAGCAGCAAATTTCCCTCAAGTGGATGACCTAAGGTTTATCGAACTCAGGGAAGTAGAGGTTGAAGATGGTCTCTCTCAAGCAACCCTGCAACTAAGATACAAGAAGTCTCTTGTGTCCCCAACACACCTAATACACTTGTTAGATGTATAGGTGCACTAGTTCGGCGAAGAGATGTTAAATGGCAAGTGATATGGATGGCAAAATAAAGTAATATAAATCTGTAATAAAAAGTCCAGCAAGCAAACAAGTGGTAAACGTGAGCACAAATGGTATTGCAATGGTGGAAACAAGGCCTAGGCATCATACTTTCACTAGTGGCAACTCCCAACAACATTAACATAATCGATTCACATGATATTTCCCATAAAACATGCAAAGGGGACACACTCGGAGGTCATTCCTTCGTGGTCAAGAGAGGACGAGAATTATGTAGGGCTACAAAAGCACACCTCAAAGTTCGTAGTTCCCAATCTAAGGATTTCCCAATGTCACCGCGGCCATCCAAAGAGAGTCCCACAATCACCACAACATATCTAAAGGATAGTCAAAGACAAGCACCAAGAGACTCTCAATCTTCAATCAACACACAAGAGAGGAAATAACTCATGAAAATATTGTTCTAATCCATGTCCAATAGACCGCTGTCACCTTGGTCTCGGGGATTATACTAGATAAAGACAAGTGAGTACATCAATCCAATACATAGAGGAAGGGGAAATATCATGGGATCACCCTAGATTAACATAGCCTATGATCACAACGAAGATCACATCATGGGAGAGAGAATTGACAACATAGCTACTGGTAAGAACCTCAGCCCCGAGGAGGAACTACTCCCGCATCATGGAGGGAGGAAGCAACGTCGATGGAGATGAATCTGGGGGCACTTCCCTGTCCCGGCAGGGTGCCGACACAGGAATTCTGGTCCCCCGAAGCTTGATGGCGATGGTGGCGGAGATCGGAATTACGTCTGGAGAAAAGGGGTCTGGAATCAGGGTTTCCGCGAGACGCTTTAAATATATGCCAAAGGGGGGCATCAGAGGGGGTCAGGGGTGCCCAGGCCCCCCCCCCGGCGCGGCCCAGGGGGGGGGGCGCGTGGGCAGGCCGCCTGGAGCCCCTGTGGGTCCCCTCTGGCCCTACTTCGGCCGCATGGAAGCTTCCGGAACGCTGATTTTTTATATATTTTTTCTGGATTTTTCCTGGCAGTTCTCGTAATGTGAAAACCTGAAATACAAAAACAGCCGAAAACAGAAACTGGCACTGGGGTGCACTGAGTTAATAGGTTAGTCCAAATATGATCAAAAGTGTATGGAAGTGTATAAATATCATAGCAATATCACCCAAAAGAGGCATGGAGCAAGCAGAAATAATAGATACGTTTTGGACGTATCAACATCCCCAAGCTTAATTCATGCTCGTCCTCGAGTAGGTAAATGATAACAAGAATAATTTCATTGGTGTCATGCTATTAACCATATAGGACTTATTCATAGTCATAGGACAAAAGCTTACTGATACAATGAATCTGTAGTAATTAAGTTGCCTCATGAGAAAATCACAAAGAACTGAAAGTTTTACAATATGATACTGAAACATCAAATAGATTTGCAATGAACATGATATGCAAATATGATAAAGTGATATCTAGCTTGCCCCCTTTAGTGAAGCAAAACATAAATGCAGGGGCACCTTCAAGGTTTAAGTGATGACTAGATACAATGATTTCAGAATAAACGATATCACAATCATGCAAAAGACAATGCTACTTTGGGACAATGCACATTACACTCAGAAAGACAATCATGCTCTCAGTAGTTGGTGCTTTAATAAGAAGGTGAAGACTCTCGAACCGTGGCTTTAGTTGGCAAGGTTGAAAACCCGTAGTCGGAAACAAAAACTAAACATGTACCAGAGCTCTTGGTTTTAAAAACAGAGGTAATAATTATTTTTTGGATATGCATGTTTCGTCAACGAATGCTAGCAGACAACTCAATTACTTCTTGAGATGGACATGTTTCGAGGAGCGGCTCCCGAATGAGGACGATCACATCCTCTTAATCTCCTTTGTTTATCACTGCCAAAGTTTTCTGATTTCTCATGAACAAAGCGTGAAGGAGGGTTTGTTTGTTATATTATTTTTGAGCCGGGCGCACTCTATGCCAGTTCCTTCTCGTATTATGGGTTTGCACATTAGACATGCAATCCCGGGGTGAAGCTTGTTCAACTTAAAAAGATCGTGAATTAACTACTACTTCCTCATGAGCTAAAACAGAGGCACAAAATAGAAATGCTTTTTTGAATAATTTCGAGATGCTACATGAAAGTCTTCGTTAGGAATGGCAGGTAAATACCATGTATAGGAAGGTATTGTGGACTCATATGGCATAACTGGTTTAAAGGATTTTGGATGCACAAGCAGTCAGTCCGCTTAGTACAGGTGGAGGTTACCAAAAGACTGGGAGCGACCAACTAAAAGAGCAATGACGGTCATAATCATGCAGAGCGACAAAGCAACATTGAATCAGGCATGGAAGTTATATCGCTACTCAGAAACAAAAGATCATCAAGGCTTGACAGACTTTCTTTACAGTCTTAAATATGCGTGAGCATACGCCAAGTCAATCAAAATAAATTCTCGAAGGAAGATATTACTAAACCATACCACATCATAGGCAAAAAAATCATGTTGGTACTCCAATAACACATTGGGAACCCCCCAGCTATTTGAGACTAACCATAAGAAAACATGAACTACTAAGCACCTTTATGCACGTAGCATTTTTATCATAGACATATCAACCAATGCAACAGAAGCAAACTCTCTTAATAAGATAAGCATGATAACTAAAGAGAGTTCAAGCAACCAACTAAATAAAAGCTCTTTAAAAAGATAAGCATGAAAACTAAGAGCTGAACATGATAGTAGCTATTGAAAGACCAAGAACATACACAGCAAAGATAGACATGAAAATTCTATGTTATGTTCTAGGTAGAAGTGGAGCGTGTTTCTCTCCCACATAAAGAAAGCTGAGTTCCGACTCGTTATGAAAAGCTAAAGAAAACTAAAAAGGAAACTAAAAGCAAGACGCTCCAAACATAGCACATGACACATGAAGTGATAAAAATATAGTGGAACGAAAGACGAACTGATAATGTTGATGGAGAAGGGGATGCACGGGGGCATCCCCAAGCTTAGACGCTTGAGTCTCCTTGAATATTTCTTGGGGGTGCACGGGGGCATCCCCAAGCTTGAGCGCTTGACACTCCTGAAACTTTTTATCATCTTCCCTCGCACACTTGAAAACTCCTGAAACTTTTTATCATCTTCCCTCGCACACTTGAAAACTCCCTTCATACATAACTCATCATAATCTGATTAGCGAGGTTAGTACCCTTAATAAAATAATTGTTCCTTGCTGGAAATAAAGATATTCTTGAATTTCTACTGTTTCTCAAGATTGCCAAAAGGTTTTTGCAAAGAAAAAGCAAGCTCTTGGTTTGCAAAATGAAGGAAAGGCAAAACAGGACAGAATCTGTGAAAAACAGAACAGCAGGTAGTAAATGATTTGTTCTGGGTACTTGTGCAACTCAAATCAAAAAACTCAGAACAGACGCACGAAAGACAATTATATAGAGAACGCTGTCGAACAAATTCAGACCAAAAAGATGATCTGGTGATTTTATACGAATTTTTCTATCCAAGGACAGAATCTGTTTCCTGGACAGCACCTCACAACTTTTGAACTTTCTAGCAATCAGAGGCTATACTTGGCACAATTATGAAAAGCAAAGATACAATGATGATGCTACAGCAGTAAAAACATCAAGACACAACAAAAACTAAAAGAACAAACTGAAAGTAAAGATAACAAGGGTTGTCTCCCTAGAGCTCTTTCTTTATAGCCATAAAGATGGGCTTAAGACTTTAATGATGCTCTCGTAGGAATAAGAGTTGAAGAACAAAAGAGAGCATCAAGAAGCAAATACAAAACACATTTAAGCCTAACATGCTTCCTATGCATAGGAATATTGCAAGAGAATAAATTATTGAAGCATAAAGCAACTAGCATAGGAAGGCAAAACAAGCATAACTTCAAAACCTTCAACATAAAGAGAGGGAACTTAATATTATTGAAATAACTATAAGCATATGTTCCCTTCTCATAATAATTTTCAGTGGGATCACGAACAAACTCAACAATATAAGCATCGCATAAAGCATTGTTACCATGATCCACATGCACAAAGGTACTCTTACTCTCCACATAAGCATCATGAAGAGGATAAAACATAGTATAAAAAAGAGACATAAGCTCTTGCCAATCAAGCAAGTGCGAGTTATCGAGAAGCTTATACCAATCTGAAGCTTTATCTATAAGTGATACGGCGAACAATTTCCTCATGACAAACTCCATTGATTCACCTGCAAGCTTAAATAATGAACATAGTTGTGACAGATATAGCAAGTGTTCACCGGGATGTCTGTTTCCTGCATAACGATTAGCCAAAATATAATCGATAATACCAGCTGGTATTTTATAGGGCACAATTTCAGTAGGGGGAGGAGCAACCACCATAGGTGTGGGGCGTCTTCCCGCAAGCAACGATCCAATAGCAAGGTTGTCCATAAGCATAACTAGTGAAATAAAAAACAAGAAACAAAAAGATTTAATTGCAAGATCTAAAGATATATCTTCAAGCACTCACTTCCCCGGCAATGGCGCCAGAAATAGCTTGATGTCTACACACGCTTCTACTCTTGTAGACTATGTTGGGCCTCCAAGCGCAGAGGTTTGTAGGACAACAGCAAATTTCCCTCAAGTGGATGACCTAAGGTTTATCGAACTCAGGGAAGTAGAAGTTGAAGATGGTCTCTCTCAAGCAACCCTGCAACTAAGATACAAGAAGTCTCTTGTGTCCCCAACACACCTAATACACTTGTTAGATGTATAGGTGCACTAGTTCGACGAAGAGATGTTAAATGGCAAGTGATATGGATGACAAAACAAAGTAATATAAATCTGTAATAAAAAGTGCAGCAAGCAAACAAGTGGTAAACGTGAGCACAAATGGTATTGCAATGGTGGAAACAAGGCCTAGGCTTCATACTTTCACTAGTGGCAACTCCCAACAACATTAACATAATCGAATCACATGATATTTCCCATAAAACATGCAAAGGGGACACACTCGGAGGTCATTCCTTCGTGGTCAAGAGAGGACGAGAATTATGTAGGGCTACAAAAGCACACCTCAAAGTTCGTAGTTCCCAATCTAAGGATTTCCCAATGTCACCGCGGCCATCCAAAGAGAGTCGCACAATCACCACAACATATCTAAAGGATAGTCAAAGACAAGCACCAAGAGACTCTCAATCTTCAATCAACACACAAGAGAGGAAATCACTCATGAAAATATTGTTCTAATCCATGTCCAATAGACCGCTGTCACCTTGGTCTCGGGGATTATACTAGATAAAGACAAGTGAGTACATCAATCCAATACATAGAGGAACGGGAAATATCATGGGATCACCCTAGATTAACATAGCCTATGATCACAACGAAGATCACATCATGGGAGAGAGAATTGACCACATAGCTACTGGTAAGAACCTCAGCCCCGAGGAGGAACTACTCCCGCATCATGGAAGGAGGAAGCAACGTCGATGGAGATGAATCTGGGTGCACTTCCTCGTCCCGGTAGGGTGCCGGCACAGGAATTCTGGTCCCCCGAAGCTTGATGGCGATGGCGGCGGAGATCGGAATTGCGTCTGGAGAAAAGGGGTCTGGAATCAGGGTTTCCGCGAGACGCTTTAAATATATGCCAAAGGGGAGCATCGGAGGGGGTCAGGGGTGCCCAGGCGCCCCCCCGGCGCGGCCCAAGGGGGGCCGTGTGGGCAGGCCGCCTGGAGCCCCTCTGGGTCCCCTCCGGCCCTACTTCGGCCGCATGGAAACTTCCGGAACGCTGATTTTTTATATATTTTTTCTGGATTTTTCCTGGCAGTTCTCGTAATGTGAAAACCTGAAATACAAAAACAGCCGAAAACAGAAACTGGCACTGGGGTGCACTGAGTTAATAGGTTAGTCCAAATATGATCAAAAGTGTATGGAAGTGTATAAATATCATAGCAATATCACCCAAAAGAGGCATGGATCAAGCAGAAATTATAGATACGTTTTGGACGTATCAGGAGGTGGCGACAGTGTCGCCGGCGATGGGGTGGCGGCGGAGGGCGGCGCCATTCGGGGAAGGTGCCGGCGTCGGGGTCGAGCAGCGCCAGGCTCGGTGCGGTCCGGCGGGAAGGAGTGCGAAGGCGGGGTGGCCGTCCGGCGGAGGCGCTCCGGCGAGGTGCCTCACAGGGCGACGACGAGGTGCGTCGATGTCGGGTCGTCTAGCCCGATCCAGTTCTGGATCGGGGGGAGAGGGAGAGCGGCGTGGTTAGGGAGTAACGGCGGGCTAGGGTTCTCGAGGGGGGTGCAGTGGGTTA
>LR738715.1:816357861-816373271 GCA_902687465.1 Secale cereale
GCCCAAAGGCCAGCTGGGCCGGCCTGGCAGCCCAAATGCCAGCTGGGCCATGGCCTAGCAGGGGAGGGGGGGGTCTCTCATTCATTTTTTTATTTTTATTTTTCCGTTTCAATTAGCTTAGGACACTTCAAACATTTTGCAAAAATGTTGGCCCGCCACCAATATTAACAAAAGAATATTTGCCACGTGATTAACATTTAGCTTTGACATTTGAAAACTTTTAATTTTGTCTTTGTTTTAAATTTTGAAATTGAACCGGTTTCGAACCGAAGCGAGTTTAGTAACAGTAATCGTGGTGACGTGGCATCATTGCCAGAGGGTTACTGTAGCTTGATTACTCGGGCGTTATACTTTACCTTCTGCTTATTTAGAGTGCCATGCTATGACTAGTCACCGTTTTATAGAGTGGGATAATCAAACCTTCAAATATCGACTAATCTTTAACAGGTAGCATGCCATCCTTATTATTCTTCCTGCCCCTACTTTGTTTAACTTTCAGGAAAAGGATGATACACTATAACTATGGAGGAGGAAAATGCCTATTTTAACATGACGGAGGCAACCCGCCTTTGAGCTGCAGCTCAGCATGCAACATCTGCTGCGTCTCACTACGACCCCAACTACAACTTTGGATATCCGTCAGGCCAATATTGGCCATAGACCAACTTAGGCCAAAAGCCTAAGCTTGGGGGAGTACGTGTTTCTCACCGACTTACATTCATGTTCACACTTATTCTAGTTGTCGGTGCTCACACTCTTTCACTGTACCATCCATGCTTAGTTTCAATTTCTTTTTCTTAGTCTTTTTCTTGTGTGCTAGAAAAACCCATAAAAACAAAAAAAATATTAGTTGTAGCTTCTAGCTAGTTTACTTTCTTTTCTTGTAGTAGTAGTAACTAAAAATGAAAACCCAAAAACATTTCCCGTTCTTCTTTTGCTTGTTGGGAGCTTTCCCGTGTAAATAGTTTCTTTTCTTTTCTTTAGTGGTTAAGAGTAGAAGACCTTGATTAAAATGCTTAGTAGTTCTCATATGCTTTGTTGTTGATTTAACCTTGAGCCATATTACCTTGTCTTCTCTCTTGTATTAAATGTCTGCAGATTCCAGCTTTGTCCAATGCACGTGCACTATTATTATTTTCTACACCATTTGGTCGTGCGAGTGAAAGGCAATAAGGATGATATATGATGAACTAATTGAGATAAGAAAAGCTGATATGAACTCGACCTCTCTTGTTTTTGTAAATATGATTGCTCGTCGTTCTTGATTCAGCTTGTTATGAATGAAACATGCTTGCAATGACAATTAGAGATCCTAGCTGCTTATGCCATGCTTAATTAGCTGAGACTTTATAATTGTCTATCTTGCGTGCCAACATGATATTAAAATGGTTGTGATGTGGTATGATGGGTGATATCCTCCTTTGAACGATTTAAGTGACTTGACTTGGCACATGTTCACGCATGTAGTTGAAACAAATCAACATAGCCTCCACGATATTTATGTTCATGGTGATTTATATCCTACTCATGCTTGCATTCATTGTTGATTAATTTTAATGCATGTTCATGACCGTTGTTGCTCTCTAGCTGGTCCCTTCCCAGTCTCTTTCTAGCCTTCACCCGTACTAAGCGGGAATACTTCTTGTGCATCCACTTCCATAAACCCCAAAGTTATTCCAATGAGTCCACCATAACTTCCTATATGAGGTATTTACCTGCCGTTCCAAGTAAATTAGTATGTACCAAAATCTAAACCTTCAAATGAAATTCTGTTTTGTATGCTCGAACAACTCATGTATCAACTAGGGCTGTCTATATCTTCCATGCTAGGTGGGTTATTCTCACGATGAGTGGAGTCCGCTCATCATTCATGAGAAAATGGCTGGTAACCGGGATGCCCAGTCCCATGCTCAAAATCATAATAATTAAACAAAACTCCCCCAGGGCTGTTGCTGGTTTGGACGGTACCCGATGTTTCGGGCTAGCCGTGGAGTGTGCTTGTTGGTGGTTGGGGGAGTATAAACTTTACCATTCTGTTTGGGAACCGCCTATAATGTGCGTAGCATGGGAGATATCAAGATTCTTGGTTGTTATGTTGACAATGAAAGTATACCGCTCAAAATGTTATTCAATCTCTATTTAAAAATCGAGCTCTGGCACCTCTACAAATCCCTGCTTCCCTCTGCGAAGGGCCTATCTATTTACTTTTATGCAGAGTCATCATCCTCTTATCAAAGAGCACTAGTAGGAGAGCACCTCTGTCGTTGCATGTATTAATATTAATTTGCATTGAGTACGATCATGACTGGGTCTCTTTTACCATGAATTACAATGTCTAGTCAGTCCTTGATCCTTAAAGGTGTTGTGCATTTATGTTTTGCAGTCTCAGAAAGGGCTAGCGAGATACCATCTTGTTATATCATATCATGATTGTTTTGAGAAAGTGTTGTCATCCGAGGTTTATTATTATTGCTCACTAGTTGATTATGCCATTGATGTGAGTAGTCTTGAGACCTGAAAGTTATTGTGAATATGGTTAGTTCATGATCTTGTTGAAAACCTGAATGCTAGCTTACATATTTACAACAACAAGAGAAAACATAGTTTGTCAAAGTTTTTCTTTATCACTTTCAGTTTATCAACTGAATTGCTTGAGCACAAGCAAAGGTTTAAGCTTGGGGGAGTTGATACGTCTCCAACGTATCTACTTTTCCAAACCCTTTTGCCCTTGTTTTGGACTCTAACTTGCACGATTTGAATGGAACTAACCAGGACTGACGCTATTTTCAGTAGAATTGCCATGTTGTTGTTTTTGTGCAGAAATAAAAAGTTCTCGAAATCGCCTGAAAATCAACGGAGAATTATTTCGGAACATATAAAAAATATCTGCAACAAGATCCTCACGAGGGTGGGGGGCGCGCCCCCCTGCCCAGGGCGCGCCCCTGCCCCGTGGGCCCCCCGATGCTCCACCGACGTACCCCCAGATCCTATATCTTCTGTTTCGGGGAGAAAAAAAATGAGGGAGAAGCAATTATCGCGTTTCACGAGACGGAGCCACCGCCAAGCCCTAATCTCTCTCGGGAGGGCTGATCTGGTGTCCGTTCGGGGCTCTGAAGAGTGGAGATCGTCGCCATCGTCATCATCAACCTTCCTCCATCACCAATTCCATGATGCTCACCGCCGTGTGTGAGTAATTCCATCGTAGGCTTGCTGGACGGTGATGGGTTGGATGGGATCTATCATGTAATCGAGTTAGTTTTGTTAGGGTTTGATCCCTAGTATCCACTATGTTCTGAGATTGATGTTGCTATGACTTTTCTATGCTTAATGCTTGTCACTAGGGCCCGAGTGCCATGATTTCAGATCTGAACCTATTATGTTTTCATGAATATATGTGTGTTATGATCCGGCAACCCCGAATTGA
Organism: Secale cereale; assembly: GCA_902687465.1. Lineage (NCBI taxonomy): Eukaryota > Viridiplantae > Streptophyta > Magnoliopsida > Poales > Poaceae > Secale > Secale cereale. The sequence goes on from LR738715.1 coordinate 816,361,286, forward strand.
CATTAATCGGAACCACTCCCGGTGATGACGAGGAGTTCATGTATTCACTATGTGTTAATGCTTTGGTCCGGTACTCTATTAAAAGGAGGCCTTAATATCCCTTAGTTTCCAATAGGACCCGCTACCACGGGAGGGTAGGACAAAAGATGTCATGCAAGTTCTTTTCCATAAGCATGTATGACTATATTCGGAATACATGCCTACATTGCATTGATGAACTGGAGCTAGTTCTGTGTCACCCTAGGTTATAACTTGTACATGATGAATTGCACCCGACATAATTTCCCATCACTGATCCAATACCTACAAGCTTTACTTATATTGCTAGTTGCTTATTTACTTTTCCGTTGCTACTATCACAAAAATTACAAAAACAATATCGTTACTTTTATTGCCGCTACTGCCACTATCATATTACTTTGCTACTAAACTATCTTGCTGCAGATACTAAGTTTCTAGGTGTGGTTGTATTGACAGCTCAGCTGCTAATACTTAAGAGTATTTTTTGGCTCCCCTTGTGTCGAATCAACAAATTTGGGTTTAATAATTAACCCTCGAAAACTATTGCAATCCCCTACACTTGTGGGTTATCAAGGCCCGGCCCACGACCCTAATCCCTAAGGGCTTTTCAGGGATTTTTACCAGATGGGCCGGGCTTGGGCTTGAAAAGTAGGCCCGATGATAGGACCTGGGCAGGCCTGGGACTTAGTTTTCTGCCATGGGCTTTTTAGGGCCAGGCACAAGCCCGGCTCGGCCCGGCCTATGGCCAGGTATACTCTAGTGCTTCACTTATATCTTTTAGAGCACGGCGGTGGTTTTATTTTGAAGAAATAGATGAACTCTCATGCTTCACTTATATCCGTTTGAGAGTCTATGAGAACACCATGGTAATGTACTTTGGCTATAAAACTAGCCTTAACATGATAGGCATCCAAGATGAATGTAGTAAAAACTTTCATACAAAGTGCATTGAATATGATGAGAAGTTGGATGCTTGATAATTGTTTTGAGATATGAGGATAGTGATATTAGAGTAATGCTAGCGGCGTTATTATGAAATTTAGAAATACTTGTGTTAAAGTTAGTGATTCCCGTAGCATGCACGTATGGTGAACTGCTATGTGACGAAGTTATGGCATGAGGTATTTGTAGAGTGTCATCCTTTGTGTGGAGGTCGGGGGCGCGCTATGGTTAACTCCTACCAACCTCCCCCCTAGGAGCATGCGTTGACTGCTTTGTTTTTATGACTCATAAATTTTTGCAATAAGTATATGAGTTCTTATGAGTAATGTCGAGTCCATGGATTATATGCACTCTCACCCTTCCACCATTGCTAGCCTTTCTTGTACCGCGCAACTTTCGCCGGTACCATACACCCACCATATACCTTCCTCAAAACAGCCACCATATATCTTCCTCAAAATAGCCACCATACCTACCTATCATGGCATTTCCATAGCCATTCCGAGATATATTGCAATGCAACTTTCCACCGTTCCGTTCATATGACACGCTTCATATTGTCATATTGCCATGCATGATCATGTAGTTGACATCATATTTGTGGCAAAGCCACCATGCATAATATTTCATACATGTCACTCTTGATTCATTGCACATCCTGGTACACCATCGAAGGCATTCATATAGAGTCATACTTTGTTCTAGTATCGAGTTGTAATACCGAGATGTAATATAAGTGTGATGATCATAATTATTAGAGCATTGTCCCATGTGAGGAAAGGCTAAATAAAGAAAGACCCTCCAAAAAAAGGGAAGGACAAAGAAAAAGAAAGGCCCAAACAAAAAGGAAATTGGACAATTGCTACTATCTATTTCCACACATGTGCTTCAAAGTAGCACCATGTTCTTCATGATAGAGAATCTCATGTTTAGTCACTTTCATATACTAGTGGGGATTTTCATTATAGAATTTGGCTTGTATATTCCAACGATGAGCTTCCTCAAATGCCCTAGGTCTTCGTGAGCAAGCAAGTTGGATGCACACCACTTAGTTTCTTTTGTTGAACTTTCATACATTTTTAGCTATAGTGCATCCGTTGCATGGCAATCCCTACTCACTCACATTGATATCTATTGATGGGCATCTCCATAGCCCGTTGATACGCCTAGTCGATGTGAGACTATCTCCCTCCTTTTTGTCTTCTCCACAACCACCATTTTATTCCACCATAGTGCTATATCCATGGCTCACGCTCATGTATTGCGTGAAAGTTGAAAGGTTTGAAAGAATTGAGTATGAAATCAAGTGGTTGGCTGAAACCGGGGTTGTGCATGATATGAATATTTTGTGTGATGAAGAGGGAGCATAGCCAGACTATATGATTTTGTAGGGATAACTTTCTTTAGCCATAGTATTTTGAGAAGACATGATTACTTTGTTAGTATGCTTGAAGTATTATTATTTCTTATGTCAATATAGAGTTTTGTCTTGAATCTTTCAGATCTGAACATTCATGTCACAATAAAGAGAACTACATTGAAATTTATGTTGGTCAGCATTCCACATCAAAAATTCTGTTTTTATCATTTACCTACTCGAGGACGAGCAGGAATTAAGCTTGGGGATGCTGATATGTCTCGAACGTATCTATAATTTTTTATTGTTCCATGCTATTATTTATGATGTTTTGGATGTTTAACGGGCTTTGTTATACACTTTTATATTATTTTTGGGACTAACCTATTAACCCAGAGCCCAGTGCCAGTTTATGCTTTTCTCCTGTTTTAGGGTTTCACAAAAAAGGAATATCAAACGGAGTCCAATTGACCTGAAACTCAACGGAGGAAGTTTTTGGACCCATGGGCTGCCCACGAGGGTGGGGGTGCGCCCCCCCCTTCTGGTCGTGCCCCATGCCTCATGGACATCCCGTAGACCCCATTTGCTTGGTCCCGACTCCAACACCTCCTATATATACGGAAACCTTTGGAAAATAACCTTGATCGGGAGTTCCGCTGCCGAAAGCCTCTATTGCCACCAAAAACCAATCTAGACCTGTTCTGGCACCCTGCCGGAGGGGGAATCCCTCTCCGGTGGCTATCTTCATCATGCCGGTGCTCTCCATGACGTGGATGGAGTAGTCCAACCTCGTGGCTGAGGGTATGTACCAGTAGCTATGTGTTTGATCTCTCTCTCTCTCTCTCGTGCTCTTGAGATGGCACGATCTTGATGTATCACGAGATTTGCTATTATAGTTGGATCTTATGATGTTTCTCCCCCTCTACTCTCCTGTAATGGATTGTGTTTTCCCTTTGAAGTTATCTTATCAGATTGAGTCTTTAAGGATTTGAGAACACTTGATGTATGACTTGCGTTGGATACCCGTGGTGACAATGGGGTATTCTTTCGATTCAATTGAAGTATATTTTGGTGATCAACTTGTGGGTTCCGTGACCTTGGGAATCTATGCATAGGGGTTGGCACACGTTTTCGTCTTGACTCTCCGGTAGAAACTTTGGGCCACTCTTTGAAGTTCGTTTGTGTTGGTTGAATATATGAATCTGAGATTGTGTGATGCATATTGTGTGATGCCCAAGGATACTTGAGGTGACAATGGAGTATCTAGGTGACATTAGGGTTTTGGTTGATTTGTATCTTAAGGTGTTATTCTAGTATTAACTCTATGATAGATCGAACGAAAAGAATAGCTTCGTGTTATTTTACTATGGACTCTTGAATAGTTCGATCAGAAAGGATAACTTTGAGGTGGTTTCGTACCCTACCATAATCTCTTCGTTTGTTCTCCGCTATTAGTTACTTTGGAGTGACTCTTTGTTGCATGTTGAGGGATAGTTATATGATCCAATTATGTTATCCTTGTTGAGAGAACTTCCACTAGTGAAAGTATGAACCCTAGGCCTTGTTTCCTATCATTGCAACACTGTTTATGCTCACTTTTATCTTTAGTTACCTTGTTGTTTTTATATTTTCAGATTACAAAAACCTATATCTACCATCTATATTGCACATTTATCACCATCTCTTCGCCGAACTAGTGCACTTATACAATTTAGCATTGTATTGGGTGTGTTGGGGACACAAGACTCTTTGTTATTTGGTTGCATGGTTGTTTGAGAGAGACCAGCTTCATCCTACGCCTCCCAAGGATTGATAAACCTTAGGTCATCCAGTTGAGGGAAATAATTGCTAAGTTGGAGAAGAGAGAAATTATAAGAAACGTCTAAGAAATAAGGGTCTCATATGGCTCGATTAAGGGTTTCATATTGCTCAATTAGGGTGTGGATATGGGGTCACTAGTAGAAAACAGGGCTTTGGTCTAGGCCGGGCCAGCCCATTAGTCCTGGTTCAGTCACGAACCTGGGACCCATGGGGGCATAGGTACTGGTTTGTGAGCCCAGGGTGCCGGTCGGGCCTTGTGGGGCATTGGTCTTGGTTCGTTTGGACCCTTTGATCCCGGTTCCAGCCACGAACCGATACCAATGAGCTGCCTATATATACCCCATCGCAGGCAAGCAGAGCACTCCATATTGCTCTGTTTTTCCGGCCAGCGAGGGGGAGCTTTGTGGTGCTCTAGCTCACCTCGTATGGACACGAGGTGTTCGATGCAATTCCCGAGCCACACTACTTAATCTTACTCCTCCCGAAGCTCCTTGTCCAAGCTCCATTTTCCTCAACATTTGTCTAGGTTTGCCGGTCCGTCCTATCACGCCCCTGTCCTCACCGCCGTTATGCGCTCATGCCGATCTCGTCGCCGGCACCACCGTGGTGAGCCTCTTGTTCTTATCTTCTTTCTAAAAGCAAAAAATTCTAATGATGAACTTCTATGAGAACCATGTAGGCATTTTGGTTTTAATGTGATGATGAACTTCTATTAATTTGGCCACTTCTGTATTCATGATGTTCTGCAATGGTTTTTGACACACTTAATTATATATAATGCACGCAGATGAACTGGCAATGGATGTACGGTAACAGACATACCTCCTAGTACATTAAGGGCGTGCATAATTTTCTCTAAGTGCTGGGGCAAACAAGCAGAATGGTTTTATGTGTTGTCCATGCCTTATATGTTGGAATACGAAGTCTTACTCTGACCGGAAAATCCTTCACACCCACCTGCTTTATAAGTGTTTCATGCCACACTATAATGTTTGGAGCAAGCACGGAGAAAGATCGGTTATGATGGAAGACAACGAAAAAGAAGAGTATGATGACAACTATGTGCCCCCTGAATACGGTGATGCTCCAATGGGGGAAGCTGAAGATCAAGAGGAACCAGAGAATGTGCCCGATGATGATCTTTGCCGGGTCATTGTTGATGCAAAGAGACAATGTGAAAGTGAAAAGGAGATGTTTAATTTTGATCCCATGTTAGAGGATCACAAAAAAGGGTTGTACCCAAATTGCAAAGATCGCAACACAAAGCTCGGTACCACACTAGAATTGCTGCAGTGGAAGGCAGACAATGGTGTATCTGACATCAGATTTGAGAAGCTACTAAAAATATTGAAGAAGAAGCTTCGAAAGGATAAAGAATTGCCCGACAGTCCGTACGGAGCAAAGAAGGTTCTATGCCCTCTAGGATTGGAGGTGCATAAGATACAAGCATGCCCTAATGTCTGCATCCTCTACCGTGGTGCGTACGGGGATTTGAACGCATGCCCGGTACGCGGTGCATTGCGGTATAAGATCAGACGAGATGATCCCGGTGATGTACTCGGTGAGCACCCTAGGAAGAGGGTTCCTGCCAAGGTGATGTGGTATGCTCCTATAATACCACAGTTAAAACGTCTGTTCGGAAACAAAGAGCATGCCAAGTTGATGCGATGGCACACAGAGGACCATAAGAAAGACGAGAAGTTGAGAGCACCCGCCAATGTGTCACAGTGGAGAAAAAATTGAGAGAACGTACCGGAATAAGTTTACAGGTGACGCAAGGAACGTATGGTTTGGTTTAAGCGCGGATGGCATTAATCCTGTTGGAGAGCAGAGCAGCAATCATAGCACCTGGCCCGTGACCCTATGTATCTACAACCTTCCTCCTTGGTTGTGCATGAAGTGGAAGTTCATTATGATGCCAGTGCTCATCCAAGGCCCTAAGCAACCTGGCAACGACATTGATGTGTACCTAAGGCCATTAGTTGAATAACTTTTACTGTTGTGGAATGGACAAGGTGTACGTGCGTGGGATGAGGACAACCAGGAGGAATTTGACCTACATGCGTTGCTGTTTGTAACCATCAATGATTGGCTTGCTCTCAGTAACCTTTCAGGACAAACAAACATGGGATACCACGCATGCACGCACTGTTTAGATGACACCGAAAGTATATATTTGGAGAAATGTAGGAATAATGTGTACCTAGGGCATCGTCGATTTCTTCCGACCAACCATCAATGTCTAAAGAAAGGCAAGCATTTCAAAGGCGAGTCACATCACCGGAAGAAGCCCGCCCTCCGTACTGGTCATCACATACTTGCTGTGGTCAATGATTTACAAGTAATCTTTGGAAAGGGTCTCGGCGGACTATCTGTTCCAAATGACGCTGAGGGACGCTCACCCATGTGGAAGAAGAAATCTATATTTTGGGACCTACCTATTGGAAAGACCTACATGTCCACTCTGCAAACAACGTGATGCACGTGACGAAGAATCTTTGTGTGAATCTGCTAGGCTTCTTGGGCATGTATGGGAAGACAAAAGATACACCGGACGCACGGGAGGACCAACAACATGTGCACGAAAAAGACGGCATGCCTCCAAAGGTGTATAAAGGTACTGCCAACTACGCTCCCAAAGAAGAGAAGGAAATCTTGTTTGAATGCATGCTCAGTATGAAGGTTCCGTCTGGCTTCTCGTCGAATATAAAGGGAATAATAAATATGACAGAGAAAAAGTTCCCGAACCTAAAGTCTCATGACTGCCACGTGATTATGATGCAACTTCTTCCGGTTGCATTGAGGGGGCTTCTATCGGAAAACGTTCGATTAGCCATTGTGAAGCTATATGCATTCCACAATGAAATTTCTCAAAAGGTGATCGATCCAGAAATCCTACCAAGGTTAAGGAGTGATCTGCCGCAATGTATTATCAGTTTTGAGTTGGTGTTCCCACCATCCTTCTTCAATATCATGACACACGTCCTAGTTCATCTAGTCGACGAGATTGCCATTCTGGGCCCTGTATTTCTACACAATATGTTTGCCTTTGAGAGGTTCATGGGAGTCTTAAAGAACTATGTTTGTAACCGTGCTAGGCCAGAAGGAAGCATCTCCATGGGCCATCAAACAGAAGAGGTCATTGGGTTTTGTCTTGACTTCATTACTGACCTTAAGAATATGGGTCTCCCTAAATCACCCTATGAGGGGAGACTTACACGAAAAGGCACGCTAGGAGAGGACTCAATAATATGTAGGGACGGCCATTCTCCGTCTCAGACACACTACATAGTTTTACAGAATTCTACCTTGGTGACCCCGTATGTCAATGAACACAAGAATATTCTGCGCTCCAAACACCCGGAGCAGTGTGACGACTGGATTACATGGAAACACATCAGGACTTTCGACAGTTGATTGCAAAAACGTCTAATGGATGATGATACTATTTCTGATGAGCTGTACTCATTGGCCAGGGGACCATCTTCGACTGTATTGACTTACAAAGGGTATGAGATAAATGGGAATACATTTTACATGATCGCCCAAGATCAAAAGAGCACCAACCAAAACAGCGGTGTCCGCTTTGATGCAGCAATCAAGACGGCAAATGACACATATTATGGTTACATAGTAGACATATGGGAACTTGACTATGGGCATGATTTTAATGTCCCTTTTGTTTCAGTGAAAATTGGTCAATCTGCCAGGAGGCGGGGTATAGGTAGACCCACAGTACGGAATGACAACAGTGGATCTAAACAATCTTGGGTAAACAGATGAACCATTCATCCTAGCCAATAATGTGGCGTAGGTTTTCTATGTGAAGGACATGTCTACCAAACCGAGAAAAAAAAGATAAGGAAGCGAATGCATCATACGATGAGCCAAAGCGCCACATAGTTCTTTCAGGAAAAAGAGACATCGTGGGATTGGAGGGCAAGACAGACATGTCCGAAGATTATGAAAAGTTTCATGAAATTCCTCCCTTCAAAGTCAAGGCTGACCCAAGCACCCTATTAAACGATGAAGATTATCCATAGTTACGGCGCAATAAGCAAAGGAAACATGCGAAGAAAAATTGAAGACTTGATCTCCACAACTATTATGATGATGCCTTTGATCTAGAATATCACTGCAGTTACATGTGAACATATGAAATGCTTTTTGTAAAAGACGAGTTTCCTTATGAAGCCTTGATACTTCGAAATATATTGTCTGTTTTGTACACGAAGTGCACCCAGTTTTTGCCGTAACCCTCTCAAATTTTTGTATGATGCTATGTGGGTGAAATGATGATACTGATGACCCAAAAGTGTAGGGGACCTATCGTAGTCCTTTTGATAAGTAAGAGTGTCGAACCCAACGAGAAGCAGAAGGAAATGATAGGCAACAGATAGTTTTGTGATAAGGTAATTTGTAAGGTATTCTCTGCAAGCACTGAGATTGTCGGTAACGGATAGTTTTGTGATAAGGTAATTTGTAACGAGTAACAAGTAATAGAAGTAAATAAGGTGCAGCAAGATCGCGCGATCCTTTTTGTAGCAAAGGAAAAGCCTGGACAAACTCTTATATAAAGGAAAGTGCTCCCGAGGACACATGGGAATTATCGTCAAGCTAGTTTTCATCACGCTCATATGATTCGCGTTCGTTACTTTGATAATTGGTATATGGGTGGACCGGTGCTTGGGTGCTGCTCTTACATGGACAAGCATCCCACTTATGATTAACCTCTATTGCAAGCATCCGCAAATACAAAAGAAGTATCAAGGTAAACATAACCATAGCATGAACATATGGATCCAAATCAGCCCCTTACGAAGCAACACATAAACTAGGGTTTAAGCTTCAGTCACTCTAGCAACCCATCATCTACTTATTACTTTCCAATGCCTTCCTCCAGGCCCAAACAATGGTGACGTGTTGTCAGGCCCAGGTGTCGGGGAAACTGATCGCCCACGAACACCTATGGGACCGGAGCCCCTTTTCGGTACGACAAGGGAGCGGAGGGGGCACAAAGAGCAGATCGAGGTGCACACGCGAGCAGTTTACCCAGGTTCGGGCCGCACGGATGCGTAAAACCCTACTCCTGCCTTGGTTGTATTGAGTTCTTGAGCTCGGGAGCTTAAAGATCTACAGTGCTAGCTACACCGAGCGTGGGAGTGATCAAGTTCCTGGAATCGAACCCCCGCTACGTTGTGCATGGGCCTCCTTTTATAGCTCAAAGGGGTCACCGACAGGTGCCAACGTAGATGAGGGTAAAAACGTATAATTGGAGGTAGTTGTAACAGTGCATGAACAGTGTATGCACAGTGGTTTATACCTAACCCCGACGGTGGGGGACAAGGGCATTGAATGCCCGTCGCCGTCACCCCAAAAGCGTCCGCCGGGGCGTCTCCGTTCGCCACGACGATGGCCTCGTCACCGCGGCTTGCCACCGTGTACCCCAGGCTGCACAGCCGTCTGCCACGTGCCCCTGGAAGGGCCCCAGAGCGACGCGTGGACAGATGAGCTGGAGCGCGGGCACATAGTGTAAGCCTCCCCCGGCAAGCACCTTGCCGGGGTCGCTATCTTGCCGGGCCCGGAGGCTTGTCGCTCTCCGGGTCCTGCCGGGGCGCATGATGCGCCAAGATATATCTTCTGAGGTGCTGTTCTTTGGCCTTCCTGGCAAGCTCCTCTTGCCAGGGTCTTGTGCTGGAATGATAACCTTGAGCCTGGTGCGGCCTTCCTGGCAAGCTCCTCTTGCCGGGGTCTTGCCTCTTAACTTGTGTACTTTGTTCTTGAATGGTTCCAAAGGATCTAGAGTGGGCCTTGGCGGGCGCGTGGTGAGCCTGACCACGGGACGCTGCTACTGCCCGTGCACAAGTTGGGATACTAAGGTACCCCTACTTTAGTACACCGACAGGAGCCCCCGGGCCTGGGCCACACACGGTGCCGAGCGCTGTTGGGCCAGGCCCAAAATAGTGCACGGGCACACGCGGCCCACGGCACGCCGTTTCCCACTCCAGATTCGCCGCATCCCTCCCTAACGGCAAGCGTCGATTGCGGCGTCGTGAGAGAGATCGTGGCTTGTTTCTTTAATGGGAAAATGCGGAACGTCCCCCACTCCCCCCTTAAAAGCAGAGGAAGCAGGGGCAGTTTCACCCCATTGCTTTCATTGTGTCTTCAATCTCCAGAAACCCCCGGCGCCCTCCGCCTCTCCATAAGTTGACAGAGAGCCGAGCTCCACCACTCTTCCGCCGCCGCCTGCCTCTCCGGCGCCGCCGACCCTTCCCGCCGTCTCCGCCATGGCCCCGAAGAGCAGCAAGGCGAAGAGCGACAAGTCCGACAAGGCGGCGAAGCTGGCAGCCATGCGGAAGAGGATGGTGGTCTTCCCGCCGAGGCTTGGCGCGAGGGAGTTGCGGGACAAGTATTACTTGTTCTGGGCGAGGGAGACGAAAGCTCACCCACGCACCAGGGTCCTCCCCGCCATAGCCTGCGACATGTTCCCGGGAGGTTATCCTTTCTTTGCTCTGTTCTTCCACTGCGGTCTTTGTCCTCCGTATTCTGAGTTTTTCTGCGATGTGATGAACACGTACGGCTTTCACCTCCTAGATTTCACACCGAATGCCGTTCTTGCAATGGCCGTTTTCGCGCATCTGTGCGAAACCTTTGTCGGGGTTCATCCCAACGTAGCTCTCTTCCGCCACTTCTTCACACCTAGAGTAGAGTCTGGATCTCCACTCTCCGGTGGCATCTCCTGGATCTTCAGGCTTAACAAGAAAGAGGCGTACTTGATTGGAGAGCTCCGCGGCAAGTGGGAAGAGTGGAGGGTTGATTGGTGCTGGGTCATGGAAGAGGAACCCGAGCAGTTTACCTCGCCGTGCCGGACTGCAATAGTGCGCGGCAAGGACTGGAGTGACATGGCCCCGGAGGACGATAAGCTGCAAGTCGCCCTCATTAGGATCCTTCGCCTTCGGGCCGCCAACCTTACTGTAGGCGAGGTCGGGGCCGACTTCCTCCGCTGCCGCATTGCTCCCTTGCAGGAGAGGAATACCTGCTTGGGAGTTCGGTAACGCGGCAGACCGCATGAGGCTGCGTCCCGGGCTGAATTATAACTTCACCGTCTTGGAACTCAAGGGGATGGTCCGGGAGCTGTTCAAGCATGACCCCAAGCACCCGGAGTGGTTCACCTCGTCGGACGGAGTGGTTCCATTATGCAACAACTCTGCCCTTAGTGCCATTCGTGCGGCAATGCCTGAGTGTGACTCCCACGGTGTGGCTCCCACCTGGCTGGTGCCTTCGGAAGAGACCGTGCAAACCTTCTTTGACAACCTGGTTGAACGGCCGCGCAACCCCGACGAGAAAAAAGGTCTCACCCGCGCGTCCGCCGACTGGGACGTGGCATACATAGCCAACAGGATGGAGGAGGCCGCCGCAGCGGCGGCCGCGGGTGAGTTTGGGTACATCGTGGATGAAGAAGAAGCAGCGGATGCAGTGAGCCGTGCCGAGGAGGAAGAGATCCTCAAGCTGCTGATGCCTGCCGGGCAGCCCGCCAAGGAGCTTGCCGGGACGAGCGAGGCTGCCGGGCAGGGCACTGAGTCCAGTGAACCCGCCGAGGAGGACGCCGAATCGGGTGATTCCGACGAAAACTCGGGTGGGTCACTGAACCTCGACGATGCCTCCTCATCCTCGGAAAACTCTCCACCACCACCGAGTCCTCCCCCACCGCAAAAGAAGCGCCCCCGCAATACCACCGAGACGGCGAGGCAGCCGGCGCCTCGACAGCAACCCCAGCGTCGCTCGACGAGTGCCACCACGACGGGCAAGGTCGTCAAGCAGGCGCCCCGCGCCTCCGCGGCGAGC
>LR738715.1:816373419-816411422 GCA_902687465.1 Secale cereale
GGGGGGGGGGGATCTTCCCGAAGCGGTTCCGGCGTTCCTTCTGCCCCTCGATCCTCGGCGACGACCGGAGTGGGGTCTTCGCAACCCACGGCTCCGGAGCCCGCCAAGCGTCCGAGGGAGCCTACTCCTCCAGCTCCTCGCGCTGGGGCATGCGAGGCGGAATTCGACTTCTCCGCCCTCAGCTCCGACGAGGAGGAGGAAGAGTAAGCACTTGCAACCTCTGTTTCCTTTGATGTTTGTTGCTCTTGTCTTGATTTCTCTTGCTTGGTTCTGACCTTGTTTGGCTTCCAGGACCTTGACCCAGAGGATGGCGAAGAGGGCCAAGATCCCTGTGGTTGACCTCGAGGACGACGAGCCTTTCGCGGCGACGGAGGATGCGCCCGCGACGAGCTTGCCGGACTAGCCTGTTGCTCCGGAGAGCAGCCCCCAGCGCAGCCCCCAGCGTAAGTCCTGTGTTCGCTTTTCTGCTTATCGGGCGCGCTTGAGCTTCTTATCCTTATCAATGTCTTGTTTGCTTGTTGTCTTGAGCAGAATTCGAGCTGCAGCCGCAGGAGCATCAAGACACTGCTCCCGACGAGCCGCCCGTCCCACCATCCCCGCCAAGGAGGAGCTCCCCGGCGAGGGGGGGTGCTCCGCCAAGGACGGGTACTCCGCCAAGGGCGAGTACCCCGCCAAGGGCGAGCTCCCCGACAAGGGTGGTCACCCCGCCAAGGGAAGGCGCCGGCTGCCCTCCGCCGACGGGGGCTTCTACTACGCCGCCAAGGGAGGATTCCCCGGCGAGGGACCCCGTTACCGAAGAGGCCCGCGCAGGTAGCCCTTGTACTTCTCTTTTCTTGAATTCATCTTTTTGGATATTTGCTTGACGATCCTTACTTTGTTTTTCTTCTGTTAGATCCGCCCGCCCCGGAGCCGATGGAGACGGAGACCATCGCCGAGGAGGAGGTGCGCGGCGATGCTGGCGACGCCACCACCGCTGAAGGGATGGCCGGCGCTGACGAGCCAGCCGCCGAGGAGACTGCCCCGACCGCTGACGCGGCAGCTGGGGAAGGGACCGGCGACCGCACTGCTGGCCTTGAGGCCGCAGGAGCGCCGGACGCTGCGCCGGCCGCCGACCCCTCCGCCCCTGCGGATGGGTCGGGTGTCTATCTGGAGGCCGCCAACGGGGTCTTTATCCAAGTCCCGTGGGTGTCCTCATCAAGGGCACCTGCGGAGGGGGAGACCTTCGACGGGGAAGTTCTCGCCTCCGCCGGTCTGAGGGTTGTCGACGCGCCCGGCAGCAGCAACGAGGCCGAAGAGGAGCAACTCCTACGTCGACTTCTGGCCTTGTACCGGGCCAGGCAAGCCAAGTTGGAGTCCCGAGAGGCTCTGGCTGCCAAGGCTGGTGCTGATCTGGAAAAGCGCGCCGCGGAGCTCCGTGCCGCCAACCAGGCGGCCCTTTGGAACTTGGCGGAGGAGCGTGAAGAGCTTGCCGGAGCACACCAGGCGTTCCTCCTCGAGAAGGCCGAGGTGGAGGAGCAGCAGCGACTGGCCGCCGAGGATCTGTCTCGGCGGGAGGGAGAGCTCAACCAGCGAAAGGTCGACCTCGATAGCCACGAGGACGACCTCGCCGCTCACGAGCAGGCCATTGGCGGGGCTCTGCAGGAGGCGAGGGACGCCGCTGCTGCCGCAGAGACCGCCAAGAGGGATCTGGAGGCCCTGGTGGCGCAGTTGGAGACGGGCTTGAAGGCGAGCGAGGACAGGGTTGCCGCGCTCAACGTGGCGCGGGAGAAGGACGCCCATACCAACTCGGAGCTGCAAGTCCGTCTCTCCGAGAAGGGCAAAGAGCTCAACGACGCCAAGGACTCCATTGCAGACTTGGAGCTGAAGGTTTCCACCCTCACCGATTCGCTTGACGCCGCCCGAGACCGCGAGACGAAGCTGAAGGACGATCTCCGTGCTGAGAGGGCCTTGCTGGATAGTGCCGCCCTGTCGCAGAACAACTTCCAGCAGACGGTGGAGCAGTGGACCGAGGAGCTCGTCGCCTCTGCCGCCAACATCGATAAGGAGCTGGTGGCGCTGAGGGCGGATCACCTCGTGTACTCCCCCGACGAGAGCCTCCCCCACAGCGCCAAGCTAAGCTTGTTCTTCAGAGGAGTGGCGCCGGCTCTCACGCAGCTACGGGAGAAGATCCCCGCGCAGCTGGCTGACGAGGCGCGCCGGCTTTGCATGGGTACTATGGAGCGGGTGTTGTCGAAGATCGTCTACCGCAACCCCGGGATCAACCTCATCAACGTCCTCCGGACCCTGCCACCCGAAGCTGACCAGGAGGCGTTGAAGGCACAAGTTTCCCACATCGTAGCCAAGGCGGGCAAGATCAAGAGGGTCGACGGAGACCGAAAAGACTAGGCTCCCTTCTTTCTGCTTCCCTTGCCGCTGTCGATTAAGTCATGGGTAGTAGTTGGTTAGAACAGCGGCAAGCTATCTTGTAATATAACTTTATTTTGGATAATCAATGCAGTGTTATCTCCCTTGTTTAGTCCCTTCACTTTGTATGCTTTCCACCCTACACTTTTAGGGAACTTGCCGGCAAAGGAACCCTTGCCGCGAGCGCTGAGTGCGGGACTCTTAGCAGCCTGCTAGCAATGCCCTTGCCGGCAAGAAACCTTGCCGCAGCTAGTCGCAGCACACTTAGATTGTTGAGCGAACTCGGAAACGAAGTAAGGGCGCGACACTTGTCGCAGCTCACTTAAGCCGTTGAGCGTGCTCGAAACAAAGTAAGGGTGCGGCTAGCCACGGGTAGGTTCCTCTGCGCACAGGTTTTCCATACAAAGTGTGGCTGTTCAAGGAAGACAACTAAGAAATTTTTCTAAAAATTTGAATGCTCAAACTCTGGCAACTTAGCTTTCATGGATTGTCTGCTTCCCGGCAAGGCTTTCCTTTCTTGAACAGCGCTTGGTCCATACCTTATCTCCTTCCCCCCCGGCAAACTTGTGCGCGAGGAACACTTCTTCTGTTTAAGAGAGAAAGGAAAAGAGGAGGAAACACAAGTATGGAGCCTTGCGGCTTGTTACTGCTTACCGGGGATGTGTGCTGCACAAAATGTCAGATGATATATGCAAGTAAAAAAAGAAAAGCATGAAATGACAAACAGTGCGAAGCACAAAAGTTTTACTAATGCACGGGGACTGCGCCCGGCTTTGTACAAAGGTTTACATGCAACAGCGGCAAGACTTGTACAAAAGGTGGTTGCCGGAGCGGATCACGGCAACCGCGCCTCACGGGTGAAACTTGCGAAGATGCTCGATGTTCCAGGAGTTGCTCACCGGTAAGCCCTCTTTGGTCTCAAGGCGGACAACGCCGGGCCTTGTGACTTGTCTCACCTGATAAGGGCCTTCCCACTTCGGCGTCAACTTGTTGGAACTCTGCGGACTGAACGCGCCGAAGAACAAGGTCGCCTTCCTCGAGACTCCTGGCCTTGACCTTGCGGCTATGATAGCGACGCAAGGCTTACTGGTATCGAGCAGCTCGTACAGCAGCCTGGAGACGGTCCTCCTCGAGGAGCAATGCATCATCTTGCCGCAGTTGCTCTTGCTCGAGCTCGTCGTAAGCGAGCACTCGAGGAGACCCGTATACGAGTTCCGTGGGGAGAACTGCCTCTGCTCCATAGACAAGAGCAAAGGGTGTCTGTCTGGTGGCTCGATTTGGTGTCGTCCTGATTGACCAAAGAGCCGCCGGCAACTCCTCTATCCAGTTTCTTCCGCACTTGCGCAGCCTGTCGAACGTTCTTGTCTTTAGTCCGCGCAGCACTTCAGCGATGGCCCTCTCCGCTTGACCGTTACTCCTCGGGTGAGCAACAGAAGCAAAGCAGACCTTGGCGCCAAGGTCTTGGACGTACTGCATGAAGGTGCGACTTGTGAACTGTGTGCCGTTGTCGGTGATGATCCTGTTAGGGATTCCGAAACGGCAAACGATTGATCTGAAGAACTTCACTGCTGACTGTGCGGTCACCTTTCTCACTGGTTCCACCTCCGGCCACTTCGTGAACTTGTCGATAGCAATGTACAAGTACTCAAAGCCCCCGATAGCACGGGGAAAGGGGCCGAGAATGTCGAGCCCCCAGACCGAGGATGGCCAGGACAAAGGGATCGCCTGGAGAGCTTGAGCTGGTTGGTGTATCTGCTTGGCATGGAACTGGCATGCTTCACACTTGGTTACTTGTGCAGTTGCATCTTGGAGGGCTTCTGGCCAAAAGAAACCTTGCCGGAATGCCTTCCCGGCAAGTGCTCTTGCGCCAATGTGGTGGCCACATATGCCTCCGTGTATCTCTGCCAACAGCTTCTGTCCATCTTCCCGGGAAATGCACTTCAACCTGACACCATTGAATCTTCTTCTGTACAGTTGATTGCCGACGAACTGGTACATACTTGACTGCCTGGTTATCCTCTCTATCTCTTCTGGTTCTTCGGGAAGTTCTCTAGTTTGAAGAAAACAGACGATTTGCTGTGCCCATGCTGGAGCTTGAGGCTCAACAACAAGGACCAAAGGCATCAGGGCTGCTGCGGGAACCTCAGCTTCTACGGCAAGAACCTGCGGCTCTGCCGGAGCTGAGTGTTCCCCGGCAAGCCTGTCGGGGCAAGACTTGTCGGGAACGCCTGCTTCAACTGTACAGACCCTTGGGTCCGCAGGAGCAGACTGTTCCTCAGCATCTTGGTTGTTGATCTTGGGTACTTTGGCGGCGGCTTCAGGAAGATCCGCCGGCAAGTAGTCGCCGGAGACCAACTTCCTCTTCTTGCTTTGTCCAACTGATGGTGTAACGGATGGCTGAGTTAGCTTGAGCACGAAGGTCCCTGGTTTCACAGGTAACTTCATTGCAGCACACTTTGAGAGGCCGTCTGCGATATCATTCTGAGCTCTTGGGATGTGCTCCATCTACAAGCCTTCAAAATGTTCTTCAAGCTTTCTCACTTCATCGACATAAGCTTCCATCAAAGGACTCTGGTAGCTCCTGTTTACTTGTCGGACCACCAACTGTGAATCTCCCCGCACAATCAGTTTCTTGATCCCAAGTTCGGCTGCAATTCTGAGGCCGGCAAGCAAACCTTCATATTCAACAGTATTGTTTGTCGCTTGCTCCTTGGGAAAGTGCATTTGGACCATGTACTTGAGGTGCTCTCCGGTGGGTGCGACAAGCAGCACACCAGCACCGGCGCCTTGCAGCGAGAAGGCACCATCGAAGTACATTACCCATTCCTTTCTCACTTCTTGGACGGGGGTGTTTTTCTCTGGAGCTTCTTCATCTGGTGTTGGTGTCCATTCTGCTATAAACTCGGCCAAAGCTCTGCTCTGTATAGTTGAAGTACTCTCAAACTTGAGACCAAAGCTTGACAGCTCTAGTGCCCACTCGACGATCCTGCCTGTTGCTTCTGGATTTTGCAATATCCTCTTCAACGGAAAGCGAGTGACCACCGTTATCTCGTGTGCTTGGAAGTAGTGGCGCAGCTTTCTTGAGGCCATGAGGAGGCCGAAAAGTAACTTCTGCACCCCAGAGTATCTTGATCTAGCCCCCTGCAAGAGGGAACTTACAAAATAAACTGGGCGCTGCACCATCTTCTTTCGCACTTCTCCTTGTTCCTGTGCAGACTTGTCCTTGTCGGGGCCAGAGCTTGTCGAGGAAGCCCCCTGTTTGTCGCTGGATGCGCTTGCCGGGCCTGTGGGTTCCTCATCCGCCTCCCTCTCCGCTACTAACGCAGCACTAACTACTTGATTGGTTGCTGCTAAGTATAGCAGCAACTTCTCTTGTGGCCTAGGTGCGACAAGTATTGGAGTAGAGGACAGGTATCCTTTCAAGTCATGCAGCGCTGCCTCCGCTTCCGGAGTCCATTTCATTGGGCCTGCCTTTTTCAAGATTTTCAAGAAAGGCAGGGCGCGTTCTGCAGACTTTGAAATGAACCTGCTGAGGGCAGCCACACAACCAGCAAGTCTTCGGACATCCTTGACGCGCTTCGGAGCTTCGATCTGCTCGATAGCTTTGATCTTGTCGGGATTGGCTTCAATCCCCCTCTAGGACACAAAGAACCCGAGAAGTTTGCCGGAGGGGACTCCGAAGACGCACTTCTCGGGGTTCAGCTTGAGTTGTATCTTGCGCAGATTCTCAAAGGTTTCTTCCAAGTCTTGGATCAGGGTATCCTTGCTCTTGCTCTTGACCACTATATCATCCATGTAGGCTTCTATAATCCTGTGTATCTGTGGCTCAAAAGCAGTGTGGACCACCCTTGCAAATGTTGAGCCCGCATTCTTCAGTCCAAAGGGCATACGTATGAAGCAGTAAGTGCCACATGGAGTAATGAATGCGGTCTTCTCTTCGTCTTCCTCAGCCATGAATATCTGGTGGTAACCAGAGTATGCATCGAGGAATGAAAGCAATTCACATACAGCCGTGGAGTCAACAATCTGGTCAATGCGCGGCAAGGGAAATGGATCCTTGGGACAAGCTTTTTTAACATCAGTGAAGTCTATACAAAGTCTCCACTTCCCATTAGCCTTGCGCACGACAACTGGATTGGCCAGCCACGTGGGATGAAGTACACCTCTAACAAGGCCTGCCGCTTCCAACTTCTTGATTTCCTCAGCTATGAACTCTTGGCGCTCCACCGCTTGCTTCCTGACCTTCTGCTTGACGGGCCGCGCGTGAGGACAAACAACAAGCTTGTGCTCAATTACCTTCCTGGGAACGCCGGGGATGTCAGATGGTTGCCATGCAAACACGTCGACATTCGCCCGCAGGAAGGCAACGAGCGCGCTTTCCTATTTGTGGTCGAGCGTAGCACTGATGGTGAAGGTACCACCAGTGCCGTCCTCCTTGGCGGACACCTTCTTGGTCGCAGGTGGAGCAGCCATTCCTTTCTTGCACTTGCCGGTGGAGCTCGATGGTGCGTCCTTGACGGCAGCGCAGCACTCCGAAGAGGTGCGTTTGCCGGAGTGGGCTCCAGAGTTCTTGCCGGACATGGTCCTGGTCTTCCCCCCGGGAGCTTCAGCGGCAAGTGTATTGCTGTCTGCCGCGGCTGCTGCATCCCGGTAAATCTTGTTGGCGCAGATAAGCGCATCCTTCTTGTCGCCGGGGACAGAGATGACGCTTATTGGCCCTGGCATCTTGAGCATATTGTATGCATAGTGCGAGGCTACCATGAACTTGGCGAGCGCAGGACGGCCAAGTATCCCTTTGTATGGTAATGGGATATCGGCAACGTCGAACTTGATCCTCTCAGTCCTGAAGTTTACTTCCCCGCCAAAGGTCACGGGCAACGTGATCTTCCCCTTCGGTTTGCTCCTTCCCGGGTTGATTCCTTGGAACGTCCCGGTTTCTTCGAGCTCGCTGTCGGGGATCTACAGCTTCCGGATTACAGCAGAGGAGATTAAGTTGAGGCCGTCCCCGCCGTCAACCAACATCTTGGTGACCTTCAGGTTGCGGATGGTTGGTGAAACCAACATCGGCAAGCACCCGACCGCCGTTGTGCGATCAGGGTGGTCCTCAAGGTCGAAGATGATGGGCGTGCTGGACCACTTCAGTAGCTTGCGCGACTCGACGGGTGGCTCAGCTGCATTTACTTCCCGCACCCATTGCTTGAGTTGGTGGTGGGAAGTGTGCAGAGAGGCACCTCCATCGACGCACAAAACTTCTGTGGCCTTCTGGAACTCCTGCTCGCTGTTATCTCCTTCATCCATGTCTTTGTCCTCGTCTTCGTCTTCGTCCTTGTCGCGGCCCCGGGGAGGTCTGTCTCCTTGCCGCGGCGTCCTCCCCGGCCATTGAATGGCCGCTTCTTGCTGGGCTCTCCTCCGCCTCCTTGGGCCTTCTCCTTGTCGCGACGCTCGTATTCAGCCTTCTGCTGTTCTACGAGGTACTCTACCCTCTTGCAGTTATGGAGATCGTGGCCCTTGGTGCGGTGGATCTTACAGTACTGCTTGTCGGAGCCGTCCTGCTTGTCGGCGGCCGCTACAGGGGTGGCCTCCTTGCCGGAGCCACCAACCTGTGTCTTCTTGGCGGCAACCTCCTTGCCGGACTGCTCGACAACCAGTACTTCCTTGTTCTTCTTCTTCTTATTGTTCCGCCGCCGGCTCTTCCTTGCCGGGGCGGCATCCTCGCTGTCTGTTCCTCCTGCTCCAGCATCCTCTCCGGGACGTCTCCTCCCCTCTTCAGCGCGGGCACACTTGTCAGCCAGAGCATAAAGCTCGCTGACGTCCCGGATCTTGGTCATCGCCATCTCCTCCCTCATCCGACGGTTACGCACGTTCTGGTGGAACGCGCTGATAACCGCGGCAGGATGGACATCCGGGATGTTGTGCTGAACGCGGCCAAACCTTTGGATGTACTTGCGCAGGGACTCTCCCTCCTTCTGGGCAAGAATGTGGAGATCGCTCTCCTGGCCGTGGGGTTTGTGGCCGCCCGTGAAAGCGCCGACAAACTGGTGGCACAGATCCGCCCAAGAAGAGATGGAGTTCTCCGGCAAGTGCATAAGCCAAGACCTGACGTTTGGCTTAAGCACGAGCGGGAAGTAGTTCGCTAAGATCTTCTCGTCGCGTCCCCCGGCAGCCTGCACCGCAATGGTGTAGATGCTGAGGAACTCCGAGGGATGGGTCTTGCCGTCGTACTTCTCGGGTACGTCGGGCTTAAAATTTTTCATGCTGGGCCACTGGACTTGCCGCAGCTCTCGGGTGAACGCAGGGCAGCCTGCCGCGTACGGCAAGTCGCCTATTTCACCGGGCGCGTGCATGTCAACAGCAGTCCCAGCGCGCTGATCGGACTATCTTCGGGCTTCTCTTCGACGCTAGTCCGAGCGTCTTCTTGTCGCCTGTCATCGAGGACTTGGCGCTGATCGCGGCGGGCCCGCGGATCCGACGACGCCATGGAGTCGTCGTCGACATTGATCCGGCGGGCCGGCGATTTCTGCTTCCGCGGCGGGGAGTGCACGGTAGTTGCACCCCCGACGGTCTTGTCTCCATCGGCCTTCGCTTGGTCGACTTGCCGCGGCCGTGATGTTGCTGGCTGCTGCGGCGTGTCGTTGTTGGCGAAGGCGATGAGCCTCTGGATCGTCGCCCTCCAGTCTTCGGCCTTGTCTGCCGCTGGAGGGAAGTCGAGGAGCAGTTGAGCTCTGGCGAGAGCTTCAGCTGGAGAGGAGGGGAGCGGTGGCGAGCGGTGCGAGGAGCGAGATATGCTCGGACTTCTAACAGGGTTAGAAGGAGCAGGATCTCGCCCCGGTGACCGCGCCTTGCTCGTACTAGCGCGCTGGCCTTGAGCGTCCCGCGACCCGCCGGCTTGGCCTTGTCCCAGCAGGCGGGTGGTACCGTGGGTACCACGCCGCTGCTGGCCTGGCACCTCCTGAGAGGGACGGGGTGCGTGCACGGACGCCGAGGCTTTGGAGTTCGCCCGGTCGTCCGTCTTGTCCTTGGACTTGGCGGCGCCGTGAGTGTCCTCACCGGCGTCCACCCTTCCGCCAGTGTCTACCCCACCAACCATTGGTTCTGGTGGTGGTGGGATCGACGCGGACGGGCCTCCTACCTCCAAAGCTTTTTTCTTCGGAGGCATGTTGATGTAGTCGGTGAGGTTGATGAAGCTGGAAAGGTTGCTGGAGATTGCGCCCGCGTGAGCGCCGGATCAGGTTCGCACAACCTCGACGCCTTTCCCTACCTGGCGCGCCAAAGATGTCGGGGAAACTGATCGCCCACGAACACCTATGGGACCGGAGCCCTTTTTCGATACGGCAAGGGAGCGGAGGGAGCACAAAGAGCAGATCGAGGTGCACACGCGAGCAGTTTACCCAGGTTCGGGCCGCACGGATGCGTAAAACCCTACTCCTGCCTTGGTTGTATTGAGTTCTTGAGCTCGGGAGCTTAAAGATCTAAAGTGCTAGCTACACCGAGCGTGGGAGTGATCAAGTTCCTGGAATCGAACCCCCTCTACGTTGTGCATGGGCCTCCTTTTATAACTCAAAGGGGTCACCGACAGGTGCCAACGTAGATGAGGGTAAAAACGTAAAATTGGAGGTAGTTGTAACAATGCATGAACAGTGTATGCACAGTGGTTTATACCTAACCCCGACGGTGGGGGACAAGGGCATTAAATGCCCGTCGCCGTCACCCCAAAAGCGTCCGCCTGGGCGTCTCCATTCGCCACGACAATGGCCTCGTCACCGTGGCTTGCCACCGTGTATCCCAGGCTGCACAGCCGTCTGCCACGTGCCCCTGGAAGGGCCCCAGAGCGACGCGTGGACAGATGAGCTGGAGCGCGGGCACATAGTGTAAGCCTCCCTCGGCAAGCACCTTGCCGGGGTCGCTATCTTGCCGGGCCCGAAGGCTTGTCGCTCTCCGGGTCCTGCCGGGGCGCATGATGCGCCAAGATATATCTTCTGAGGTGCTGTTCTTTGGCCTTCCTGGCAAGCTCCTCTTGCCAGGGTCTTGTGCTGGAATGATAACCTTGAGTCTGGTGCGGCCTTCCCGGCAAGCTCCTCTTGCCTGGGTCTTGCCTCTTAACTTGTGTACTTTGTTCTTGAATGGTTCCAAATGATCTAGAGTGGGCCTTGGCTGGCGCGTGGTGAGCCTGACCACGGGACGCTGCTACTGCCCGTGCACAAGTTGGGATACTAAGGTACCCCTACTTTAGTACACCGACACCAGGATGCGATTCTATCCCGATCACGTGACTCATACGTGATTGGGGCACAACCGCATCTCAGGCGCTTAGCAAGATGGATATCATTACATCATACCATTACATAAATACATGGGGATACAACAATTCATACAATTCACAAGAATACAACAACATCAATATAAGGCATCCGACTACGGATGCAAACATGAAAAGCACAACGACATCCATCTTCTATCCCAGGCTGCCGACCTGGAACCTAAAACTAGACTGCCGAAGAAGAAGAAGAACCCTAACACAAAGAACATCGCTCTCGCGTCAAATCATCGGAAACCTGCACCTGCAATAGTTGTTGTAGTAGCTGTGAGCCACGAGGACTCAGCAATCCCATAACCATGGGTAACAAGACTAGCAAAGCTTATTGGGTATGGAAAAGGATAGTGGTGAGGATGCAGCAGCGGCTAAGCAATAGTATGGTGGCTAACTTTCGAGTACAAGAATAAGATGAGCTTCTACACAAACGATCGCAAACTAGTAATGATCGCTAAAGATCCTGAACTACCTACAAGTCAAACATAACTCCACCGTATTCTCTTCTCAAATATGAAAAGAGACATCCACGGTTACTCACGCGGTTCATGTATTTTTCTTCGGATCATCTGTCAAGTTTTCTACAACCAGACATAAACAAATTCCAATCTGCCACATAACTGCGGGCACGGCTTTCGAAAGATCATAACCCTGCAGGGGTGTCCCAACTTAGCCCACCACAAGCTCTCATGATCAGCAGAGATAATAATAATATTACCCCTTATCTTAGGGACAGCCCGATCAGACCCGGAATCCCGGTGCACAAGACATTTCGACAATGGTAAAACAAGTCCAGCAAGACCTCCCGGCGTGCCGACACCCTGATAGTAGCCGTGCGTATCTTGTCTCAGGCCACGACCGGATGGGACATCCTACGGGAGGCAAATACCTCGAGTTTGGGACCAACAGCATCAGCACTGCCCCCTGTTAACTAGAAAAGAATCCTCGGGGACGCGACCCCCTATGCAAATTAATTAATTAATTAAGTTATTATTATGTTCCAAATTAAAACCAATGTTGGGCCTTGCTGGAGGAGTTTTATTCAAAGACGAACTGTCAAGGGGTCCCCATATACCCAACCGCGTTAGGAACGCAAAAATCAAGGAACATAACGCCGGTTTATCGGCTCCTAAGGTGGCATGAGTGGAACAAAATACCAAGCAAAATGCCAACCCTTCCACCCATTGCCAAGTATATAGGTGTGTTAATACATATAAGATATATTGTGATATTCCAACAACAAGATCCGACATGGATCAATCTTCATCTTCACCTGCACCTAACAACGCTATAAGAGGGGCTGAGCAAGCGGGTAACATAGCCAAACAACAGTTTTGTTGGGAAAGTGTCAAAGGTTAGAGGTTTCATGGCAACAAGGTATCCAAGGTGATGGTCATCTTTCCTGAGATCCCGCAAGGAAGAAGAACGAGTCCATGAAGAAGATGAAGTAGAAGCCACGAAGACGAACCACGTGTAGTCGAACGAATCCTCACGGTCGCAGCGGAAATATAAACTAGCGAGAAGAAGCAAGCAACACGGTAAACACACCACACAAGAACACGACAAGAAGCTCAACCAAGTATGATGCAAGACAAGTCTATATGATGCAACTCATGGCAAGGGATGAAGCACACAAGAACAACACAACAAGGCAAGTTTAAATGAGGCCGGAAACAACATATAACAATTCCGGTAAGTCCTCATATGCACATTTCGAAATTGGTTCAGATCTGAACAAACCTTAAGTGTAAGTTGTTAAACAGCAAGTTAGCATGCACCATGATGATCTACTCAAAATTCTAGTCAAGTTACATATAGAGTTTATTTAATTCGGAGCTACGGCCTAGAAGATATGAGCAAATTAAGTTAAGCATGGCAACGATGCAAGATGCATCCAAACAACAAGAAAACACACTCCAAGCATGTAATCAACATTATATTATGCTTCTACATGCAAAAACACACAAGTTTCATATAGGACACGCTCAAAACGGAGAAACGGTTCATCACATACACATGAAACAAGATATAACAACAAGCTGTCCAAAAACAGTAACATAGCAACTTTGGAGCAAGGAATATATATGCTAAAGCACCCAAACATGCTAACAAAAGGCATGGATGTGAAATAGACATAATACTTAACAAGCATGAACTTAGAGCACACCCAAAAACTTGCTGGAACACAATTAAACAAGCATGGCAAGATTCACTAAGTTTACTGATTTCTCAGACTTAGCCAAAATCTGGGATGGCAAAACATCATCACGATGCAGCCTTCGGAGGCACAAAACAACAAGCGTATCAACTCTACTAACTATATAAAGATCATGGACATGTAATAGAGATAGCATACATCGAACAACTCCATAGGAGGCATGGATCAATAACAACAAGCTTCACCAAATTGATCATGCTGATAACAGTTTGACAGGTACATTTATAGCAACTTGAGAGCAAGAAATAAATAAGCTACATGACGCTATATATGCAAAAAAGGGCATGTATGGATAGAGCATAACATGGACAACAAGACATGATCATTTGACATACTAAAACATGCATGGATTTGAGTGAGGCATCAAGCAAACATAGCATCAGGTTTAATAGTTTCAGACTTAGCAGTTTTTAACAAGTCTCAGAAAAACAACATCGAGTAGTCTACTTTACAAGCTTGGTGCAAACACCTCAAGGCATATCATGAAAAGTGGATTGCACCACAGCAAAGAGGACATGAGTGTGCTTCTAAAACATATTGACATTTGGCATAAAAGACAAACACACCAATAGCTATGAACAAGACAAATCAGCATCTTATAACAAGTTTCAGCACTTAACATCCACATGCACTTTTGCAATAGAGATTAACAAGGCAATTTGGCACCTAACATGAATTCTACAGCATCCAACATGTATAGCACTTCACAATGAACTTTTTGGCATATCATTCACTCCATTTGGACCAACATGCACAAACTTGTCACCTCACAAACATGGTAACATAACAACAGTTTTCAGCAGTTTTAAACATATAGCACTTTTGCAACGATGATTAGGGCATCAAGATGAACTCAAACAAGCATGCCACAGTACAACAATATGAAGAACATCATGAGAAGAACATTTTGACATATTATATGCTCCATTTGGATAAACATGCACAAAAATATCACTACTCGAACATGCACAAATAATGAAAGAGTCTCACAGACTTGGTAAAAAAACGACCAGGTCTAAATCTAGGCGCAAAATAGCTAACTGGTGCACTGTGCGGGATTAGGAGGGCCTCACCGAAGCGGGCCGAACCCAGTAGCAGAGGAGGCCGGAGCAGGGCCTGAGGGAAGATAGGGACGGCTGGCCCACGAGCAGGCCGACGCTGGCGGGGTAGCTGGGCCGCGGGCGAGGAGGCGCATGAGGTAGGGGAGGCGCATGAGGTAGGGGAGGAGCTGGGCGTCTTCCTCCCGACGACCCGGACGAGGTTGACGGAGACGGCGGCCAGAGCGGCGAGTCCGGCGAGGGGAGGCACTCCGGCGGCGGTCGGCGAGGGGGATCCGGTCGGCCTCGGACCGGATTCAGACAAAGGACCGACGGTGGTGGTGGAACGGCGGGGAAGACGACCTGCGGGGGAGATAGATCCAGCGGCGGCGCTATGGCATAGGGCGGCGGCGGACGCATGGCGCGGCGACGGGCGAACGACGGCGGAGGAGCTCCTCGCGGGCGGCGCACGATGGATTTGGGGTGCAAGACGGCGCGACGGCGAGCGCGGAGCTGCCCGATCCAGATCGGGAGCTCGGGCGGGACGGTGTTCCGCGGGCTGGCCCTGTGCGGGCCGGGCGGGCCGCGGTGGTAGGAGGCGTTTGAGGGACGTGGGGAGGACCGCTGGCGCGCTATGGTTAGCTACGACGGCACTGGAGGCTGAGGTGGCGCGCTGCGGTTTGCCGGGGCGCGGTGGTGGCGGCACCAAGTGGTGGAGGGGGAGCGGCTGCACACGGAATTTGAGGAGGGAGATGGCTGGAGGTAGGTGGAGATTAGGGGAGTCCAAAAATGGAAGGAGGGGATGTTTATATAGTGTAAGGATTAGGTTTTGGGGGTTTGAGGCCGTTTCTGGACCCTCGGATCTCGATCCGACAGTCCGGAGCGGAGAGGGAGTTAGCAAGTGGGCTAGTGGGTTGTGTAGGAGGCCTTCGGGCTGAGAGGAGAGAAGAGAGAGTGGCCCACGGGGGTTGTTTTCCGAGACCGAAAACGTTCGACGAATTAACCAGCGACTAGTGCCGCTATATTTAACGGTTGGGCAATCAAACGAGCTCCGAATGCGATGAAATTTGGCAGGCGGCCTATCTACACTATAATAAGACCACACGCCAAGTTTCACCCCATTGTGAGAACATTTTCGGGCTACTCAAAAAATAAATATTCGGAGGGGCCGCGGGCGCGTGCGAGTGTGTCTGGGCTCAGAACGGACAACGGAAAGGACGAGGGGGACTCGGATGGATGCAAGTTTTGAAAACATGAGGATGCAATACACGTGATGACATGGCAAGATGCAACACGCAAGCAGATGACATGGCAACGACGACGAATAACTGGCTGACACCTGGCGCACCGGTCTCGGGGTGTCACAACACTCCCCTACTAACAAGAGATCTCGTCCCGAGATCTTAGGAACGAGATGGAAGATAAAAGGAGAAGGTGAAACCAAAGAACCTTGAGAGGTTGAGCCACTCGAAAGGAAGAATACAACGGAGATGATTGATATTGAGAAGCTTCTGTAAAATTGAGGAAATAGGGCATAGGACGAGAACCAAGAGCTTAAGTGACAAAAGAGACAATGAAACCACCCCGGTTAACAGAGATAGAAAAGAAATTCGAACGAAGGAATATAGGCAGCACTCCAGATGAAAGTGGAAGGAATAGAACATAACCTCGAGAAGATGGAATAATACTTGTCGAGATGAACAAGAAAATTCCTCCGAAAGAATTACAAGAGTGAAATGAAAAGAACGGATAAGAGAACAACAAGTTCCACCGCGAATGAATTTGAAAGAGGATCTTGAAGAGAAAGACTTGAACGGAGTTGTTGAGAAGATCAACCAAAGAATAAGCTTGTTGTGGACTTATTGTACACATCTCGATACTAGAGGTGAATTATGCCGCAACCAAAAGATTGAATAGTTGAGATGAACGAATAAATGCAAAACTCCACCTCAAAGAATACGAAGAATTATTTGCACTCGAGAGGCACGAATAAGAATGCTTGAGCTGCTCCATAAGAATTTGATGAATACATGAAGAATGAATTGAACCATGATGAACCACCATGAAGAAGTCCGGTAGAAAAAAGGATGATGAGATGTGAATTGAGTTTGAAGAGAATAATAATAAAGCCTTGCAATGATTTAGATGGAGTTTCCGACGAGATAGCCGAGAAACTAAGAACTCCGGAAGGAATTAATCAACTTGATGGAAAAGAATAAGAATTATGTTATTCTTCTCCTCCACCAATAAAATTGATGAGAAGCAATGGATTCGCATACTACTTATTCTCGTTGAAATGATTAAAGAGGGATATATCGCGAACATGCGAAAAACTTCATGAAACACCGATAGGATATGAATAAGAATGAATGGATTGATTGGATAACACTGGAAAAGAACTCTTGAGGGAACCATCGTAAGAATTGAAGCTAAGTGAAGAAAAGGAACAAACCCCCGGGAAGAATTAAAATCGAGTGAAAACAAGAAATGAATCGCCGGGAAGAATAAGGCACTTGGGGAATTTAGATACAAGAGAACGAAGAGATCGTGAGCTGATTAAAGAATACTTGAACGAAGCACCGGAAGAACGTGAGACGAACGAAGAGGCATCAATGAAGACTATTTGGAGGACGAAGTTGAAAACTGAGAACGAAGAGATGTCCTGAATGATTGCCTTCAGAGGAACACAAAGAAAAGAATTCATGAAATACTCCGGAAGAATTAAAACAAGAAAGGTTGAACCAATGATGGAAAGAATTGCAAACGAACTTCGGAAGGCACGTGACTGATGGAATTCATACTTACGTCACACTTGAAAATAATTATCGGAACACCCGGGAAATTAGAAGAGTCAGGTAAGATCCTGGGAAAAGACCTGTGGGTTATGAGCCCACCGAAGAGAAAACACCGTTGGACGGATTGAAAAGGAGATGATGCATCTAAACGATTAAAAGACTCGAAGGAGGTGACAACCTCGAATTAATTGGAACACGAACAATTCTCTTGAGATGTCTTCGGACCACCGGTATAATTAATTAGCGAGAGTTGAAGAGGAAGGGGAAAATCATTTGGGCAAAGGGAAAAGAATATGAAGATCACCAAATACTTGAATTGAAACCATCGGAAAAGAAAAGAGATGAAGAAGGACGAACTAGACGAGAATTCAGCAGTTGAAATAATTGAGGAAAGGAAGAAAAGGATTCACACGAGTAGGATGGATACTCGATTAAGGACTTCGGCTCCGAGAAGAAAAGGGTGGGCAGGTGAGAAAAAGAAAGACCACATCGGATGGGAAAACAACATCGGTTGGAAAGAACCGAGGATTGAACTGGGAAAAGGTGAAGAGGAATGAATCGACTTGATGGGAGATGCACCAGATGAGAAGAGCAGACCTCACAATGATCGAAAAACTAACCGCGTGATCCTAAAAAAATTTGAATGGGAAGAGGAGTAATTGAAAACACCTATGTCAAGATTCCTCACCAGAGCGACGAAGGGGCTGAGGAGTAAAAAGAATTCCTACTCTCCGATATAACTAGACTCTGAAAAAGTTTTCTTCTAGACTCGACAACAGCCAAACTACGATCAATCAAGGGGGCTCCTATGGTCGGTTGAGGCTCTGATACCAACTTGTCAGGACCAGGATGCGGTTCTATCCCGATCACGTGACTCATACGTGATTGGGGCAAAACTGTATCTCAGGCGCTTAGCAAGATGGATATCATTACATCGTACCATTACATAAATACATCGGAATACAACAATTCATACAATTCACATGAATACAACAACATCAATATAATGCATCCGACTATGGATGCAAACATGAAAAGCACAACGACATCCATCTGCTATTCCAGGCTGCCGACCAGGAACCTAACCCAAGACTGATGAAGAAGAAGAAGAACCCCAACAAAATGAACATCGCTCTCGCGTCAAGTCATCGGAAACCTGCACCTGCAACAGTTGTTGTAGTATCTATGAGCCACGAGGACTCAGCAATCCCATAACCATGGGTAACAAGACTAGCAAAGCTTATTGGGTATGGAAAAGGATAGTGGTGAGGTTGCAGCATCGGCTAAGCAATAGTATGGTGGCTAACTTACGAGTACAAGAATAAGATGAGCTTCTACGCAAACAGTCGCAAACTAGTAATGATCGCTAAAGATCCTGAACTACCTACAAGTCAAACATAACTCCACCGTGTTCTCTTCTCAAAGATGAAAAGAGACAGTCATGGTTACTCACGTGGTTCGTGTATTTTACTTCGGATCATCTGTCAAGTTTTCTACAACCGGACATTAACAAATTCGAATCTGCCACATAACCACGGGCACGGCTTTCAAAAGATCATAACCCTGCAGGGGTGTCCCAACTTAGCCCATCACAAGCTTTCACGATCAGCAGAGATAATAATAATATTACCCCTTATCTTAGGGACAGCCCGATCAGACTCGGAATCCCGGTGCATAAGACATTTCGACAATGGTAAAACAACTCCAGCAAGACCTCCCGGTGTGCCGACACCGTGATAGTAGCCGCGCATATCTCGTCTCAGGCCACGACCGGATGGGACATCCTATGGGAGCCAGATAGCTCGAGTTTCCCTGAGGCAGCCCCGCAGTCCGCCTATTTGGGACCAACACCATCAGCACTGGCCTACCTGTTATGTAGACAAGAATCCTCGGGGACGCGACCCCCATGCAAATTAATTAATTAATTAAGTTATTATTATGTTGCAAATTAAAACCAATGTTGGGCCTTGCTGGAGGAGTTTTATTCAAAGAAGAACTGTCATGGGGTCCCCATATACCCAACCGCGTTAGGAACGCAAACATCAAGGAACGTAACGCCGGTTTATCGGCTCCTAAGGTGGCATGAGTGGAACAAAACACCAAGCAAAAGGCCGAGCCTTCCACCCATTGCCAAGTATATAGGTGTGTTAATACATATAAGATATATTGTGATATTCCAACAACAAGATCCGACCTGGATCAATCTTCATCTTCACCTGCTACTAACAATGCTATAAGAGGGGCTGAGCAAGCGGGTAACATAGCCAAACAAAGGTTTTGCTGGGAAGGTGTCAAAGGTTAGAGGTTTCATGGGAACAAGGAGAGGCTGACAACACAAGTTAGGTAGCGCGACATATAGCAATAGCATCGAGACATCTAGAATAGCGATGATAGTAAAGGTATCCAAGGTGATGGTCATCTTGCCTGAGATCCCGCGAGGAAGAAGAACTAGTCCATCAAGAAGACGAAGAAGAAGCCACGAAGACGAACCACGTGTAGTGGGACGAATCCTCACGGTCGCAGCGGAAATATGAACTAGCGAGAAGAAGCAAGCAACACGGTAAACACACCACACAAGAACACGACAAAAAGCTCAACCAAGTATGATGCAAGACAAGTCTATATGATGCAACTCAAGGCAAGGGATGAAGCACACAAGAACAACACAACACGATAAGTTTAAATGAGACCGGAAACAACATATAACAATTCCGGTAAGTCCTCATATGCATGTTTCGAAATTGGTCCAGATCTGAACAAACCTTAAGTTAAAGTTGTTAAACAGCAAGTTAACATGCACCATGATGATCTACTCGAAATTCTAGTCAGGTTACATATAGAGTTTATTTAATTCGGAGCTACGGCCTAGAAGATATGAGCAAAACAAGTTAAGCATGGCAACGATGCAAGATGCATCCAAACAACAAGAAAACACACTCCAAGCATGTAAACAATATGATATTATGCTTCTACATGCAAAAACACACAAGCTTCATATAGGACACGCTCAAAACGGAGCAACGGTTCATCACATTCACATGAAACAAGATAAAACAACAAGCAGTCCAAAAACAGGAACATAGCAACTTTGGAGCAAGGTATATATATGCTAAAGCACCCAAACATGATAACAAAAGGCATGAATATGAAATAGACATGATACTTAACAAGCATGAACTTAGAGCACACCCAAAAACTTGCTGGAACACAATTAAACAAGCATGGCAAGATTCAATAAGTTTATTGATTTCTAAGACTTAGCCAAAATATGGGAAGGCAAAACATCATCACGATGCTGCCTTCGGAGGCACAGAAAACAAAGCATATGAACTCTACTAAGTATATAAAGATCATAGACATGTAATAGACATAGCATATACATTGAACAACTCCATTGGAACAACTCCATAGGAGGCATGGATCAATAACAACAAGCTTCACCAAATTGATCATGTTGATAACAGTCTGACAGGTACATTTATAGCAACTTGAGAGCAAGAAATAAATAAGCTACAGCAGGCTATATATGCAAACAAGGGCATGGATGGATAGATCATAACATGGGCAACTAGACATGATCATTTGACATACAAAAACATGCATGGATTTGAGTGAGGCATCAAGCAAACATAGCATCAGGTTTAACAGTTTCGGACTTGGCAGTTTTTAACAAGTCTCAGAAAAACAATAGCGAGTAGTCTTCCTTACAAGCTTGTTGCAAACACCTCAAGGCATATCATGAAGAGTGGATTGCACCACAACAAATAGGACATGATTGTGCTTCTAAAACATATTCACATGTGGCATAAAAGACAAACACACCAATAGGTTTTGCAACATAACAAGTTTCAGCACTTAACATCCACATGCACTTTTGCAACATAGATTAACATTGCAATTTGGCACCTAACATGAATTCTACAGCAACCAGCATGTAGAGCACTTCACAATGAACAATTTGGCATATCATTCACTTCATTTGGACCAACATGCACAAACTTATCACCTCACAAACATGGTAACATAACAACAGTTTTCAGCAGTTTTAAACATATAGCACTTTTGCAACGATGATTAGGGCATCAAGATGAACTCAAACAAGCATGCCACAGTACAACAATATGTAGAGCATCATGAGACGAAAATTTTGGCATATTATATGCTCCATTTGGATAAACGTGCACAAAGTTATCACTACTCAAACATGCACAGATAATGGAATAGTCTCACAGACTTGTAAAAAACGACCAAGTCTGAATCTAGGCGCAAAATAGCTAATTGATGCACTGTGCGGGATTAGGAGGGCCTCACCGAAGCGGGATGAGCCGAGTAGCAGAGGAGGCCGGAGCTGGGCCTGAGGGATGATAGGGACGGCCAGCCCACGAGTAGGCCGACGCTGGCGGGGTAGCTGGGCCGCGGGCAAGGAGGCCCATGAGGCAGGGGAGGAGGTGGGCGTCTTCCTCCTGATGTCCCGGACGAGGTTAACGGAGACTGCGACCAGTGCGGCGAGTCCGGCGAGGGGAGGCACTCCGGCGGCGGTCGGCGAGGGGGATCCGGTCGGCCTCGGATCAGATCCAGACGAAGGACCGACGGTGGCGATGGAACGGCGGGGAAGACGACGTATGGGGGAGCTAGGTCCGGCGGCGGGGCTAGGGCACAGGGTGGCGGCGGACGCAAGGTGCGGCGACGGGCGAACAACGGCGGAGGAGCTCCTGGGCCGCGGCGCGACGGCGAGCGCGGAGCTGCCCGATCCAGGTCGGGTGCTCGGGCAGGACGGCGCTGTGCGGGCTACGGGAGGAGCAGCGGCTCGGGCCCGGGCTAGCCCCGTGCGTGCCGGGCGGGCCGCGGTTGCGGGAGGCGGCTGAGGGACATGGGGAGGACAGCTGGCGCGCTGTGGTTGGCTGCGGCGGCATTGGAGGCTTAGGTGGCGCGCTGCGGTTGGCCGGGGCGCGGTGGCGGCGACGCCAAGTGGCGTAGGGGGAGCGACTGCCACACGGAATTTGAGGAGGGAGATGGCTGGAGGTTGGTGGAGATTAGGGGAGTTCAAAAATGGAAGGAGGGGATGTTTATATAGAGTAGGGATTAGGTTTTGGGGGTTTGAGGCTGTTTCTGGACCCTCGGATCTCGAACCGACAGTCCGGAGCAGAGAGGGAGTTAGCAAGTGGGCTAGTGGGCTGTGTAGGAGGCCTTCAGGATGATAGGAGAGAAGAGAGAGTGGCCCGCGGGGGGGAGGGGGGGTTCAGAGACCGAAAACGTCCGACGAATTAACCGCCAACAAGTGCCACTATATTTAACGGTTTGGCTATCAAACGAGCTCCGAATGCGATGAAATTTGGCAGGCGGCCTGTCTACACAATAATAAGACCACACGCCAAGTTTCACCCCATTCCGAGAACATTTTCTGGCCACTCATAAAATAAATATTCGGAGGAGCCACGGGCGCTGCGAGTGTGTCTGGGCTCAGAACGGACAATGGAAAGGACGAGGGGGACTCGGACGGGTGCAAGTTTTGAAAACATGTGGATGCAATACACATGATGACATGGCAAGATGCAACACGCAAGAAGATGACATGGCAACGACGATGAATAACTGGCTGACACTTGGCGCACCGGTCTCGGGGTGTCACAAGTGTCATGTAGTCGACGTTCACATAACACCACTAGAGGAAAGACAACATGCATCTCATTAAAATATCGAACGAATATCAAATTCACATGACTACTTATAGCAAGACTTCTCCCATGTCCTCTGGAACAAACGTAACTACTCACAAATCATACTCATGTTCATAATCAGAGGGGTATTAATATGCATAATGGATCTGAACATATGATCTTCCACCAAGTAAACCAACTAGCATCAACTACAAGGAGTAATCAACACTACTAGCAACCCACAGGTACCAATCTGAGGTTTTGGTACAAAGATTGGATACAAGAGATGAACTAGAGTATGAGAGGACATGGTGCTGGTGAAGATGTTGATGAAGATAACCCTCCCCAAGATGGGAGAGTTGTTGGTGATGATTTCCCCCTCCCGGAGGGAAGTGTCCCCGGCAGAACAGCTCCGCCGGAGCCCTAGATTGGTTACGCCTCGAGACGGCGGCGCTTCATCCCGAAAGCGTCCTTGTGATTTTTTCCAGGTCAAAACACTTGATATATAGCAGAAGATGGGCATCGAGTGGCTGCCAGGTGGCCCACGAGGCAGGGGGCGCGCCCAGGGGGGCGCCCCTACCCTCATGGATGGTGGGTGGCCCCCCTCCTTTACTTCTTTTGCCAGATATTTTTCATATTTTCCAAAATGGACTTTCGTGGATTTTCAGAGCTTTTTGAGTTGTGCAGAAAAGGTCTCCAATGTTTGACCTTTTCCAGCCCAGAATTCCCCATCTTCATGTAAACCTTGTAAAATAAGAGAGAAAAGGCATAAGTATTGTGACATAATGTGTAATAACAGCCCATAATGCAATAGACATCAATATAAAAGCAAGATGCAAAATGGACGTATCAGATACCATGCCAACTTTCAACCTCTTCATAGTTTATTTGAAGTGCTTTTCAATTTCAGGGTCATTTAGCTAAAAAAACAGTAAATGCATGAAAAATACTAAATGAAGTCAGAAAGGGTTGAAAATTGATGATGAGGCTTTGAATGGTGCATTTAGAACACACAAAAAGTCTGGAGTTCAAATAAGTTCAAAAAATTGAAATCCCTTTGTAACAGATGAGTTCTCGTCCGAGACCGTGATACTTCGGAAGAGACTGTCTATTTCGTACACAAAGTGCATCCAGTTTTTGTCGTAACCCTCTCAACTTTTTATAACATGCTATGTGGGTGAAATGATGATACCATGCCAACTTTCAACCTCTTCAGAGTTCATTTGAAGTGTTTTTCAATTTCAGGATCATTTAGCAAAAAAAATCAATAAATGCATGAAAAATACCAAATGAAGTCAGAAAGGGTTGAAAATTGATGATGTGGCTTTGAATGGTGCATTTTGAACACACAAAAAGTCTGTAGTCAAATAAGTTCAAAAAAATGAAATACCTTTGTAACAGATGAGTTTTCGTCCGGAACGTTGATACTTCGAAAGAGACTGTCCATTTTGTACACGAAGTGCATCTAGTTTTTTCCGTAACTCTCTCAAATTTTTAGAACATGCTATGTGGGTGAAATGATGATTATATGCCAACTTTCAACCTCTTTAGAGTTCATTTGAAGTGTTTTTCAATTTCAGGGTCGTTTAGCTCAAAAAATCAGTAAAGGCATGAAAAATAGCAAATAAAGTCAAAAGGGTTGAAAATTGATGATGTGGCTTTGAACGGTGCATTTTGAACACACACAAAAATCCGGAGTTCAAATAAGTTCAAAAAATGGTGCATTTCAGGGTCATTTGCTATTTTCATGCATTTAATTATTTTTTAGCTAAATGGCCGCGAAATTGAAAAGCACTACAAATGAACTCTGAAAAGGTGGAAAGTTGGCATGTTATCATCATTTCACCCACATAGCATGTGCAAAAAAGTAGAGAGGGTTCCGGTAAAAACTAGATGCACTTCGTCTACAAACTGGACAATCTCTTTCGAAGTATCAGGGTTTCAGACGAAAACTCATCTATTACAAAGCCAATCTATTTTTTAAAACTTATTACATCTCTAGAACTTTTGTGCATTCAGTATGCACCGTTCAAAGCCACGTCATGAACATTCAACCATTTCTGACATCATTTGCTATTTTTCATGCATTTATTGATATTTTAGTTAAATGACCCTGAAATTGAAAAGCACTACAAATGAACTCTGAAAAGGTTGAAAGTTGGCATGGTATCATCATTTGACCCACATAGCATGTGCAAAAAAGTAGATAGGGTTACGGTAAAAAATGGATGCACTTCGTGTACAAACTAGACAATCTCTTTCGAAGTATCAGGGTTTCGGACAAAAACTCATCTGTTACAAAGGCTATCCATTTTTTTAAACTTATTACAACTCCAGACAAATATTTAAAATAACCTAAAATTTACCAAATTGAATATAATAATAAAAATTGTAATATTAAATAGCAGGAAAAAGAATCACTCAAAATCTATTTTTATAGTGATGTTATTCACAAACTAGTGATTCACACAAATTTCAAAGAATTGAAATTTAAACTATTCAAATTTGAAAACTGATGGCACTAACAAAAAGTTTATAATTTTTGTGACCTAAAAGCTAAAAGAATAAAAAATTAAAGCAAAAAGCAAAGTAAATAGATAATGCAAAAAACAAAACAAAAATACTGGATTTGTTTTAGAAAATGCCGCCTACTAGGCCACACAGCCTGCATACGACTAGAAAAACCCATCTGTACATGCGCCAGGATGTAGGCTGATACGTCTCCAACGTATCTATAATTTTTTATTGTTCCATGCTATTATATATGATGTTTTGGATGTTTAATGGGCTTTCTTATACACTTTTATATTATTTTTGGTACTAACCTATTAACCCAAAGGCCTAGTGCAGATTGCTGTTATTTTTTTTCCTATTTCAGGGTTTTGCAGAAAAGGAATATTAAACGGAGTCCAAACAGAATGAAACCTTCGGGAGAAATATTTTTGGAACAATATCTTCACGAGAGACATGAGCACCAAGGCAGAGGAGACTCGTGGTGCCCACGAGGGTCCAGGGCGTGTCCCCTCCCCCTGGGCGTGCCCCCACCCTCGTGGGCCCCACGTTGCTCCACCGACATACTCCTTCCTCCTATGTATACCCATGTACCATGAAAACATCGAAGCAACAGAGATAACCCTGATTCCACCGCCGCAACCTTCTGTTCCCGTGCGATCCCATCTTGGGGCCTGTTCCGGAGCTCCGCCATAGGGGGGATCTTCCACGGAGTGCTTCTACATCAACACCATCGCCTCACCATGAGTTGTGAGTTGTTTACTACAAACCTTTGGGTCCATAGTTAGTACCTAGATGACTTCTTCTCTCTTTTTGGATCTCAATACCAAGTTCTCCTCGGTCTTCGAGGTGATCTATTCGATGTAATCTTTTTGCGGTGTGTTTGTCGAGATCCGATGAATTGTGGTTTTATGATCAAGATTATCTATGAGAAATATTTGGTTCTTTTCTGAATTCTTTTATGTATGATTATAATATTCTTGCAAGCTCTTCGAATTATCGATTTGGTTTGGCCTACTAGATCTATAGTTCTTGCAATGGCAGAAGTGCTTGGCTTTGGGTTCAATCTTGCGGTGTGAGTTCCCAGTGACAGCAGGGGTAGCAAGGCACGTATTGTATTGTTGCCATCAAGGATAAAAATATGGGGTTTATATCATACTGCTTGAGTTTATCCCTCTAAATCATGTCATCTGTCTTAAAGCACTACTCTGACGTTATGAACTTAATACTCTAGATGCATGCTGGATAGCGGTCGATGTGTGGAGTAATAGTAGTAGATGCAGAATTGTTTCGGTCTACTTGTCTCAGACATAATGCCTATATATAATGATCATGCCTAGATATTCTCATAATTATTCACTTTTCTATCAATTGCTCGACAGTAATTCGTTCAACCACCGTAGAATTCTGCTATCATGAGAGAAGCCACTAGTGAAACCTGTGGCCCTTGGGTCTATTCTCAACATATCAATCTACAATCTACTTTACTTTGTTGTTTTTACTTTCTGTTCTTATATCCAAAAATACCAAAAATATCAAACTATCCTATCTATCAGATCTCACTTTCATAAGTGACCGTAAAGGGATTGACAACTCCTTATCATGTTGGCTGCGAAGTTCTTATTTGTTAGTGTAGGTGTGAGGGAATCATGCGTGGTCTCGTACTGGATTGATACCTTGGTTCTCAAAAACTGATGTAAATACTTACGCTACTGTGTTGCATCACCCTTTCCTCTTCGAGGGAATACAACGCAAGCTCGAGAAGTAGCAAGAACAATTTCTAGTGCCGTTGCTAGGGAGGCTTACACAAAAGTCATATACCAAGTACCTATCACAAACCCTTATCCTTCGCATTACATTTTTTTTGCCTCTCGTTTTCCTCTCCCCCACTTCACCCTTGCCGTTTTATTTGCCCTTCTTTTTTCCGTGTGTTTGTCGTTCGCTTGCTTCTTGTTTGCTTGTGTGTTGGATTGCTTGCTTGTCACCATGTCTAGCACACCTATCATTATCAATACTCCCGAGAGTGAGGTTCTTAATTTTAAACAAAGGGAGGAGGAAAATCTAAAAGATGCCTGGTATAGAATTTGCAATGCCCAAAATAGATCTACTAGGAAGCTTTCCACTTCCGTGCTTCTTCGCAATTTTTATGTTGGCATAACTCCGTGGAATAGATATATTTTAGATACCATTACCGGAGGGAATTTCTTGTGTAGCCATACTTTTGATTTTTATAATGCTATGACTGAATTATTTGGCTCACCACCTCTTATGGTTAATGGGACTATTTTGACTCTGGAACATGTTATGCAAAGGCTTGAAATCATTGAAAACAAAGTTGCTACTATAGAGTTGGTTGATAATTTGGATAGGAAGATCCACAACCAAATTTCCCAATATGGAGCCAAGGTAGGGGTTATTATGATTTTTTTTAAGGAAAAGGAGCCCATGGTTAAAGAGAAAATAGATCAAGATTCCACTAGAATCGACAAACATTAGGATATTATCACTAATGTAGGGTGTGCTCTTTCTGCTATGAAAACTACTTAAAATCCTTCTACCACTAAATTGGCTAAGCTTATGTATGTTCCCAAAAATAAGGATGAATCATCTAGTAAGAGAATCACGGATCTTAAATCTATAAGTGCTCATTCTAATTTTCTCACTTTCGAAAGAGAACCTTTTGATACGAATAAATTTCTTGATTTCTAGCCCAATAGTTTGATTATCAATAGGAATAAAGAAGTTCCTAAGAATTACAAGTTCTTAATTAAAGAATTGCCTTCCAAAGATGGCTATACCTAGATCTATCTTTGTATCGTGCCTAGCTAGCGGCATTAAACGATAGCGCTTGTTGGGAGGCAACCCAATTTTATTTTCTTTGTTTTTGCTTCTGTTTAGGAATAAATATAGCAGCTAGCTTCTGTTTAGATGTGGTTTTGTGTTTTAATTATTGTTTGTGCCAAGTAGAACCTTTCGGAAGACTCGTGTGAAGTTTATATGATCTTGCTGTAAAAAACCGAAATATTAGCGCTCACGAGATTAGTCACCAAATTTTACTGGAGAGTGCTATTGTGACGCCCGGATAATCAAGCTACAGTAATCCATCGCTAATGATGCCTTGTGATCGTTTTACTATTGCTAAGTCCCACGTTAAATCAAACCCGTTCGAATTCAAATTAAAAAAAATTAGTCAAACAATAAAAGTTTTCGAGCGTTAAAACTAAAATGATTCGAGTGTGTCGGCTATTTTCATAAGTAGTGTAGATGATGAAACTACACTTGTATAAAATAATTTAATGCACCAAAGTAATTAAAACATCATTTGAAATAATTAGTAAATACTTCAATTCGATAAATAATTGTAAACTAAGTTAAAATAATGTTGGGACATTTTATCTCAGCAGGTTTTGGTAAGTTACTAATTTGGAATTAAGGTTTATAACATTCCAAAGTCATCTGAGATCTAAAATAAAACTAAATAGTAAATAAAATAAACAAAAGGCGAAATAAAAATAAAAGACAATGCTTCCCCCACTGGGCCTCGGCCCAGCTGGCTACCCAGCCGGCCGGCCCAGCCGAACACCCGGCTGGCCACTGGCCTATTAAGCCACGACACCCCCCACCGACACCACAAACCCCCTCCCCCGAATTATCCCTGGGATCGGAGCTCCCGATCCCGATCTGCTCGATCCCCTTCTTCCCCCTCGACCTCCCACGCCCGACTGCTGCCCTCCTGCGCCCGCCTCCATCGCCATTCCGCGCTGAAGGCCTCCCTCGACCCGTCGCGCACCAATGCCCCATCGGCCTCGTCGGCAGCGGCCCGACGCCGCCCCGATCCCGAAGCCCCCGACGACGCTGGACCTCCCTGTCACCCGAAGCCGACTCGCCGGACCGCTTCCTCGCCGGAACTCCTCCTCTCCGTCGTCGACCTCGTCCTCGTCTACCTCCCCGAGCCCCGCTGCCCTTGACCCTGCACCTCGCGGTGAGGCCCCGGCCTCTCTTCTCTCCCATGTCCCCATATGCACGCGCACGCGGCCCCCTGCTCCGCCCCTCCCCTAGCCACCACTCGGGCCCGTCGACGCGTCGCTTCCGCGCTGTGGTGGCCCGGTCTGCCGTTGTCCTGCTCTTGTCGTGCCTCTGGCCGCGCCGCGCTAGCGCCCCGCGCCACTGGGCAGGCTTCGGCCCCGACAAACTCTCTCCCCGCAGCCCCCGCTCGCGCGCTGCTCCGCGCCCGCGCGACCCTCACAGCCGCTCCCTTCCGCCCCCGATTCCCTGCCACGACGGGCCACGCCCGACCTGGCCTCCCCTCTACATCGCCCTGCTCCGGCCGCGGTCACGGCCGCCGAAGTCAGGCCGACGCCCGGCGCTGGCCTCTGGCCGCGAGGCCCGCCCCGCCAGCCTCGATCTGGGCAAGCGCCGTATCGGGCTGGCGCCCAGCGCGCATGCCCGCATGCCTGCACACCCCTGGGCCACTGCCAGGTGGGGCCCCATGGCCCAGAACGTTTATACAAAAAAAAATAAAAAAAATAGAATTAATAGAATTAATAATTAATTAATTAATTAAGTTAATTAATTAATCATGTTTAATTAACCTAATTAACTAGTTAGTTTAAATAAATAGTAATTAGGTTAGCTAAATCCTAATTAAACTAAGCAGTGTATGATAGGTGGGTCCCACTACTAGGAAAAAGGCTACTAATGGCGCACCTATTTTGGGCATTAATGGCGCATTAGTGGTGCGTCATTAGTGCCACGCCATTAGTATATTTTATTAATGGCGTACCTCTGGTGCGCCATTAGTATCTGGTATACTAATGGCGCACCGCAGATGCGCCATTAGTATATACCACGGTGCGCCATTAGTATGCCTCCCAGGGAGGCATATATACACAGGTGTTGTGGCATACTAATGGCGCACTGCTGCCAGATGCGCCATTACTAACTTTGGCATACTAATGGCGCACTGTTGGATGATGCGCCATTAGTATCCTTTGGCATACTAATGGCGCACTGTGATGTGATGCGCCATTAGTATGAATATTAGGTTATTTATTTATTTTTTAATTTTCTGTTTTTTGCACAGGTTACAAAATGTATTATTCGACAGAATATAGACAGCACAAGCACACATCAACAACAGATTCATCGAATACAATAGAAGATTAGTCTCTGAATACAATTCATCATATTAGTCTCGGAATACAATTCATCATATTAGTCTCCAAATTGAAAAGACCGAACAACGATAGCGCATTATATTACAAGTCTCGAGACCGCGAGTAGCGAGTTTGTCTTCACATTACAAGTCGATATCGATCATCTAAACTACCATCACATAGAAGAGAGCTGCGGTCAGCACGATGAGCATCATCACGATGAAACTCGTCTTCATCCGGGTCCTCCAACGCTCCCTCCCCTCTCTCGCTAGATAGCGGGCGTATCTAGATTCCGCCTCGTCCCTAGTGGTGTACCCTTTGTAACTGTTACCATTGAATCAGTGAACCTGTCTCCGACACTCCTCCCAGTCGTCGTAGACTCTGGGAACCTTACCCTTGTACACGACATACGACGGCATCGCTATGCACTAGCCAAACGAAATGTTAGTACCAATTCACAGACAATACATAAGCAATATATAAGTATGTAACAGAACGATCGGAAGAGAAAAGCAAGACATTAATAGCATCGATTACATCTAAGTTGAACGACAGTCGAAACCAAAGAGACATACTACAAGTTTATTAAAGTTTAATTAAAACATGAGCCAATCGATGTTTCAGAACTAGACACAGCATCACTACTTTCGACTCGACTCAAGCGACCGGAGCGTGGATGAAGCCGCCGTCTATCGTGGGATTTTCATGAAATCGCGGGCGTTGTCAGCCTGCATTTGTAGCATTGTGTCGATTTCACTATTGGACGGTTGATTTCTAAGGTAGAACTGCCCCGAGGTACGAAGGACATCTTGATGGATGATTTCCGCAAACTCCGACTGGATGCGAAAGAATTCTTGTTTGATGTCCGCGTCCTGGATTGCCGACACGCTCGCGGCCCAATCTTTGAGTTTACTCGGTAGCAGAAGTTGATGATGGTCCCGTACGATCGCCCGCATGTGATGGATGGCGTAGTAGGCACCCTTCTGCCCGCCAGGCGGCTACTTGACGCAGCAGAACATCGTATTGTGGGAGAACACGTGCTTGCCGTACTTACGAATAGGCCTGGTGAAGGTGCCTCCAGATTTGGCGTAGTCGGGGAGAACATCATCAAGAACCTTCTTGACATTTGTGTAGTCTACGTTCGACTGACGGTCCGAGTATTTGGGGCTTAGGAGGATGAGCGTGCAATGTGTGTCACTGCAGAAAACACGGAATGTTAAAAGAAAAACGATCGAAATCTAAGAATTCATATGTTACTGGGCGGTTGAGGGGATGACTTACTCGGGAAAGTAAGGCACGAGGAAGTTATCCTTATCTCGGTTTGCCAGAATGACACCTTCGAGGTAAGAACTCGCGACTTGCTGGTCTCCAGCGCTGCCCAAGATCTTGGCACGCATGTAGAAGGGGTCGACTATCACGATGTCCGGGGTTTTGTCGCGAATGATCCGCATCTCCATACTCAGCGAAAATAGCCGAACGAAGGTGTAGTGCAGCGGATGAAGGTTCAACATAGCGTAGATGTCATCAAACCGCAGGACGATCGTACCCCCGATGGAGTTATCC
Source organism: Secale cereale (assembly GCA_902687465.1). Lineage (NCBI taxonomy): Eukaryota > Viridiplantae > Streptophyta > Magnoliopsida > Poales > Poaceae > Secale > Secale cereale. Next base: position 816,405,068 of record LR738715.1, read on the forward strand.
ACAAAGCCCTTGCCCTCTGGCACCTTGGCCGCGAAATACGGGTATGCCACATCCTTCATCCGCTTCTCCAAAGAAAGAACACTGTCATGCAGACTCCGCATAGCACCGGTTGCAGCATCGAGCATATTTCTCGGTAGCATCGGCCTACCCGCCACATGCACCCTCCTCATTACATCCTCAGGTGAAGGTGGCCCGTCCTGAGCACGGATCGTACTCGGTGCCGGCTGGCTCGCACCCTTGTTAGTCTTTCTTTTGCGTGCCTTCTTCTTCTCTTGTAATGGGACCGAGTTCTGCTCACAGACCACCTTCTTGAGTGTGTTGGGGCTGATAATATTTCGCACCTCGCCTATCTAAGGCTCGGTGAAGTCGGCAGCTGGAGGCGTCTCTTGAGAACTGAATGGCAGACAACGCCTGTTGCAACTTGGTTTCTCCATGGTACCAGCTAGATCGCGCACATCTTTTGTAGGGTTGGGTTCTTGAGAAGGAGGCCCCATGAAGTCGCCACCGTACCCATGATCAGCAAAGTAATGATCGACATTGGCAAATGTATCATCGGCGTTGTCGTTGTCGTCGTTCGGATCCTGTGCCATATGCATGTTTGGATCCAGTGGCATAGGGATGTCCGGCACCGTTGCGGCGGTCTTGCCATGGGGCTGACTTGGTGCCGGCACGACTGGCGGTGTTGTCTTTGGGGTGGTGTCCCCCGCCCCCAAACGAATCTGGCTCTTCGGCCAAAGCAGGGGCCAGCTCAGGCAGGCGCTGAGGGTCATCACGTCATCTTCGTCGGCCCCGACGGGTCGAATCGGAGGTAACAACTCGTTGCAGCCTGGCAGCACCCGAACCAGTTGAACCCTATACAATTTGTGTGGCATCGTAGTACCGTGGAACACGGGGTTGCCTGGTTGAACGATTTTAACCTTGGCGACATCGACCAACTCGTTGTTCACGAAGTGTAGGAGAGTGCACGGAACGTCGGCGGCGCCATGCGAAAACATGTAGGGCGTCAGGGATGCCCAGTCAAAGGCAAGGAGATGAAGTCCTCGGCCGAGAGAGGCTTAATTAGTTACCGTGAAGATGGCGTCGAGCTCGGCTAATGTCGAGGCACCGCCAACGGCGGGCGTGCAGTTGACGGAGGGGCTGCTTGCTGCAGAGGTACCGGCCGGCGTACACCTGGGTGCATTAAGCTCCCGTGCCGGCGTCGGAGAAACCAATGCCGCCTCCGTCGGAGACACCAATGGCCCCGCCATCGCGTTCTGCGAGTTGCTGGCCGTGAAGCTGGGAATCGGGGGCGGCCCCTGTTGGCCGCCCGCAGTCCACGCCTGCAACCCCTCGATCAAGGTAGGCACAATGGCGGTGATCGTCGTTCCCAGTTGTTGTTGCACTTGCTCTTGGACAATCTCCGGAATCCGTGCCACATGTGCCTTGAGTTCTTGAACCTCGCGCGACTGGCTTTCAGAACTGGTCTTTTTCTCCTTTCGCCCACCAGCGTTATAGTATGAAGACCATTTTGTGGACAAGCCTTTGCCGGCCACACGACCAGCTGACGACGGCTTACTGAGCTTATCCTTTTTCTTCATTACATTCAACGCCCTATTTAGAGTGGTGTCCCAAGGGTTGCTCTTAGTCGACCCCGCGCTACTGCTTTCAGTCGCCTGCGGAAGGAATGTGAACCATTTAGAAATTTGGCTTCATTAATTAGAATGCAACCATATGGAGCTAATTACGCGGGGGTGTATTCCTTACCAGAACCAGATCAAGTGCACTGGTCTTTGGATCCGTGGTAAGCTCCTTTGTTTTCGGGTCCTTCTTGTACCGGGCCCTGACAAAGTTCCTGGTCTGATTGTCACCGTATTTATCGAAGAGGGGCGGTAGGCCTTGCTCGGCACGGTCCGCTTCCTCCTTGTCCCATATAGGCTCCGCCACTCTGTAACCGCCGGGACCGAGTGTGTGTTCCCCTAAGTTCAGCTCCCGCATTTCTTTCACCCATTGACTTGATTCGGAGGTTGCGGTGCTCGAACACTTGATCTTGAAGTCGTTGTTGTCATCTTCGATGATCGAAGGATTTTTCTCCTTGATCTTCTCATAACTCTCACCTTTCTCGATCATTCTCTTCACCGTGCTTCTCCAAGTAGACAGGGCCATGCTCATCCTCGTGAGGGCAGTATTGTTCACTTTATTCCCTTTGAGGCTTGTGTTTTCAAATTCAGCGGGGAACTTGTATCGTTCGTGCAGCTTCGTGAAGTGGAGGTTGCGCAAATTACCTCGGTCAGGATGCCTCAGGTTCTCGGTGTTGATCGAGACGGTGCTCCGGAGAATGCACCCGAGCTGAAGCGAGTACCCCTTGACTATTTGTTTGGGCGCCGTTGGATTCCCGTCGGAGTCCACTTCAGTAAATTCCTCCTTGACGGTGCGGAGCACGGTCGGGCACCGGTCCTTCCGTTGCCTCTTCGATTGGCTGCCATCTGTGCGTGCGCCGCCATCATCAGTGGTGACATCCTTGGCGGCACCAGCAGTGGTGTAATCCCCGACGGTACCATCGGTGTGGTCATCCTCGGTGGCACCATCAGTGGTAGTGTCAGGATCGGTTGGGAAGGCGGCGTCCTCATACAAGTGAGGTTGTTCCTTCATCTGCTGGGACATCTCCCAGAATGCCTTGCCGCCCAAACCCCCGGCCTCATCGTTGTTGGCCATGTTTCTCTCTAAATAGGAAAAAATTTTGGTCAAAAAGTTGGTTATTGTCAAGGAACAAGATCATGGTCTCATCATTTAGGGTTTGTCGACACCGAGGCATCCTAAAAGCTAAGCTTTTATCATTGAGGGTTTTTCGACGCTGAGGCACCCTAAAAGCCTAATCTTTCATCATTTAGGTTTCTATCGACACCGAGGCACCCTAAAAGCCAAGGTTTTATAATTTATGGTTTGTCGACACCGAGGCATCCTAAAAGCTAAGCTGGGAAGGAGAATTCTAAGTTGGGCCTAATCACTTGGCTCTATTGCCGCCTATGGTTTAATGCAACAAGAATAAAGGGGCAGTTGATCATACTTAATTAACTACTAAGATACCCCGGCCCATGCATTAGTCACAAGTACCCCATATGTCCTATTTTTAGCAAAGTCATGCTAAAATTCACGGAAAATTTCACCATGACCTTTGCTGAAAACAGGACATGTGGAGTACCCGAATTTGTCGGAATGGAAGTTAATCGACATTCCAGCAAACTCAAGGGCCTCTCGGGGTACCTGCAAAATCATTATCCCCGCCTAATAAAGTCGCCAATGGGTCATTTCAGAACATCACAAGTAGCATCATCACAAGTACAACATCATCACAAGTACAGCAGCAACAGCAGTGAATACAGGCATAACAGCAATAGCAATAGTTAAGAAAAAGTTGCAGAAGCTTGTAAAACAATACTTTGAAGTTCAAATCCAAATATTTACAACAAGGAACCAAATACATGACCACCATTATTATCATGGTGCTAGTGTGACATACAAGTAGTACTAGTGTACATGAAAAAAAAAACTAAAACCTAAAACCCCAACAGAACATCAAGCCCACCAACCGGCTAAACGAACTAAAGATCTCACTGGGTGAGGAATATCAAGCCCACCAACCGGCTAAAAGAGAACAAAACCCAACTTGCATCGCAACTTGTCAAGAACTGACCCAAGTGGAGCTTATCTACTTATCTCCACTTCTTTAGCTAATAGGTCTCTGTTTGAGCGGGAGAGAATGGTCACGAGTAGGTTGATTACCAAGAAAGCACCTGACACGACTGGCTGAAAATACAGACTTGGGATGACAGCGAATAAACGTAACCAACCCTAACTGCAAATTAACTAGAGTTGAAGCTGGTAAACAGGAGAACAAGAGCATTAGGTAAGGCTCCACCAATGTTCAAGCATCTTATATTTAGGATCAAATTAAGCTCCACACAGATGTATAAATACAATATATATGAGACTATAAACCGTAAACCATGCCTGAGACAGAGACCGGATTCAGAAATGAACAGTAACACAGAAGACAGAAATTGTGCAAGATACTCTTGTCAAGTGTAACTTATGCCAGGTCTGAATTGCCATATATGCAGCAGTAATTAAAATGAGTCAAATGGAACAGGCTGCTAGCTGAGAGTAAGAGCACACCAACCAGATCATACTTAGCCTAGTCTGAGAAATACTAACTAGGACTAGCCCCTTGTAAGCCTATTTTGAATTAACGAAAGATTAAAAGTAGCAGGTCTATTCGTAAGGCTCCCGCTCTAACTGCTAACTGAATATTTATTTTGTAATCAACTAGGCCTTGCAAATACAGGTTAGTATCGTGGGGTGGCTCCCGCTAACTGCTAACTGCTCTCCCCAATCTAGATGACCAGACATGCTAGTATCGCGACACAAACATGACTACCATACTAGTAAAGGCTAGAGCCAAAGGGGTTCTGAAAAAGATGAAATTGTCACCGACTATGGCATGCCAAAGTATGACAGCAAGCACTAACATGTCTTCCAATAAGATAGAAGGAGATAAAAACTAATGAGCTCTTTCGCAACACCAAACCAAGTGCTATCGAGACGACTCTGGAGCCAGATGACTTTTATTCAAAAAAGCTGGCCCAGATTGAACCTGGGAATTGCAAGGCCCTTTTTGGGTTCCTTCTAACAAACATTACAGCTGTAGTATTGACTTGGACAGTTCTTAGGAATTTTTAAGCCATCTTTTAGATTTTAGTGTGCTCAGTCATTCAGAATTATTTAGTGTCAGTGTGAGGTATACATGTGTTGAGAAGATTACTAAGCCTGAGAAGTTTGTAGTTGACCACTTACGTCTGTCTGATTTGTTTAATTAGACAGTGCAATGAAGCACTTGCAGCCAATCTATTGTCTTCAGGAAATGATGCCTGAGATCTGCTTGATTCACAGCCACTGTTCCTGGTTTATTAAAACTACAATACAATTGTTAAGCAGAGCAATGTTCTTTTTGGTTCCATCAAAAAGTTCACCCATGTGCTCTTTAAATTGGCACTTCTTAGGAATTCTTTGAGCCAATTTAAATACTGTATTTAGCATGTTCATTCATTCTGAATTATTTAGCATTTAGACTCATCGTGGAGTACATGTGTTCTGAATGAACAAGAGACAAATGATTTTGTTGTTGCTAAACAAGATTCAGGAACAAAGTAGGACTATGTTAAACTCAAGAAATATGCTTTAGTAAGCGTTTCAGTGAAGCCCGTGCGACCATTCTTTGTGTTTTGAAAATGATGCCTGAGATTTGCTTGTTTCACTGCCACTGAGCAAAGTAGGACTATGTTCTGAATTTTTTGGTGTCAGTTTTGGGTGCATGCTTTCAGAGGAAGAAGAAACTGATTTTGTCTGCTAACTGAATATTTATTTTGTAATCAACTAGGCCTTGCAAATACAGGTCTTGCAACTAACTAATTAAAAATCCCCTAACCAGCATGACTTTCTTCAAATGTCTAAACCTAAAATTTTGTGTTGGTGATTAGAGAGGAAGGAGGGAGGAGTGGTGGCTACCTGCCTATGGATTGGTCGCCGGCGTAGCTCCAGGCGGCGGCGTTGCTCGGGGGCGGCGGGGGCGCTGGCGTCGAGGGCGTTGGGGGCGCGGCGCTCGGATCGGCGTCGAGGGCGTCGGGGGCGCGGCACTTGGCTCGGCGGGGGTGGCGCGGGGGCGTCGGGGGCGTCCGGGGCGTGGGCGTCGAGGGCGTCGGGGGCGCGGCGCTCGGCTCGGCGGGGGTGGCGCGGGGGCGGCGGGTCGGGGCGCTTGAGGGAGGGAGAGGGAAGGGGATTGATCTGGCGAGGGAGAGAGAGGGAGGATGCAGTGGGGGACGATATGGATGGGGGACATTACTAATGGCGCACCGCCCCCTAGTGCGCCATAAGTACGGAGATTCTAATGGCGCACCTCCCCCTGGTGCGCCATTAGTATTGTGTTTTACATACTAGCCCGACTGGTCAGGTTATATCCCACCTAACCAACTCCCCATCAGAACACACTCACACGCATCACACCAAGCAGGAGGTCCTGGGTTTGATTCCCAGGCTCCCCAAATATTTTTTTGCATTTAAAATGCTGTTTGACACTTATTTGTGTTTAAATATGTTCAAACTTGTTTAAATCATAACAGTAATATTTTTTATAAAATAGTAATAATTTTTTATAAAATATCATCAAAATTGGTTATTTGAAAATATTTATGAATATGAAAAAATATCATCAAATTTATTATTTTGAATATATCATGAGTTCATGGGTCGGCGACGGCGGCCGGTGGAGCGGGGGAGGGTGCGGTGGGTCGTCGGCGGCGGTTGAGTAGGGGAGGGTGCGGGG
>LR738715.1:816411432-816504067 GCA_902687465.1 Secale cereale
TGGAGCGGGGGGTGCTCGGCGGCGAGGGGGACCGGATCTGGCGAGGTGGGATAGCGATCGAGATGGAGGGGGATCGAGATCGAGTGTCCATGAAATTTAAAAACATTCAAGAGTTCAAAAAGTGCCCATGAAATACAATCGAGAAATGAAGGCTACGATTTAAATACAATCGATCTTAGCTAGCTATCTGTTCACAATCTTATTGCCCTTCTTTTTCGCAAATGGAGTTCTTCTGTGGAACGGACGTCCTTGAGGTAGGGTGGTCCTGCTTCTTCTTGTGGTGTATGCTGCTACTTAATCATCGTCCTCATGTTCGATCCTCGGGTCGCCGTACTTGTCGAAGTCTTGCTCATTGGCTACTCCATCCATTCAGATGATCTTCCTTTTGCCTCTCCTCACGACAACACGACTGGGCTTTGACGGGTCGGTAATGAAGAAGCATTGGTCAACTTGGGAAGCCAGTACCCATGGCTCATTTTTCGCGGTGACGTTTGCGCCCGCGGTCTTGGATTTGTCTTCGGGTATAACCATGGTGGTAAAATACCGGTCTTCTTTTAGGACGATCTTGGCCCATCTCACACGGAACATCGGGACCTTCTCTCCAGCGTAGCTCAGCTCCCAAATCTCCTCGATCCTTCCGTAGTATCTGTCCTTGTCGTTACCGGTGTAGGATTCCATCGTTACCCCGGAGTTCTGATAACCATCGCACTTCATGTCCTTGGCCTCGGTGTAGAATGTGTAGCCGTTGATATCGTACGCCACATAGGTCATCAGGTTGTGCTCGGCGCCCTGTGACAAGGCGAATATGAGTTGTTCTTCCGCGGAAGAATCCTCAAGTAAAGGGTACGACAGAAGCTTCTGCTTGAACCAACGTGTGAAACATGAGTTGTGCTCTTTGATTATATCTCCGTCCGTCCTCTTTTGGCCTCGGTCATGGTACGTTTTCTCAATAAGGGTTTTGTGCTCTACCACCCAAGGATTGACCACGTCTATGTGTTATAGCGCGACTAGGTTTGCTCTTTCAAAGTCGGCGAGTCGACCCTCGAAGTCGACATGCATTTCGCAGCGACCCTCACGGTGACCCCATCCAGCGAGCCTGCTGAGGTGCCTGTTGACGGGCAGACCAACGGGGTTCTCGATGCCTAGATAATTCATGCAGTAGGAGATGCACTCTTCGGTCAGAAAGCCCCTCGCTATGCTTCCCTCTGGACGTGACATGTTGCGAACGTATCATTTGATGACACCATTCATCCTTTCAAACGGCATCATGCTGTGCAGGAACGTCGGCCCGAGTTGGATGATATCGTCCACGATATGGACCAGCAGATGCACCATAACGTCGAAGAATGCGGGCGGGAAGTACATCTCAAGCTTGAATAGTATCACCACAATCTCTTCCTATAGCCTTCTGAGTTGCCTCACGCCAACCGACTTCCGAGAGATGACGTCGAAAAAGTTGCGTAGGCCAAATAGCGTTTCACGGACGTGCGCGTCCATGATCCCACGGATTGCAACTGGAAGTATCTGCGTCATCAGCATGTGACAGTCGTGAGACTTCATCCCGCTGAACTTCTGCTTCGCTCGATCTAGGTATCTTCTTATCTTCCCCGCGTAACCGTAAGGAAGTTTTACTCCTACGAGGCAGGTGAAAAACTGCTCGATCTCCTCCTGAATTAGAGTGAAGCACGCGGGAGGGGTCTTCTTGGCCTTTTTGCCTTTGCGACGACTTTCCGTGTCCTGCTTCGCCTCATCATCATCATCATCATCATTAGCGTGAAGCTCCTGCCTGATGCCCATTGATTTCAAGCCTGCCCTTGCTTTTGGCCCATCTTTGGTCCTCTCTGGCATGTTGAGCAGGGTACCAAGCAGACTCTCGCACACGTTCTTCGTGATATGCATGACATCAAGGCAGTGAGGCACACGGTGGATCTTCCAGTACGGCAAGTCCCAGAAAACAGACCTCGTTTTCCATACCTTCTGCAGCGGCTCTGGCGCCTTTCGCTTCTTTCCCTCCTCTGGCGCCTTTTGCTTCTTTCCCGACAGTGGACAATCTTTCCAATTTTTCAACAGCTCGTCTGTTTCCTCGCCGCTCCTCGTACGCAGGCGTCCTCAGGGTTCGGTTTCACCATCGAACAGATCCTTGCGTTTTCTCCACAGGTCATCATCGCGAAGCCACCTTCGATGTCCCATTAACACGGTTTTCGAAGACCCGGGATCTCTATCTAGCTGGCGATACGTTGTGTCATCCATGCACCTGACGCATCCAGAAAATCGGTGGACCACCTGCCCCGCGACATATCCGTAACCGAGATAGTCGTGCACCATCGTGAGCAGCGTGGCTCTCATAGGGAAATATTCTTTCTCTACGGCGTCCCACGTATTGGCTGGCGTTTTCCACAGCGTGTCAAGCTCCTCTTTCAGCAGCCCTAGATACAGATTGATGTCGTTCCCTGGTTGTTTTGGTCCTTCAATTAGCATACTCATGTGAATGTACTACCTCTTCATGCACAACCAGGGGGGAAGGTTGTACATCCACACAAACACATGCCAGGTGCTATGTGTGCTTCTCTAGCTGCCAAACGGATTGACTCCATCAGTGCTCGCGCCCAGCATGATGTTCCTTGGATCGTTCCCAAATTCTAGGTCTTCGAAGTTCAACGCTTGCCACTGGCTCGCATCCTTAGGGTGACTCAGCATCTTGTCTTTTTTATCAATCTCTGGATCATTTGCGTCATCTTCTCGCTTCTTCTCCTCCCTATTCGCGTGCCAACGTATGAGCTTTGCTACCTTAGGGTCCGTGAAATACCGCTGCAGACGAGGAGTGATCGGAAAGTACCACACCACTTTTTGAGGAGCTTTCTTCCTCTTCTTGTATCGAGTGACGCCGCACACCGGACATATGGTAGACTCCGCGTGCTCGTCCCGATAAATGATGCAATTGTTTATGCACACATGGTATTTCACGTGCGGTTAATCCAGAGGACACACGATTTTCTTCGCCTCCTCGAAACTGGTCGGGCACTTGTTCCCCTTGGGAAGAAGTTCGTGCCAGAATGACATGCTCTCGTCGAAGCATGCGTCGGTCATTTTGTGTTTTACCTTCATCTCCAGAGCCATGAGCGTTACTTTCAGGCGGGTATCCTCGGGCCTGCATCCTTCATACAATGGCATAATCGTGTCTAACTCCAGTTGATCCATCTTGGCTTTCTCTCGGGCGGCAGCTCTTGCGTTATCCGTCTGCTTGAGAAGCAGCGCTTGAATGTGAGGGTCCTGCACCCAGCCCATCGATGGTCCAGCGTTGTCTGCTCCGCTGGCATCATCATCTTCATGATCATGCCCGTCGTCTGCTCCGGCATCTTCCTCATCATCATGTCCTGCATCTTCTACATGATGACTGTGTACAGCATCACCGTCATGATCATCTCCCGGGGATTCTTCATCTTCTCGCCCGCTCGAGCCGCGGCGGTTGTCTTTCTTCCCTTCCTCATTTCTTGCCCGGCCCCCATGGACGACTTCGTAGTCATCTTCATCACCTTGCCACCGATAGCCATCCATGAAACCACGCAAGAGCAAGTGGTCCCGCACCTGCCCGGAATCCGGGTCCGCAATAAGGCTCTTCAGCTTGCATCTTCGACACGGACATCTTATCTCCGTCTCGTTCTTTTGAAGCATCTCGGCCTTCGCGGAGCTCAAAAGCCTATTCACGATGCCTTCGGTCATCGTGCAGACCATGGTCGCCTGTGGGGTAGAGCAAAACGATATTTTAGAACCAAGAAAAAATTTGGCATGACTTTCCCTAAAAATAGGACCAAAAAGAATGCTTAATGCCAAAATTCTTGCCGAAACGGAAATGAATCAACATTCTGGCAAAATATTGGCAACTTTCGCATTTCAAATACCGGTACACCTCCAAACACAAACACATATGCAACACCACAAACATATCCAACACCACGAACATACATAGATGTAGCTAGGCCATAAAAAGTGCATGTGCACATTGTTGTAGGGAGAACAAAATAAATATAGCTTCCTGCCTTACTTACCTATCAAAACAAGGTAATTTAACCACTTAATTTGAATGAATCTATGGTGGAAATGAGGTGACAAAGAGGAGGCACCCGAGACAAGGAGGAGGTGGAGAGAATAAAGTGGGGAGAAAGTGAGTGGGTAGGAGTGGCTGTCCAAAATATCTTGTTGGTGCCCACTTACTAATGGCGCACCACCTCAAAATGCGCCATTAGTAACCCAGGTTAATAATGGCGCACCTTCTGGTGGTGCGCCATTAGTAGTTTTGCAAAAAAAAACATACTAATGGCGCACTATCCCAAAGTGCGCCATTACTAGTTTAAACTAGTAATGGCGCACTATGGAACAGTGCGCCATTAGTAATTTTGCAAAAAAAGAATAAAAAATATAATAATAAAAACAACAGTAGTGGCGCACTCTGTGACTGGTGCGCCATTACTAGTTACAACTAGTAATGGCGCACTGTGTCTGGATGCGTCATTAGTATGTTTGGAAAAGAAAAAAAAATTGATACTAATGGCGCACCCTCAGCCAGGTGCGCCATTAGTGTATTCAACTCTAGTGGCGTACCAAAAGGTGGTGCGCCATTAGTGTCAATCCCATCTATAGCCCTTTTTCTAGTAGTGTCCCACATGTCAGTTTGACCCAGTCAACCCCCTGTTGACTGCTGACGTCATGATGACGTCAGCATACACTATTCTGGATAATGTTGAATTAAATTAATTAAGTAAATTCTAGAAAATGTTTAATAGCTTAAAAAATTAATATAAAATAACCGTAGCTCGGATTAAAATACTTTATATATGAAAGTTGCTCAGAATTTTGATACGAATCCGAATACGCGGTCCGTTTGTCAACCACACGTCCCGAGCATAGCGAACGTGCAACTTTTCACCTCCGGTTCATCTGTCCGAAAACGTCAAACACCGAGATACTTTCCCAGTTGTTTCCCTGCTTCGCCGGTATCACCTCCCACCGCGTTAGGCCACCCCTAGCACCGCGTATTGCCTTATTATATTTTGTGATGCTATTGTTTGCTTTGTTATTTATTTGTTTCTCCTTCGTTGCTTCTTTTCAGTAGACTCCGATACCGTGATAGACCCCGAGACCATTGATGCTTCGGTGTGCGACTACGGCTACGCTTCCGAAGATTCCTTTCGTCCGCAGAGCGTCCAGGCAAGTACCCCCCCTTGATCACTAGATATCGCCCATTCCCCTCTCTCTTATTCTTGCATTAGGTTTGCCATTGTTGTTGTTTCGATAGCTCCTATTCTGTTGCATAGCCTGCCATTGTTGCTACAACTGTTGATACTTTTACCTACAATCCTAATGCTTAGTATAGGATGCTAGTATTCCATCAGTGGCCCTACATTCTTGTCCGTCTGCCATGCTATACTATCGGGCTGTGATCACTCGGGTGGTGATCACGGGTATATATTATACTATTACATACACTTGATGATGATTCGGAGATGGGGGCTGAAGGGGCAGGTGGTTCCACACAGGTAGTGGTGGGCCTGGGTTCCCGGCAGCCCCCTAATGGTTACATTGTGGCGGAGCGACAGGGCGGGTTGCGACCACCTAGGAGACAGGTGGGCCTGGCCCTGGTCGTTGTCCACGGTTATTTCATAATAACACGTTTAACGAGATCTTGGTATTTGATCTGAGTCTGGCCATTGGCCTATACGCACTAACCAGCTACGTGGGAATAGTTATGGGCACTTGACGTCGTGGTATCAACCGAAGCCTTCTTGACGTCAGCGACTTAGCGGCGCGCGCCGGATTGGACCGGAACTCCTACTCTGGTATTAGGAGAGGCTAGGTCTGCTTACCGGCCGCCCTCACAACGTGCAGGTGTGCATTGGGCGATGGGCCCAGACCCCCGTGCACTTAGGGTTTAGACCGGCATGCTGACCTCTCTGTTGTGCTTAGGTAGGGCTGCGACGTGTTGATCTTCCGAGGCCGGGCATGACCCTGGAAAGTGTGTTCGGCCAAATGGTATCAGGCGTGCTGGGTTATGTGGTGCACCCTTGCAAGGAAGTTAATCTATTCGAATAGCCGTGTCCCTCGGTAAAAGGACGACCTGGAGTTGTACTCTGACCTCATGACAACTAGAACCGGATACTTAATAAAACACACCCATATGAGTTCCAGATATAACTCGGTGGTCGCTCTCTCACAGGGTGATGTGCAGGAGGATCGCCGGGTAGGATTATGCTTACAATGTTACTTGGTGAACTCTTCAGCTACTCAAGACGGAGGCTGCCAGAAGCTTTGATGCTTGTTACTATTCCATCTACTCTCTACTACTGCTACAAGATGGAGGTTGCTAGAAGCGTAGTCTTCGATCGGATTAGCTACCCCCCTCTTAATCTGGCATTCTGCAGTTCAGCCCACGGATATTACCCGTTTTCACAGATATCATTGCATATGTAGTGCAGATCCTTGCTTGCGAGTACCTTGGATGAGTACTCACGGTTGCTTTGCTCCCCCTTTTCCCCCTTTCTTCCTTTCTTCTTGGATGATGCAACCAGGTGGTGGAGTCCAGGAGCCTGAGGATCCCGATGATGTTTCTACGTGAAGTTCAGCTTCGAGGAGTAGTTAGGAGGTCCTAGGCAGGAGGCCTTGCCTTTTTGATTGTTGTTACTTTTGTGCTAGCCTTCTTAAGGCAGACTTTTTTAACTTATGTCTGTACTCAGATATTTTTTGCTTCCGCTGACTATTGTGTATTCGAGCTTTTGTATTCGAGCCCTCGAGGCCCCTCGCTTGTAATATAAAGCTTGTATTATTTTAATTTGTGTCTAGAGTTGTGTTGTGATATCTTCCAGTGAGTCCGTGATCTTGGTCGTACACATTTGCGTGCATGATTAGTGTACGGTCAAATCGGGGGCATCACAAGTTGGTATCAGAGCCGACTGCCTGTAGGAATCCCCCTTTCCGACTGCTTGGACGAAGTTGAGTCTAGTCTATGAAAAACAAATTTACTAACTTGTTGTGTGGCTTACGGAGCCACAGCACCAATGGGTGGTGTTAGGATCTTTTATTCCTCTTCTATACTCTGGGACTCTGATCTCTCTTCTATTCGGATTAAAAGGTTTTACTAACTCTGACTCTAGGTTCTCATAACTATTTCTCCCAGAGAACTCTCATTCCGGAAGATCACTTGCTTCGTTAGAAGATTCTGAGGATATACCTCGACATTTTCCAGATACCCTTGTGCTCATCGCCTTTGCAATTCACTGCCACCGCTATATCCCTATGGATATCTGCATGCACTTGTCATTCTCATGATCCTTCCTCGTCGCTCTTGTTGTTACGTGATGCCTCGACATATTCTCTGTTGTCCCGAGAATACTTTGAGTTTACTGTCTTGCAGTTTTATTTCGCATGAAAACCCTTACGGTTATTTCCTCACATTTATCAAGGATCCGTTCTTTTCAATTGTTCATGTGTCTCACAAAATTCTTCGGAATACTTTTTGATCTTTCGAAAATCCTCTGCAGCCTGTTACTCTTGAAATTCTTTCATGCTTGCATTATGTTTAATTCCATATGACTAGTAGTCTTTGTTAATATCCCTTGTCTTAGCCGTTTTAAGCCTATTGATTCAATGTGTGCGTATGCACGCAGTCACTAGGTTATACTTTTTAAAATTATCTTTCCGGCTCACACATCATTCCGGACATGAGTTGGTTCTCGGCAATTCACACCTTTATTGGTTGTCCGACTAAGTGTTTTCAACTTAACCATCCTTGATCAGAGCGTCTGCTTCTGTTACTTCATTTTGGAAACCGTAATTTCTTTCTATTTAAGCATCAGACTAATCAGGTGATTCTTGAATCTGATGCCTCTGCATTCTTTCTTCCTCTGAGTGAGTATCAATACTCACATCAGCTCCGTTGTGGATCGCCCGATCCATTGTTGGATTGATATCCGACAGTTTCCTTCATATTCAATCACCTTGTGAGTTCTTCCCCTGATACATAATGCCTTTGGTAAATTGTATCCTCTGCTTGGCCAACCATGCTCTGCTTTCGAGCTTGAGTATTTAATTTTGAAACTTGTGGTATATGTTACTAAGATGCCCGATGGGTTGAACCTATGCCTTCCACAATATGTGAGAACCCGAAAGTTTTCACAAGTCATATCTTCCGGTGTTCTACTAAATAAAATTCCAACACTACAGTTTTATTAAAGCGAGAGGTGAATGAAATGATATGCATTAAAGAAGTGGGAGTCGACTTTGAACTTTGTGTTCATGCCCATGGAAATGATGTAGACCGTCTCAGAAGCTACTTACAAAATGATTATCCAGCTGTATGATTCTTTCAGTTTACTTGAATTGATTCCTTACAGTTATGGTTCTGACCATGCTGTCCTGATCTAATATATATCTGATGGGAATTCATTCCAGTGCCTCGCCTAATTTTGGCAAGGTTGAAGTATCTACTGTCATAGATCAATGACCCAGTTCTACTTCTATCATGTTCTACCTTCGAGTATTACCCCATGGTATCTCGAAGATGTGTTGCCATTGCACCACATCTTACTAACCTTGTTGAAGTAATGTCTTTCCTTGTCGTAATCACTATATGGGTTCTGGGTTGTTGTCAACCAAGGACATTGACTAGTGAAATTATTCCACACTACAAATCAAATACCCCTAGTATTTTTACTGGGAAATTCTGAACTCAATCTGGTCATTCCTAGACTATCGGCTGCATCGTGGTCTTGCTATCTTTGACTGTGCTACCTTTTTCTTCTCGGGTGCACAAATTCTTCAGTGTGTGAGCACGACTTTCGTCGAGCTTTCAACATCATGTTGCTTGTCTTGAAAGGCAACTTTGATACCGAGCTTGCATCTTATATATTGATACTATAACTTGCCACTTCGTCATCCCTTGCTTGTTGTCGTTGTTGTTTGATTGCATCCAACCTCCCGGAAATGTGTCAGATCACCTTGAACACTTTGACTTCGTCCAAGATGTCAATTGTGTTCATGATGAGAAATACCATCCTTGCCCTTGATGATTTTTATTATTATCGACAACACCCTTGACTTCCTTTCATAGTGAACTTGTCCACATTATGATTACAACTTGCTCTCCAGCTAGTGTTGTGTTCCGCCTTGAAGTATTACTGTCTCTTATGTCAAGAATGTTGTGGGGATTGCTCCACGTCTTAGAAATTATCGGTCTGTTGATACTTCTCACCATCACCATTCTTCCTTGGTACCCCGTGTTGTTTTTAACCGAGATACCAATATGCTAACGATGCCGCTTGAGTTCTGTACTTCTAGCAACCATATTGCTTTGAAGTTAACGATCGACAGTTCGTTCCTAGACTGTTGGTTATTAACTCGTCACTCTAACATTGATCTTGTTGCCTAAGGTCATATTTCGGGCACACCTTTCAACTAATGATTAATGGTGTATGTTTTCCTCGGGCATACAACATTATATCATTTGAATTGACAAGTGTCATCTTCTGGTTCACATTATTGTGGAAACCCATCCGTTTGGAATTCTCGATGAATTGTTGTTGAACCCATCAACCACCTCCTCATCCTCTCCTTGGTTTAATAATGAACTATTGTTTCGGGAACCCGCTCCCATAGTTCATTTCCCGAGAATCTTGCAATGTCATTTCGTCGATTTGTCTTGCTCCTTTTCTTCTCGAACATCCTGAGTCTGAGGTATCATGACACCCATCGGATCTGAATCTCAGTCAGATATGATGGTTGGGACAACTTTCCAGGAGTTATAATGTTGGTACTTTGATGACCCGGTAATACGATGTCAAGCCTAGCACCCTTGGTTGGAGGACCTATCATTATAATCTCTTTTGCAAGGATAACCATTCTTCCAGGAGGACATTGTAAAACTTATCTTATAAGTTGCACCTGATGAATCCTTTGTTTATCCAAGTCCGACCTTTGCTTCAACACCATGCCAATGCTACCTCGAAGCATGTCTGTGGTACTCCGATTTTCAACAAGAGCATTTGAAGCCCAATGCTAAATGTTTCTTGATCAGTTATCCAAACACCGCTTTATGGGTAACATCTTGATTAATCCTTGCCTCTTTATATAAATGGTTGGGTACTTGATCTCCAGTCACATATATCATGCCCTGCTTATCGTTAGGAAGGATATACTCCCATTACCTGTGTTTAAACACATGTTTCCGTTCCATTGGTTTGGTTAACCTTCCTTTTAATCCGAACTATTTGAGCATTGATAATTCCCTGCTGATGTAAGAACCTTGGTGTACAACTCTGTCAGTAAGGCCCTACTACTACTGTTGATGGCATTCCAGTAACCACCGATGGACGAGAACTTTGCCTATTGGTCCGTATCGATTCAATGAGCAGGAAATGGTCCTCTTCGTTCCCCATCCTTGTTACTCACATTGTTACCGACATAGCTGACAAGCTATCCACTGACATGCCTCCCTGTCGCGGCTGTGCAAGATGTGACAACCCTTCCTATTTTCAACCCACACGGTGGGCCCATAACCCACAGGTCCACTGGATCGAAATCTGACTCTTCTTTACAACCCGGATTCTAATGTATCCTTTGCACCTGGCTTCGTATGTGATTCACGAGCTAAATTCTATACCATTATTATCCTGGAATCAAACACCATGTTATTTTCATTGTTCAAGCCCCCATTCCAACTTCTGTCTAGGCATCGAATGATTGCCTACCCGTTTGAAACTTTGGTACCATCGTATATTGCACTCAACGAATTCACTGAAATACAACTCGTCGGGTACCTCGTGTACTCCCCATTGAGTTCACCATCAGATGCCCAGCTTTGTGGAGATGCGTTCTTCCAGAGTTTTCCCCCTTGGTCGTGTTCGTAGGACGATCGAGCTCCCGAAGAAATGATGATGACTTGATCATGACGGCCGGAAACAAAGGAATGAAGGCATCTACGTAATGAATCAACCTCTTGAAAAGGGCACCCAGGATCGAGAAGACCTGTTAGAATTTCACAACCAGTACATTACCCCCTACTACACCGCTTAATCTCGGGACAAGATTTCTTGTAGTGGGGGGAGATTTGTGACGCCCGGATAATCAAGCTACAGTAATCCACCGCTAATGATGCCTTGACATCGTTTTACTGTTGCTAAGTCCCACGTTAAATCAAACCCGTTCGAATTCAAATTCAAAAAAATTTGTCAAACAATAAAAGTTTTCGAGCGTTAAAACTAAAATTATTCGAGTGTGTCGGCTATTTCATAAGTAGTGTAGGTGATGAAACTACACTTGTATAAAATAATTTAATGCACCAAAGTAATTCAAAACATCATTTGAAATAATTAGTAAATACTTCAATTCGATAAATAATTGTAAACTAAGTTAAAATAATGTTGGGACATTTTATCTCAGCAGGTTTTGGTAAGTTACTAATTTGGAATTAAGTTTTATAACATTCCCAAGTCATCTGAGATCTAAAATAAAACTAAATAGTAAATAAAATAAAAAAGGTAAAATAAAAATAAAAGGCAATGCTTCCCCCCACTGGGCCTCGGCCCCGCTGGATACCCAGCCGGCCGGCCCAGCCGAACACCCGGCTGGCCACTGGCCTATTAAGCCACGACACCCCCCACCGGCAGCACAACCCCCTCCCCCGAATTATTTCCTGGATCGGAGCTCCTGATCCCGATCTGCTCGATCCCCTTCTTCCCCCTCGACCTCCCACGCCCGACTGCTGCCCTCCTGCGCCTGCCTCCATCGCCATTCTGCGTTGAAGGACTCCCTCGACCCGTCGCGCACCATTGCCCCATCGGCCTCGTCGGCAGCGGGCCGACGCCGCCCCGACCCCGAAGCCCCCGATGACGCTGGACCTCCCCGTCACCCGAAGCCGACTTGTCGGACCGCTTCCTCGCCGGACCTCCTCCTTCCCGTCGTCGACCTCGTCCCCGTCTACCTCCCGGAGACCCGCTGCCCTTGACCCTGCGCCTCGCGGTGAGGCCTCGGCCTCTCTTCTCTCCCATGTCCCCATATGCACGCGCACGCGGCCCCCTGCTCCGCCCCTCCCCTGGCCACCACTCGGGCCCGTCACCGCGTCGCTACCGCGCCGTGGCCGCCCGGCCTGCCGCTGTCCTGCTTCGGCCTTGCCTCTGGACGCGCCGCGCCAGCGCCCCGCGCCACTGGGCTAGCTTCGGCCCCGACGAACTCTCTCCCCGCATCCCTCACTCGCGCGCTGCTCCGCGCCCGCGCGGCCCTCACAGCCGCTCCCGTCCGCCCCCGATTCCCTGCCACACCGGGCCACGCCCGACCTAGCCTCCCCTCCACACCGCCCTGCTCCGGCCGTGGTCACGGCCGCCGGAGCCAGGCCGACGCCCGGCGCTGGCCTCTGGCCGCGAGGCCCGCCCCGCCAGCCTCGATCTGGGCAAGCGCCGTATCGGGCTGGCGCCCAGCGCCCATGCCCGCACGCTCCTGGGCCACTGCCTGGTGGGGCCCCATGGCCCCAGAACGTTTATACAAAAAAACAAGAAGAACAAAAAAAGAATTAATAAAATTAATAATTAATTAATTAATTAATTAATTTAATCCTGTTTAATTAACCTAATTAACTAAGTTTGAACAAAAAAGAACAAAAAAACAAGAAGAACAAAAAGAATTAAAAACAGTAATTAGGTTAGCTAAATCCTAATTAAATTAAGCAGTGTATGACAGGTGGGTCCCACACGTCAGTTTGACCCAGTCAACCCCCTGTTGACTGCTGACGTCATGATGACGTCAGCATACACTATTCTGGATCATGTTGAATTGAATTAATTAATTAAATTCTAGAAAATGTTTAATAGCTTTAAAAATTAATATAAAATAACCGTAGCTCGGATTAAAATACTTTATATATGAAAGTTGCTCAGAATTTCGATATGAATCCGAATACACGGTCCGTTTGTCAGCCACACGTCCTGAGCATAGCGAACCTGTAACTTTTCACCTCTGGTTCATCTGTCCGAAAACGTCAAACACCGGGATACTTTCCCGGATGTTTCCCTCCTTCGCCGGTATCACCTCCCACCGCGTTAGGCCACCCCTAGCACCGCGTATTGCCTTGTTATATTTTGTGATGCTATTGTTTGCTTTGTTATTTATTTGTTTCCCCTTCGTTTCTTCTTTTCGGTAGACTCCGATACCGTGATAGACCCCGAGACCATTGATGCTTCGGTGTGCGACTACGGCTACGCTTCCAAAGATTCCTTTCGTCCGTAGAGCTTCCAGGCAAGCCCCGCCCCCCTTGATCACCAGATATCGCCCATTCCCCTCTCTCTTATTCTTGCATTAGGTTTGCTACTGTTGTTGTTTCAATAGCTCCTATTCTGTTGCATAGCCTGCCATTGTTGCTACAACTGTTGATACTTTTACCTGCTATCCTAATGCTTAGTATAGGATGCGAGTATTCCATCAGTGGCCCTACATTCTTGTCCGTCTGCCATGCTATACTATCGGGCCGTGATCACTCGGGTGGTGATCACGGGTAAATATTATACTATTACATACACTTGATGATGATTCGGAGATGGGGGCTGAAAGGGCAGGTGGTTCCACACAGGTAGTGGTGGGCCTGGGTTCCCGACAGCCCCCTGATGGTTACTTTGTGGCGGAGCGACAGGGCGGGTTGCGACCACCTAGGAGACAGGTGGGTCTGGCCCTTGTCGTTGTCCGCGGTTATTTCATAATAACACGTTTAACGAGATCTTGGTATTTGATCTGAGTCTGGCCATTGGCCTATACGCACTAACCAGCTACGTGGGAATAGTTATGGGCACTCGACGTCGTGGTATCAGCCGAAGCCTTCTTGACGTCCGCGACTTAGCGGCGCGAGCCGGATTGGACCGGAACGCCTACTCTGGTATTAGGAGAGGCTAGGTCTGCTTACCGGCCGCCCTCGCAACGTGCAGGTGTGCATTGGGTGATGGGCCCAGACCCCCGTGCGTTTAGGGTTTAGACCGGCGTGCTGACCTCTCTGTTGTGCTTAGGTAGGGCTGCGACGTGTTGATCTTCCGAGGCCGGGCATGACCCTGGAAAGTGTGTCCGGCCAAATGGGATCAAGCGTGCTGGGTTATGTGGTGCACCCCTGCAGGGAAGTTAATCTATTCGAATAGCCGTGTCCCTCGGTAAAAGGACGACCCGTAGTTGTACTCTGACCTCATGACAACTAGAACCGGATACTTAATAAAACACACCCAGATGAGTTCCAGATATAACTCGGTGGTCGCTCTCTCACAGGGTGACGTGCGGGAGGATCGCCTGGTAGGATTATGCTTACAATGTTACTTGGTGAACTATTCAGCTACTCAAGACGGAGGCTGCCATAAGCTTTGACGCTTGTTACTATTCCATCTACTCTCTTCTACTGCTGTAAGATGGAGGTTGCCAGAAGCGTAGTCTTCGATCGAATTAGCTATCCCCCTCTTAATCTGGCATTCTGCAGTTCAGCCCACAGATATTACCAGTTTTCACATATATCATTGCATATGTAGTGTAGATCCTTGCTTGCGAGTACTTTGGATGAGTACTCACGGTTGCTTTTCCCCCCTTTTCCCCCTTTCTTCCTTTCTTCTCGGATGATGCAACTAGGTGGTGGACTCCAGGAGCCAGAGGATCCCGATGATGTTTCTACGTGAAGTTCGGCTTTGAGGGGTAGTTAGGAGGTCCCAGGCAGGAGGAATTGCCTTTTCGATCGTTGTTACTTTTGTGCTAGCCTTCTTAAGGCAGACTTGTTTAACTTATGTCTGTACTCAGATATTATTTGCTTCTGCTGACTCTTGTGTATTTGAGCTTTTGTATTCGAGCCCTCGAGGCCCCTGGCTTGTAATATAAAGGTTGTATTATTTTAATTTGTGTCTAGAGTTGTGTTGTGATATCTTCCAGTGAGTCCCTGATCATGGTCATACACATTTGCGTGCATGATTAGTGTACGGTCAAGTCGAGGGCATCACAGCTATTTAGTTGATTCTTTTTGCAGATGATTAATAGACAAATTCCTCACAGCTACATCAGAGGCGGACACGAGGGTCTAGGGCGCGCCCCCTCCTATAGGGCGCGCACCTACCGTCGTGGCCCCCCACTGGCTCCCCTGATGCCCTCCTTCCTCCTATATATATCCATATACCCTGAAAACATCGAGGAAACAGAGAAAACCCTAATTCCACCGCCGCAACCGTCTATTACTGTGAGATCCCATCTTGGGGTCTGTTCCGGAGCTCCGTTGGAGGGGGGATCAACCATGGAACAATCAAAAATTATAGATACATTGGAGACGTATCAAGCATCCCCAAGCTTAATTCCTGCTCGTCCTCCAGTAGGTAAATGAAAAAACAAAATTTTTGATGTGGAATGCTAACCAACATAATTTTCAATGTAGTTTTCTTTATTGTGGCATGAATGTTATGATCTGAAAGATTCAAGACAAAAGTCTATATTGACATAAGAAATAATAATACTTCAAGCATACTAACAAAGCAATCATGTCTTCTCAAAATACTATGGCTAAAAATGTTATCCCTACATCTCACAAAATATTCATATCATGCACAACCCCGGTTTCAGCCAAGCACTTGTTTTCGTACTCTATTCTTTCAAACCTTTCAACTTTAACGCAATACATGAGCGTGAGCCATGGATATAGGACTATGTGGAATAGAATGGTGGTTGTGGAGAAGACAAAAAGGAGGGAGATAGTCTCACATCGACTAGGCATATTAATGGGATATGGAGATGCCCATCAATAGATATCAGTGTGAGTGAGTAGGGATTGCCATGCAACTGAAGCACTAGAGCTAAATATGTATGAAAGCTCAACAAAAGAAACTAAGTGGGTGTGCATCCAACATACTTGCTCATGAAGACCGGGGCATTTGAGGAAGCCCATCGTTGGAATATACAAGCCAAGTTCTATAATGAAAATTCCCACTAGTATATGAAAGTGACTAAACATGAGACTCCCTATCATGAAGAACATGGTGCTACTTTGAAGCACAAGTGTGGAAAAAGATAGTAGCAATTGTCCCTTTTTTCTTTTTCTTTTTTGTTTCTTCCTTTTTTTGGAGGGGCCTTTTCCTTTGTTTGGCCTTTCCTCACATGGGACAATGCTCTAATAATGATGATCATCACACTTATATTGAATTACAACTCGATATTACAACTCGATACTAGAACAAAGTATGACCCTGTATGAATGCCTCTGGCGGTGTACCGGGATGTGCAATGAATCAAGAGTGACATGTATGAAAAGTTATACATGGTGGTTTTCCACAAATACGATGTCAACTACATGATCATGCATGGTAATATGACAATATGAAGCATGTCATATGAATGAAACGGTGGAAAGTTGCATGGCAATATATCTTGCAATGGTTATGGAAATGCCATGATAGGTAGGTGTGGTGGCTATTTTGAGGAAAATATATGGTGGTTGTTTTGAGGAAGGTATATAGTGGGTGTATGGTACCGGCGAAAGTTGCGAGGTACAAGAGAGGCTAGCAATGGTGGAAGGGTGAGGGTGCGTATAATCCATGGACTCAACATTAGTCATATGAACTCATATACTTATTACAAAAATTTACGAATCATCAAAACAAAGCAATCAACGCATGCTCCTAGGCGGGAGGTTGGTAGGAGTTAACTATCGCGTGCCCCCGACCTCCACACAAAGGATGACACTCTACAAATACCTCATGATCTAACTTCGTCACATAGTGGTTCACCATATGTGCATGCTACGGGAATCACTAACTTTAACACAAGTCATAATAACTCCACTAGCATGACTCTAATATCACTATCCTCATATCTCAAAGCAATTATCAAGCATCCAACTTCTCATCATATTCACTGCACTTAGTATGAACGCTTTTACTACATTCACCTTGGATGCCTATCATGTTAATGCTAGTTTTATAGCCAAAGTACATTACCATGCTGTTCTAATAGACTCTCAAAAGGATATAAGTTAAGCATGAGAGATCAACAATTTCTTCAAAATAAAATCACCACCGTGCTCTAAAAGATATAAGTGAAGCACTAGAGCAAAAACTATTCAATTCAGAAGATATAAGTGAAGCACATAGAGTGTTCTAACAATTACTAGGCCATATTTATCTATCTCAAAAAGGTGTGTCCGGCAAGGATGACTGTGGCAAACTAACAAGCAAAGAATCAAATAATACATGACGATCCAAGTAAAACACATATCATGTGGTGAATAAAAATATAGTCCCGAGTATAGTTACCGATAGATGAAGACTAAAGAGGGGATGCCTTCCCGGGATGGTTGTCCTAGAATTTTACCTTGGGGTGCCTTGGGCATCCCCAAGCTTAGGGCCTTGCCACTCTTTGTTCCATAGTCCATCAAAGCAATACTCAAAACTTGGAAACTTGACAACACAAAACTTAGACAAAAATCTCGTGAGCTCCGTTAGTATAAGAAAATAAACCACCACTCGATGGTACTGTAATGAACTCATTCTTTGTTTATATTGGTGTTAAACCTACTATATTCCAACTTCTCTATGATTCATACTCCCCAATACTACTCATAGATTCATCAAAATAAGCAAACAACACATGAAAAACAGAATATGTCAAAAACAGAACAGTATGTAGTAATCTGTAACTTTCAA
This sequence comes from Secale cereale, assembly GCA_902687465.1. Classification (NCBI taxonomy): domain Eukaryota; kingdom Viridiplantae; phylum Streptophyta; class Magnoliopsida; order Poales; family Poaceae; genus Secale; species Secale cereale. Next base: position 816,429,114 of record LR738715.1, read on the forward strand.
ATACTTCTGTAACTACAAAAAATGAAATAAATTGTTGAATGTGAGGAATTTGTCTATTAATCATCTTCAAAAAGAATCAACTAAATAGCATGCTCTAGTAAAATCTGGTGACTATTCTAGCGAGCGCTAACGATTCTTTTTTTCACAGCAAAATCATATAAACTTCACACAGGTCTTCCCAAAGGTTCTACTTGGCACAAACACTAATTAAAACACAAAACCACATATAAACAGAAGCTAGATGCAATATTTATTACTAAACAGAAGCAAAAACAAAAAAAAATATAAAATTGGGTTGCCTCCCAACAAGCGTTATCGTTTTACGCCCCTAGCTAGGCACGATACAAGGGTAGATCTAGGAATTGCCATCTTTGGGAGACAATTCCTTAATTAAGCACTTGTGATTCTTAGGAACTTCTTTATTCCTATTGATAATCAAACTTTTGGGCAAGAAATCAAGAAATTCAGTCGTGTCAAAAGGTTCTCTTGCAAAAGTAAGAAAATTAGGATGAACACTTAAAGATTTAAAATCCGCGATTCCCTTACTAGATGGTTCACCCTTGTTTTTAGGAACATACATGAACTTAGACAATTTAGTGGTAGAAGGATTTAAAAGTAGTTTTCATAGCAGAAAGAGCAGAACCCACATTAGTAATAATATCCTCAAGTTTATCGATTCTAGTAGAATCTTGATCTATTTTTTCTTTAACTATGGGTTCCTTTTCTTTAAAGTTTTTCAGAACAACTCCTACCTTGGATACATATTGGGTAATTTCATTGTGGATCTATGTATCCAAATTCTCTACCAACTCTACTGTAGCAACTTTGTTTTCAACGATTTCTAGCCTTTGCATAACATGTTCCAAAGTTAAAATAGTCCCATTAACCATAAGAGGTGGTGAGCCAAATAATTCAGTCATAGCATTATAAGAAACAAAAGTATGGCTACCCAAGAAATTCCCTCCGGTAATTGTATCTAAAATAAATCTACTCCACGGAGTAATGCCAACATAAAAATTGCGAAGAAGGACGAAAGTGGAAAGCTTCCTAATAGATCTATTTTGAGCATTGCAAATTCTATACCAGACATCATTTAAGTTTTCTTCCTCCCTTTGTTTAAAACTAAGAACCTCACTCTCGGGAGTATTGATAATGATAGGTGTGCTAGACATGATGACAAGCAAACAAGAAGCAAGCGAACGATAAACACACGGCAAAAAGAAGGGCAAATAAAACGGCAAGGGTGAAGTGAGGGAGAGGAAAACGAGAGGCAAATAAATGTAATGTGAAGGATAAGGGTTTGTGATAGGTACTTGGTATATGACTTTTGCGTAAGCCTCCCCAACAACGGCGCCAAAAATTCTTCTTGCTACTTCTCGAGCTTGCGTTGTATTCCTTGAAGAGGAAAGGGTGATGCAGCACAGTAGCGTAAGTATTTCCCTCGGTTTTTGAGAACCAAGGTATCAATCCAGTAGGAGACCACGCGCGAGTCCCTCGCACATGCACAAACAAATAAGAACTTTGCAGCCAACCTGATAAGGGGTTGTCAATCCCTTTACGGTCACTTACGAAAGTGAGATCTGATAAAGATGATAGTTTGATATTTTTGGTATTTTTGGATATAAGAACATAAAGTAAAAATGGAAAAGTAAAGTAGATTGTGGATTGATATGTTGATAATAGACCCAGGGGCCATAGGTTTCTCTAGTGGGTTCTCTCATGATAGCATAATTCTACGGTGGGTGAACGAATTACTATCGATCAATTGATAGAAAAACGAATAATTATGAGACTATCTAGGCATGATCATTATATATAGGCATCACGTCCAAGACAAGTAGTGTAATGCCCAGGATGGGACTATATCTCCTACGTGTCGAGGCACGACTTAAAGATATAAGCCCATCCTAGAATGATCTCAAGTTTGGTATCTTTGCACGACTCATGTAAAAGAGGGATTAAATTGCAAAAGAGGATAGTTGGCTTACACTCCCCACTTCACACAATACATTACATAAGCAAAACATCATTCAAACATCACAACCTGACTACGGGTGAAGATCCAAAGAAAGATACCAAAACAACATAAAACCACAGGTCAGGATCGAATCCTAGTAGAAACCACTACTGATCGACGAAACGTCTCAAGCAAACGGCCACACTCTTCATCGAACTCCCGGTGAAGAACTGAACCAGCTTCTGCATCAAACTCGGCTGAACCTGCATCTGGTGTTGTAGTATCTGTGAGCCACGAGGACTCAGCAATCCCATAACCATGGGTAACAAGACTAGCAAAGCTTTGTGGGTAGGAAGAGGTAAAGTGGTGAGGCTGCAGCAGCGACTAAGCAATATATGGTGGCTAACTTACGAGTACCAGAATAAGATGAGCATCTATGCAAACGGTCGCAAAAGAGGTGATCGCTAAAGATCCTGAACTAAATACGGTCAAACATAACCCCACCGTGTTCTCTTCCCAAAGTGAAAAGAGACAGCCACGGTTACTCACACAGTTGTGTGTTTTACTTCGGATCCTCTGTCAAGTTTTCTACAACCGGACATTAACAAATTCCAATCTGCCACATAACCGCGGGCACGGATTTCGAAAGATCATAACCCTGCAGGGGTGTTCCAAATTAGCCCATCACAAGCTCTCATGATTAGCTGAAGTGATAAATATAATATCATCACTCCTTATCTTAGGGAAAATCCGATCAGGCTCGGCTTCCCGGTAGCACAAGTCATTTCGACAATGGTAAAACAAGTCCAGCAAGACCTCCCGGCGTGCCGACACCTTGATAGTAGCCGCGCGTATCTCGTCTCAGGCCACGTCCGGATGAGCAGTACGTACAGATACCGAAGATCCCAGCAAACTGGGTGGTATCCGCAAGTGGCTCTAGTTTGGGACCAACACCATCAGCACTGGCCCCCCCTGCAATGTAGAATTAAGAACCCGAGGGTGCGACCCCCTATGCAATTTTAATTAATTAATTAAGTTGTTATTATGAGGCAAATTAAAACCAATGTTGGGCCTTGCTGGAGGAGTTTTATTCAAAGTCGAACTGTCAAGGGGTCCCCATTTCACCCATCGTGTAAGAAACGCAAAATCAAGGAACATAATGCCGGTTTATCGGTGCCTAAGGTGGCATGAGTGGAACAAAACACCGAGCAAAAGGCCAAGCCTTCCACCCATGCCCAGTATATAGGTGTGTTAATAATAATTATAGATATTGTGATATATCCAACAACAAGTTCCCTCCTAGAACGAACTTCATCTTCACCTGCAACTAACAACGCTATAAGAGGGACTGAGCAAGCGAGGCTGAGCAAGCGGGTAACATAGCCAAACAGTGGTTTTGCTAGGAAGGTTTCAAATGTTGGAGGTTTCATGGTAACAAGGAGAGGCTGACATAAAAGATGGGTAGCGCGACATGTAACGATAGCATCGAGACAACTAAGCATGGCAATGGTAGTAAAGGTATCCAAGGGTATGATCATCTTGCCTGGGATTCCACAAGGGAGAAGAACGGATCCATGAAGTAGACGGAGCAACAAGTCGAGCGAAACCACACAACTCCGGAACGAAACCGAAGCTAACAAGAGAAGCAACCGGAAAGAAGAAAAACAACTCGGTAAAAACACATATCATAAACATGGCATACGATGCACATCCAAATATGATGCATGTCCGGTTTAATTATGCATGGCATGGCAAGTGCACAAATAAATACTACAAGTTAAGTGGAGATCAATATGCAACGAGTTGCATATTGACGAAACACCACATTTAATTATTTAATTGACACTCGATTATTAACAAGACAAGATTAAAAGTTTTTAGCATGGCAAGAGGTGAAGCATAAAGAAACTACACTATTTAGGCATTTTAAATGAGGCCGGAAATAACAACAACAATTCCGGGAAAAAATCCCCATGAGCATGTTTAATAATTATAAACACACAACAATTCAAACATATTAATGTTGTTAACATGATGCGGATGACATGATCAAGTTTTATGCAAGTTTTATTTAAAAGGTTGACTTAAAAGAGATATGAAGTATTGTCACCGTGGTGGAATGAAAAGGTGCCACGGCAACGATCCGAAAATGATGCAACGGCAACATCTCGGTTCTGGTAACTCGGTGAGAGACCGGGCAAAAGAAAGATGGCGTGAGCGAGCCAAACGAGATGAAAGGTGGGGCGATCCCGTTGCCGGGTTCCCACGAGTCGGTGACGAGGCAACCGAGGAACATGACAATGGACGAAACGGACACGGTGCACACACGGGAAACATTTCATACAACACAAGCAAGCATCTCACGGGGTCATCGTCTCGGGGTTATACCTTCGAAGCGTTCTCTCTCGAAGTGGTTCGAGATCGTCGAGGGACGTAGAGGAAGTAGTGGTACACGGCCGTAGAGGAAGAAGTCGTTCTCGTTCATCGGAGAGGAAGTAGTTGTACACGAGGTCGCCAACGAGTAGTCGTTCCGTTCGTAGAGGTACTTGAGGGTCTCGGCGACGGTAGTGGTACTTGTCCATGAAGTCGTTCTCGTTCGTAGTCGTTCATGTCATCGATGTCGGGGTACTTGTCGCGTCGGCGTTCGTAGTGGTACTTGGGGGTTCTCGATCTCACGCCGTAGTTGTACAATGGTCCAAAAGTAGATATACTTACTGCTCCATGGGTACTTGAGATGAACAAATAGCAGCAACAAAACAAAAACAAAAAAAAAGGAAAAAGAAGGATGCGGGTCGGCGAGCTGGAAAAGAACGGGGCCGCCGGCTCCGTGCGCTGGATGGACGAGGCAGGGGCCAGGGAGGTGCTCGCAGACTGGAGGCGCAGACGAGGGACGGCGTGGGCCGGCCGTCTCCCTGGCTGGAGAGGAGGGGCGACGAGGGTGCGGTGCTGTGGTGGCCGCGGAGGGTCCACGACGGGGCGGAGACGAGGCGAGAGCCTGGCCGCGGTGTCGCTGGCGCGGACGAGTCCCGAGCAGGGGGTGCGGCTCGCGACGGCGGCTGCCGGCGCGGAAGAAGCGGCGGGCGCGGCGCTGCTCCTGGCCGAGGAGGACCGGAGGGAGGGAGGCGACGCGGGAGCCTGGCCTTGGGGCTCCTGGAGGCGAGCGCGGCGGAGAGAGGAGTGCTGGAAGGAGGCGCTCGGGCGCTACGGGAACGAGGTCGGGGCGCACCGGGCGTCAGGCGCGTGATGCAGAGAGGAGCAGCGGCTTTGAGGGGCGCACGAAGGCGGAGGGCTCTCGGGGCGATGGAGGAAGGAGAAGGGGGGTCGATGGGGTTTGAGAGAGAGGGAGGCAGAGGGCGAGGGGATCGGGCGACAGAGAACGAGGGAGACGAGCGAGAGATCGAGGAGAGAGGAGTCGAGGGAGAGGGAGATGGGGTTCGAGGGGTGGCGGCGGTCGTGCGGGAAGAGAGGGAGAGAGTGCGAGCGCAGGCTGCGGTCGAGCGGTCGCTCCACTAGGGTTCGGGCGGCCGGGCCAAATGGGCCAGAAAGGAGATGGCTGCTGGGCGGCTTGGACCTATAAGGCCCTAGTGTCTGGAACAAGGATGGGCCTGCTGGGAGGGAAGGCTGAGGGAGGCTGGCCTCTTCCTATTTATCTCTTTTCTTTTGCAAAATAAAGAAATAGAGAGAGTCAAAAATAATAAGAAAAGAGGCAAAGAACAAGAATAAAATGATGGACATTTTTGTAAGGCTTTATGGAATAATTCCAACCCCACAAAAATAGTTCCAACAAAAAGGGAAGTGCAAACTAAAATAAATAGCTTGCCTTAAAGGAGTTCAAAAGGAGTCTAGATTTTAGGAGGAGCCTCGATAATTGAGAAAAGAATATTGGCAAGGTTTTTACGGTGAAACTCGAAGTAGGAAAGCATGGGGAAAAAATATGCAAGTGTGTGTTGGTGATTCCGAAGCAATGGAATATTTATTAATATAGCTCCATAATTATTAGGAGGCTTTTATATGTTATAAAGAGAAGTCACCTTCCCTCGATTTAAATGGACCGAAGGTCCACACGATTTATTTAGGTTGAGATGCAAAATAAAATAAGACATGATGGCATGATGACATGATGCAATGCAAAAAAATAAATAACACAAGCACAAAGAACACAAGGGCAACCCGGAACATCTGGAACTTCGGGAATCTTCTGGAATCTTCTGGGGCATCGGTCTTCGGGCGTCACAACTCTCCCACACTAACAGAGGATCTCGACCCGAGATCCTAGAGATAGCACCGGGTAAAAAAACGGAAGAGGAAGAGGTAAAACAAAGTTGCTTCTTTGACATACGAGTGAAACCAAGGATCCTTGAGAGGTTGACCAAAATGAAAGAAGAATACAACGGAGATGAACGAATATGAAAACTCCGTTAGAAAAGAGGAACAAGGAACATTACGAGAACCTTGTAGGTTGAAAGACATGAAACAAGAGCTTACGAACCAAAGAATATGAAACCGCAATGGTATAGCCAAGGAATAAGAATGACAGAATTTGGACAGCACTCCGTCTGAAAATGGAAGGAAATGAACAAGAACTTGCCAAGTTGAGATGATACTTGATGAAAACAACAACACATTGCCTCCGAAACAATTGAAAGAATGACACAAGGGGTAAGAAAGATTCAGACAGCACTCCGGTTAAAGATAGGCAAAACATGAAAAGATGACGGAACTTGAATGAAGAATACAACACTCCGGTTAAATGATAAGCAAGAGAGAGTATGATCTTGATAAAACGAGAAGATGGTTTGGAGAGAGCAACATCAGAATGCCTCCGGAATGAAAGAATAGCATAGGTCGTTGGAAAGAAAAGAACGGAGAAGAAAATGACAACTTCTCTCAAAATGAATTAGGAAAGAGCATCCTTACAAAGAAGGGTTGAATGGAGTTGATGGAAAAATCAACACAAAATGAATAAGCTTGAAGTGGGCTCATGGAAACCATCTCAAAATTAAGAGGTGACAACCAGCCACTAACTTAAACAATTGATTTGATTGAGATCAACAAGGAGACGAAAAACTTATTTCACCGGAATGATAATTGAAGAACTTGAGTCATTTGTAAGCACCATACTTAGCAAAAATCCTCAGGGAAAGCTTTTAGGTGAAATATAACCCAAGATAACTCCAAGAGATAAAAATGAGGGGTTGAAAGGATCTCCTAAAGAGGAAGAAATGATGGTTTTAATTATCTCATTCTTGACAACTTGTGAATCATGAAACATGAAGAATTGTCAAAAATGACATCACACCATCTGAAAAGATACGGGAGAAAGAATTGCAATTGGAAAGCATGATGAAGAATGCTTGAGCTCCAACAAGAATCTTGATGAAAACTTCGAGGATGAATTAAAACATGATGATGAACCACCATGAGAACTCCGGTAATGAAAGCATGAGAAGTGAAAGATGAAAAGAATAAGATTCAAGGCTCGCGATGAATTAGATGGAGGTTTGAAATGATATAATTGAAAAACTTGGAGCTTCGGAAAACAAGATGAACAACTTAGGACCCAGAATATGATATGATGAACAAGCTCCAGACAAAAGAATTAAATCACCTTGAAGGAATAAGAATAAGAATTATGTCATGCATCTCCTTCACCAATTTAAATTGATGACAACCAAAGGATTTGGCATATTACTTATTCCCGTTGGAAAGGATTAAAGAGAGATCTCGGACAGACTTGAGAAGTAATCAACGAATCACCAGTAGGATTATGAAAAGAACAAATGAATTAAAACGATAACAAGGAAGAGTAAACTTGAACGAACCACCGTAAGAATATGGAGACGAACGAAGAGGCATCAATGAAGAATATTTGGAGGACGAAGTTGAAAACTGAGAACGAAGAAATATTCTGAAATGATGGCCTTCGGATGATCACAAAGAAAAGAATTCATGAAGAATCTTGAGAGAACGGCCAAGATTAAGAGAAACTCTTCTTCGGTCTTGAAATGTTGAGAATGAAGGCGAGAAATGCCAAGAAGAATTGTTGAGCACTCCGGAATGAAGAATTAAAAGGTTGAACCAATGATGAACAAGAATTGAAAGCGATCTTGGAGAAGGCATGTGACTGATGGAAATCATTCTTACGTCACACTTTAAAAAGAATTCTCCGGAAAAAGAAGAGTCAGGTAAGATCCTGGGAAAAGACCTGTGGGTTAGGGCCCACTCAAGAAATCACCGTTGGAAAAGATTTATCAAGAGATATTGCACCGGTTGAATTAAGTGGCTTGAATAAGATAACCACCTCAAAATAGTTTGAACGGAATAGGAATGGAATTATGAATCTTCTGAGATACCTTGAACACTCCGGATATGAATAGCAAGAGGAGAATGATTAATTGGTGCACCGGAATAAGAAAGCATTGTGAAATGAGGAAAAGGATAAGATCAACACCGAAATCTTGAATTACATCCACCGGTAGAATTTAAGAACAAAAGAATGATGAACTTGAAGTTCTTGAGCATCTTCACGATAAATCACCGGATAAGAACATTGAAGGAAAAGAATGAAGAACCATCACATGAATAAAATGGATATTTGATTAGAGAATTTCTGACTCCGAGAAGAAGAAGGGTGGGAGGGTGGGAAAAACAAAGACAACTTGGCACGAATGAAATAGACAAATCGTCAGATTTCTCAACGACGTCCGTATGGAATAACTTGAAGAGAAGGCACACCGGTTGAAAAGGATTAACATGACCATCTCGATGATCAGGAAGGATTAGCACTCCCATAGAAATATGAGAACACCGATTAGGAAAGGTATGGAATCAACATTTGACATCGGAGCAACTCGAATACCAGAATCAAATCAAAACAAAGGATAGAATGTTGCAGAAGAATCTTCACAATATCATCCGAACATCGAATTGAACGAATGAGTTCCGCAGGTACATCAACTTGACGAGAAGACAGTTGGAGAACAAAAAGGTAAATAAAAAGGAACAAGGATCAGATAGAACAAATACAAGATAGAAGCTTCTTTCGACATCTTCGTGCTGAAAGCTCATGGAACGTGTTACAAAAGGGTTTTGCAATCCCCGGATCAGCATAGCCAAGGACCCTTTAAGATGCAACTCCCGATCAGAACAAGTCCATAAAACCACTTCACTCAATGTAGAACCCCGAACTTCATATCGAGCATCCGTTGGAAGAATGCCTAGAACTACTAGATGAACCCACCTATAGATTTCCGAAAGTTTCCAGTTATGCAATCAGGTGTTGGGGATACACGGGAAGCACCGCACAATCAACTCTAAACCTACATCCAGGTGTATCCATCCTTCAACACATAACCAGTCTTTCTCGGAAACTGTTTACCTCGGACCTTCGAAACGCATCCACTATACAAGCTATGGCAATACTCCCGAACTACCTCCCCAGTACTAGGTGATGTCGGGGTTATCTTGCCACTAACCGCATAGGAGAGTTTTTCGATGTCGGCCGTCTTAAGTATTCTAGTACTGCCGCGATGGATTTGTGACGACAACACCTCGGAAATCAACTCCCCGGGACACTGCCACAACCCCTAATGACAGGAGGCATCGAGAACAATGTTATCGTCACAAAGACATCGGAACAATCCAAACAATACTCGCGAGATCCTAAAAAAAATTTGGTGCATTTTTTGAAAGTAGAAGAGATAAGAGTAATCGTCAGGAGTCCTCACCAGAGTGAAACGGGATGAGAAGCAAAGAAATCCTACTCTCCGATATAAATATAGGACTCAAAACATTTTCAGTGTGTGCCTACACTCAACCGTCAACGATTCGATCAAACAGTGGGGGCTTCTAGGTCGGAGAAGGCTCTGAATACCAACTTGTATTGCCCAGGATGGGACTATATCTCCTACGTGTCGAGGCACGACTTAAAGATATAAGCCCATCCTAGAATGATCTCAAGTTTGGTATCTTTGCACGACTCATGTAAAAGAGGGATTAAATTGCAAAAGAGGATAGTTGGCTTACACTCGCCACTTCACACAATACATTACATAAGCAAAACATCATTCAAACATCACAACCCGACTACGGGTGAAGATCCAAAGAAAGATACCAAAACAACATAAAACCACAGGTCAGGATCGAATCCTAGTAGAAACCACTACTGATCGTCGAAACGTCTCAAGCAAACGGCCACACTCTTCATCGAACTCCCGGTGAAGAACTGAACCAGCTTCTGCATCAAACTCGGCTGAACCTGCATCTGGTGTTGTAGTATCTGTGAGCCACGAGGACTCAGCAATCCCATAACCATGGGTAACAAGACTAGCAAAGCTTTGTGGGTAGGAAGAGGTGAAGTGGTGAGGCTGCAGCAGCGACTAAGCAATATATGGTGGCTAACTTATGAGTACCAGAATAAGATGAACATCTACGCAAACGGTCGCAAAAGAGGTGATCGCTAAAGATCCTGAACTACATACGGTCAAACATAACCCCACCGTGTTCTCTTCTCAAAGTGAAAAGAGACAGTCACGGTTACTCACACAGTTGTGTGTTTTACTTCGGATCCACTGTCAAGTTTTCTACAACCGGACATTAACAAATTCCAATCTGCCACATAACCGCGGGCACGGCTTTCGAAAGATCATAACCCTGCAGGGGTGTTCCAACTCAGCCCATCACAAGCTCTCACGATTAGCTGAAGTGATAAATATAATATCATCACTCCTTATCTTAGGGAAAATCCGATCAGGCCCGGCTTCCCGGTAGCACAAGTCATTTCGACAATGGTAAAACAAGTCCAGCAAGACCTCCCGGCGTGCCGACACCCTGATAGTAGCCGCGCGTATCTCGTCTCAGGCCACGTCCGGATGAGCAGTACGTACAGATACCGAAGATCCCAGCGAACTGGGTGGTATCCGCAAGTGGCTCTAGTTTGGGACCAACACCATCAGCACTGGCCCCCCCTGCGATGTAGAATTAAGAACCCGAGGGTGCGACCCCCTATGCAATTTTAATTAATTAATTAAGTTGTTATTGTGAGGCAAATTAAAACCAATTTTGGGCCTTGCTGGAGGAGTTTTATTCAAAGTCGAACTGTCAAGGGGTCCCCATTTCGCCCATCGTGTAAGGAACGCAAAATCAAGGAACATAATGTCGGTTTATCGGCGCCTAAGGTGGCATGAGTGGAACAAAACACCGAGCAAAAGGCCAAGCCTTCCACCCATGCCCAGTATATAGGTGTGTTAATAATAATTATAGATATTGTGATATATCCAACAACAAGTTCCCTCCTGGAACGAACTTCATCTTCACCTGCAACTAACAACGCTATAAGAGGGACTGAGCAAGCGAGGCTGAGCAAGCGGGTAACATAGCCAAACAGTGGTTTTGCTAGGAAGGTTTCAAATGTTAGAGGTTTCATGGTAACAAGGAGAGGCTGACATAAAAGATGGGTAGCGCGACATGTAACGATAGCATCGAGACAACTAAGCATGGCAATGGTAGTAAAGGTATCCAAGGGTATGATCATCTTGCCTGGGATTCCACAAGGGAGAAGAACGGATCCATGAAGTAGACGGAGCAACAAGTCGAGCGAAACCACACAACTCCGGAACGAAACCAAAGCTAACAAGAGAAGCAACCGGAAAGAAGAAAAACAACTCGGTAAACACACATATCATAAACATGGCATACGATGCACATCCAAATATGATGCATGTCCGGTTTAATTATGCATGGCATGGCAAGTGCACAAAAAATACTACAAGTTAAGTGGAGATCAATATGCAACGAGTTGCATATTGACGAAACACCACATTTAATTATTTAATTGACTCTCGATTATTAACAAGACAAGATTAAATGTTTTTAGCATGGCAAGAGGTGAAGCATAAAGAAACTACACTATTTAGGCATTTTAAATGAGGCCGGAAATAACAACAACAATTCCGGGAAAAAATCCCCATGAGCATGTTTAATAATTATAAACTCACAACAATTCACACATATTAATGTTGTTAACATGATGCGGATGACATGATCAAGTTTTATGCAAGTTTTATTTAAAAGGTTGACTTAAAAGAGATATGAAGTATTGTCACCGTGGTGGAATGAAAAGGTGCCACGGCAACGATCCGAAAATGATGCAACGGCAACATCTCGGTTCCGGTAACTCGGTGAGAGACCGGGCAAAAGAAAGATGGCGTGAGCGAGCCAAACGAGATGAAAGGTGGGGCAATTCCGTTGTCGGGTTCCCACGAGTCGGTGACGAGGCAACCGAGGAACATGACAACGGACGAAACGGACACGGTGCACACACGGGAAACATTTCATACAACACAAGCAAGCATCTCACGGGGTCATCGTCTCGGGGTTATACCTTCGAAGCGTTCTCTCTCGAAGTGGTTCGAGATCGTCGAGGGACGTAGAGGAAGTAGTGGTACACAGCCGTAGAGCAAGAAGTCGTTCTCGTTCATCGGAGAGGAAGTAGTTGTACACGAGGTCGCCAACGAGTAGTCGTTCCGTCCGTAGAGGTACTTGAGGGTCTCGGCGACGGTAGTGGTACTTGTCCATGAAGTCGTTCTCGTTCGTAGTCGTTCATGTCATCGATGTCGGGGTACTTGTCGCATCGGTGTTCGTAGTGGTACTTGGGGGTTCTCGATCTCACGCCGTAGTTGTACAAGGGTCCAAAAGTAGATATACTTACTGCTCCATGGGTACTTGAGATGAACAAATAGCAGCAACAAAACAAAAACAAAAAAAAGGAAAAAGAAGGATGCGGGTCGGCGAGCTGGAAAAGAACGGGGCCGCCGGCTCCGTGCGCTGGATGGACGAGGCAGGGGCCAGGGAGGTGCTCACGGACTGGAGGCGCAGACGAGGGACGGCGTGGGACGGCCGTCTCCCTGGCTGGAGAGGAGGGGCGACGAGGGTGCGGTGTTGTGGTGGCCGCGGAGGGTCCACGACGGGGCGGAGACGAGGCGAGAGCCTGGCCACGGTGTCGCTGGCGCGGACGAGTCTAGAGGAGGGGGTGCGGCTCGGGACGGCGGCTGCCGGCGCGGAAGAAGCGGCGGGCGCGGCGCTGCTCCTGGCCGAGGAGGACCGGAGGGAGGGAGGCGACGCGGGAGCCAGGCCTTAGGGCTCCTGGAGGCGAGCGCGGCGGAGAGAGGAGCGCTGGAAGGAGGCGCTCGGGCGCTACGGGAACGAGGTCGGGGTGCACCGGGCGTCAGGCGCGCGATGCAGAGAGGAGCAGCGGCTTTGAGGGGCGCACGAAGGCGGAGGGCTCTCGGGGCGATGGAGGAAGGAGAAGGGGGGTCGATGGGGTTTGAGAGAGAGGGAGGCAGAGGGCGAGGGGATCGGGCGACAGAGAACGAGGGAGACAAGCGATAGATCGGGGAGAGAGGAGTCGAGGGAGAGGGAGATGGGGTTCGAGGGGTGGCGGCGGTCGTGCGGGAAGAGAGGGAGAGAGTGCGAGCGCAGGCTGCGGTCGAGCGGTCGCTCCACTAGGGTTCGGGCGGCCGGGCCAAATGGGCCAGAAAGGAGATGGCTGCTGGGCGGCTTGGACCTATAAGGCCCTAGTGGCTGGAACAAGGATGGGCCTGCTGGGAGGGAAGGCTGAGGGAGGCTGGCCTCTTCCTATTTATCTCTTTTCTTTTGCAAAATAAAGAAATAGAGAGAGTCAAAAATAATAAGAAAAGAGGCAAAGAACAAGAATAAAATGATGGACATTTTTGTAAGGCCTTATGGAATAATTCCAACCCCACAAAAATAGTTCCAACAAAAAGGGAAGTGCAAACTAAAATAAATAGCTTGCCTTAAAGGAGTTCAAAAGGAGTCTAGATTTTAGGAGGAGCCTCGATAATTGAGAAAAGAATATTGGCAAGGTTTTTACGGTGAAACTCGAAGTAGGAAAGCATGGGGAAAAAATATGCAAGTGTGTGTTGGTGATTCCGAAGCAATGGAATATTTATTAATATAGCTCCATAATTATTAGGAGGCTTTTATATGTTATAAAGAGAAGTCACCTTCCCTCGATTTAAATGGACCGAAGGTCCACACGATTTATTTAGGTTGATATGCAAAATAAAATAAGACATGATGGCATGATGACATGATGCAATGCAAAAAAATAAATAACACAAGCACAAAGAACACAAGGGCAACCCGGAACATCTGGAACTTCGGGAATCTTCTGGAATCTTCTGGGACGTCGGTCTTCGGGCGTCACAAGTAGACCGAAACGATTCTACATCTACTACTATTACTCCACACATCGACCGCTATCCATCATGCATCTAGAGTATTAAGTTCATAAGAACACAGTAATGCCTTAAGCAAGATGGCATGATGTAGAGGGATAAACTCAAGTAACATGATATAATCCCCATCTTTTTATCCTCGATGTCAACAATACAATACGTGCCTTGCTGCCCCTACTGTCACTGGGAAAGGACACCGCAAGATTGAACCCAAAGCCAAGCACTTCTCCCATTGCGAGAACTATAGATCTAGTAGGCCAAACCAAACCAATAATTCGAAGAGACTTGCAAGGATATTGTAATAATGCATAAAAGAGTTCAGAAACGAACCAAATAATTCTCATAGATAATCTTGATCATAAACCCACAATTCATCGGATCTCAACAAACACACCGCAAAAAGAGATTACATCGAATAGATTTCCTCGAAGACCGAGGAGAACTTGGTATTGAGATCCAAAGAGAGAGAAGAAGCCATCTAGATACTAACTATGGACCCGAAGGTCTGCGGTAAACTACTCACAACTCATGGTGAGGCGATGATGATGATGTAGAAGCACTCCGTGGTAGATCCCCCTTCCGGCAGAGCTCTGGAACAGGCCCCAAGATGGGAGCTCACGGGAACATAAGGTTGCGGCGGTGGAACTAGGGTTTTCTCTGTTGTTCTGATGGTTTCGGGGTACGTAGGTATATATAGGAGGAAGGAGGGCACCGGGGGCCAAACGTGGGGCCCACGAGGCAGGGGGCGCGCCCTGTAAGAGGGCGCGCCTGAAGGAAATATGCCCTAGAGGCAGTAATAAAGATGTTATTTGTATTTCCTTATATCATGATAAATGTCTTTTAATCATGCTAGAATTGTATTATCCGGAAACTTAGTACATGTGTGAATACATAGACAAAACAATATCTCCCTAGTATGCCTCTACTAGACTAGCTCATTGATCAAAGATGGTTATGTTTCCTAGCCATAGACATGAGTTGTCATTTGATCAACGGGATCACATCATTAGAAGAATGATGTGATGGACAAGACCCATCCGTCAGCTTAGCACTTTTATTGTTTAGTTTATTGCTATTGCTTTTTTCATGACTTATACATGTTCCTATGACTATGCGATTATGCAACTCCCGTATACCGGAGGAACACCTTGTGTGCTATCAAACGTCACAACGTAGCTGGGTGATTATAAAGATGCTCTACAGGTGTCTCTGAAGGTATTCGTGGTGTTGGCATAGATCAAGAATAGGATTTGTCACTCCGAGTGTTGGAGAGGTATCTCTGGGCCCTCTCGGTAATACACATCATAATAAGCCTTGCAAGAAAATGACTAATGAGTTAGCCACGAGATGATGTATTATGGAACGAGTAAAGATACTTGCCGGTAATGAGATTGAAGTAGGTATTGAGATACCGACGATCAAATCTTGGGCAAGTAACATACCGATGACAAAGGGAACAACGTATGTTGTTATGCGGTTTGACCGATAAAGATCTTCGTAGAATATGTAGGAGCCAATATGAGCATCCAGGTTCCGCTATTGGTTATTGACCGGAGATGAGTCTCGGTCATGTCTACATAGTTCTCGAACCCGTAGGGTCCGCATGCTTAACGTTTGATGACGATCGGTATTATGAGTTTATGAGTTTTGATGTACCGAAGGTAGTTCGGAGTCCCGGATAAGATAATGGACATGACGAGGAGTCTCGGAATGCCCGAGATGTAAAGATTGATATATTGGACGACTATATTCGGACACCGGAAATGTTCCTGTAAGTTTCGGAATTAACCGGAGTGCCGGGGGGTTACCGGAACCCCCCGGGGGAATGTTGGGCCCTAGTGGGCCATAGAGGAGAAAGAGGGCAGCAGCCAGGAGGTGGCGCCCCTCCCAAGGGGCAGTCCGAATTGGACTAGGGGAGGGGGGCATGGCCCCTCTTTCCCTCTCCCTCTCCCTCTCATCCTTCCCCCTCTCTCCTTCTTGGTGGACTCCTACTAGGAATAGGATTGCAATCCTATTCCTAGTAGGATTGCCTCTCCTGGCGCGCCATAGAGGGCCGGTGTCGGTGTACTAAGATAGGGGTACCTTAGTACCCCAACTTGTGCACGGGCAGTAGCAGCTTCCCGCGGCAGGGTTTACCACGTGCTTGCCGGAAACCTTCCCGGTCCATATAAAGCCATTCAAAAACAAAGTATACAAGACACAAGATCAAGGCCCCGGCAAGTGGAGCTTGCCGGGAAGGCCGTCCCAGGCTCAAGACTATAACATTAACATGAGACCCTGGCAAGAGGAGCTTGCCAGGAAGACCAGCAGGCTGCACCTTAGAAGAAACACCTCGGCGCATCATGCGCCCCGGCAGGGCCCGAGGAGCGACAAGCTTCAGGGCCCGGCAAGGTCAAGGCCCCGGCAAGATGCTTGCCGGGGGGAACTCACGCTGTGTGCCCACGCTCCAGCTCATCTGCCCATGCGTCACCCTGGGGCCCTTCCAGGGACGCGTGGCGGATGGCTGTGCAGCCTGGGGGACACGGTGGCGAGCCACGGTGACGAGGCTACCGCCGTGGTGAACGGAGACGCACGGGCGGGTGCTTTTGGGGTCGACGGCGACGGGCATTTAATGCTCTTGTCCCCCACTGTCAAGTTAGGTGATGACCACTGTTCACGCACTGTTCCCGCACTGTTACAACTACCACCAAAGTTACATTTTTACCCTCCTCTATGTTGACACCTGTCGGTGACCCATTGAGCTATAAAAGGAGGCCCATGCACAACGTAGAAAGGGTTCGGAACCTAGATAGCTCTCTTGCTCGGTGTAGCTGGTTCTTCAAGCTCCCGAGCCCCAACACTCAATACAATCTAAGCAGGAGTAGGGTTTTACGCGTCCGCGCGGCCCGAACCTGGGTAAACTGCCCGCGTGCTCTCCTCGATCCGCTCTTCGTGCTCCCTCCGCTCCCTTACTGCAACGTACAAGGGGCTCCGGTCCCATAGGTGCTTGTGGTGGACAGTTTCCCCCGACATCTTTGGTGCGCCAGGTAGGGGGCGTCGAGGTTGTGAGAACCTGATCCGGCGTTCACGCGGGCGCATTCTTCATCAACCTCTCCAGCTTCGTCAACTTCATCAGCAACAGCCACATGGCCCCGAAGAAGAAAGCTTCGGAGGTCGGAGGCCCGTCTGCGTCTGTTCCACTGCCACCAGAACCAACGGTGGGTGGAGGAGACGCCGGCGGAAGGGTGGTCGCCGGTGAGGAAACTCACGGCTCCACCAAATCCAAGGACAAGACGGACGACCGAGCCTCGTTGTCCGTAGACGCGCCACGTCCATCTCAGCAGACGACAACCCAGCAGCGCCGTGGTACAGGAGGTACCATCCGCTTGCTGGGGCAAGGGCAAACCGGAGGTTCGCGGGACACTCCCGACCACCGTCCTGGCACGAGCAAGGCGCGGTCGCCGGGGCGGGAAACTGCTCCTTCTAACCCTGTTAGAAGTCCGAGCATATCTCGCTCCTCGCACCGCTCGCCCCCGCTCCCCTCCTCTCCAGCAGAAGCACTCGCAAGAGCGCAACTGCTCCTCGATTTCCCTCCAGCGGCAGACAAGGCCGAAGACTAGAGGGCGACGATTCAGAGTCTCATCGCCTTCGCCAACAACGACACGCCGCAGCAGCCGGCGACATCGCGGCCACGGCAAGTCGAGAAGACGAAGGCCGATGGCGACAAGACCGCCGGGGGTGCGACCACCGTGCACTCCCCGCCGCGGAAGCAGAAGACGCCTCCCCGCCGGATTAACGTCAACGACGATTCCACGACGTCGTCGGATCCGCGGGCTCGTCGGGACCAGCGCCAAGTCCTTGACGACCGGTGACAAGAAGATGCTCGAACAACAATCGAGCGCCGCCGAGAAGCCCGGCGACAATCAGATCAGCGCGCTGGGACCGCTGTCGACACGCACGCGCCCGGTGAACCAGGCGACTTGCCGTACGCGGCAGGTTGCCCTGCGTTCACCCGTGAGCTGCGGCGCGTACAGTGGCCCAGCATGAAAAATTTCAAGCCCGACGTACCGGAGAAGTACGATGGCAAGACTCACCCCTCGGAGTTCCTCAGCATCTACACCATCGCGTTGCAGGCTGCCGGGGGGCGCGACGAGAAGATACTGGCGAATTACTTCCCGCTGGTGCTTAAGCCGAACGTTCGTTCGTGGCTTATGCGCTTGCCGGAAGGCTCCATTTCTTCATGGGCAGACCTTTGCCACCAATTTGTTGGCGCCTTCACGGGTGGCCACAAACCCTACGGCTAGGAGAGTGATCTCCACATCTTGGCCCAGAAGGAAGGAGAGCCCCTGCGCAAGTACATCCAACGATTCAGCCGTGTGCAACACAACATCCCCGACGTCCACCCTGCTGCGGTTATCAGCGCGTTCCACCAGAACGTGCGTAACCGCCGCATGCGAGAAGAGATGGCTATGACCAAGATACGGGATGTCAGCGAGCTCTATGCTCTGGCCGACAAGTGCGCGCGCGCCGAAGAGGGAGGAGACTCCCCGGAGAGGATGCTGGCGCAGGGGGAAGCGACAGCGAGGACGCCGCCCCGGCAAAGAAGAGCCGGCGGCGGAACAACAGAAGAAAGAAGAGCAAGGAAGTGCTGGTCGTCGAGAAGTCCGGCAAGGAGGCTCCCGCCAAGACAGCACAAGCTGGCGGCTCCGGCAAGGAGCCTGCCCCTGTAGCGGCAGCCGACAAGCAGGACGGCTCCGACAAGCAATATTGCAAGATCCACCGCACCAAGGGTCATGACCTTTCGAACTGCAAGCCCGTCGAGTACCTCGTAGAGAAGCAGAAAGCTGAATACGAGCGGCGCGACAAGGATAAGGCCCAAGGTGGCGGAGGAGAGCCAAGCAAAAAGCGGCCATTCAATGGCCGGGGAGGACGCCGTGGCAAGGCCAAGCAGCGGCAAGGTGACCAACCTCCCCGGGGCCGCGACAAGGACGAAGAAGAAGACGACGATGACGACATGGAGGAAGGCGATAACAGCGAGCAGGGGTTCCAGAAGGCCACGGAAGTCCTGTGCGTCGACGGGGGCGCCTCTCTGCATACTTCCCACTGCCAACTCAACCAGTGGGTGCGGGAAGTAAACACAGCAGAGCCGCCCGTTGAGTCGCGCAGGCTGCTGAGGTGGTCCAGCACGCCCATCATTTTTGATCTTGAGGATCACCCTGACCGTACCACTGCGGTCGGGTGCTTGCCGATGTTGGTTTCACCAACCATCCGCAGCCTCAAGGTCACCAAAATGTTGGTTGACGGCGGGGCCGGCCTGAACTTGATCTCCTCGGCTGTGATCAAGAAACTCCAGATCCCAGATGGCGAGCTCGAAGAGACCGGTTCGTTCCGAGGAATAAACCCGGGGAGGAGCAAGCCCAAGGGGAAGATCACTCTGCCGGTGACCTTTGGCGGGGAGCTCAACTTCAGGACAGAGAGGATAACCTTTGATGTTGCCGATATCCCATTGCCATACAATGGGATACTTGGACGTCCTGCCCTCGCCAAGTTCATGGCAGCTTCCCACTACGCCTACAATATACTCAAGATGCCGGGGCCGATAAGCGTCATCTCTGTCCCTGGCGACAAGAAGGACGCGCTTATCTGTGCCGACAAGATATATCGGGACACAGCAGCCGCAGCGGAGAGCAATACACTTGCCGCTGAAGCTCCCGGGGGGAAGAAGACCAAGACCAAGTCCGGCAAGTGCTCTGGGGCCCACTCCGGCAAACGCACCTCTTCGGAGTGCTGCGCTGCCGTCGAGGACGTCCCATCGAGCTCCACCGGCAAGTGCAAGAAGGGGATGGCCGCTCCACCGGCAACCAAGAAGGTGTCCGCCAAGGAGGACGGCACTGGTGGTACCTTCACCATCAGTGCTACACTTGACAGCAAATAGGAAAGCGCGCTCGTTGCCTTCCTGCGGGCGAATGTCGATGTGTTTGCCTGGCAACCATCTGATATCCCCGGCGTTCCCAGGAAGGTAATTGAGCACAAGCTTGCTGTTTGTCCTCATGCGCGGCCCGTCAAGCGGAAGGTCAGGAAGCAAGCCGTGGAGCGCCAAGAATTCATTGCCGAAGAGATTAAGAAGCTAGAAGCAGCAGGCCTGGTTAGAGGCGTCATCCATCCAACGTGGTTAGCAAATCCAGTTGTCGTGCGTAAGGCCAACGGGAAGTGGAGACTATGTATAGACTTCACCGATGTGAATAAAGCATGTCCCAAGGATCCATTTCCCTTGCCGCGCATTGACCAGATTGTTGACTCCACTTCTGGATGTGAGCTGCTCTCTTTCCTTGATGCATACTCAGGCTACCACCAGATTTTCATGGCCAAGGAAGATGAAGAGAAGACTGCATTTATCACTCCATGCGGCACATATTGTTTCAAACGCATGCCCTTTGGATTGAAGAATGCAGGCTCGACATTTGCAATGGTGGTGCACACTGCTTTTGAGCCACAGATCCACAGAAATGTGGAAGCCTACATGGACGACATAGTGGTGAACAGCAAGAGCAAAGATACCCTGATCCAAGACTTGGAAGAAACATTTGCAAATCTGCGCAAGATCCAGCTCAAGTTGAATCCCGAGAAGTGCGTCTTTGGAGTCCCCTCCGGCAAGCTTCTCGGGTTCTTTGTGTCCCAGAGGGGGATTGAAGCCAATCCCGACAAGATAAAAGCCATCGAGCAGATCGAAGCCCCGAAGCGCGTCAAGGACGTAAGGAGACTTGCAGGCTGTGGCTGCCCTCAGTAGGTTCATTTCAAAGTCTGCAGAGCGCGCCCTACCTTTCTTCAAAATCTTGAAGAAGGCAGGTCCTATGAAATGGACTCCGGAAGCGGAGGCAGCGCTGCAGGACTTGAAAGGATACCTATCCTCCACTCCAATACTTGTCGCACCTAGGCCACAAGAGAAGTTGCTGCTGTACCTAGCAGCAACCAATCAAGTGGTTAGTGCTGCGTTAGTAGCGGAGAGGGAGGCAGAGGAAGAGTCTACACCACCGGCAAGCGAATCCAGCGACAAGCAGGGGGCTGCTCCGACAAGCTCTGGCCCCGAAAAGGACAACTCTGCGCAGGAACAAGAGGAAGTGCGAAGGAAGATGGTGCAGCGCCCAGTGTATTTCGTAAGTTCCCTCTTACAGGGGGCTAGATCAAGATACTCTGGGGTGCAGAAGTTGCTTTTCGGTCTCCTCATGGCCTCGAGAAAGCTGCGTCATTACTTCCAAGCACATGAGATAACAGTGGTCACTCGCTTTCCGCTGAAGAGGATATTGCACAATCCAGAAGCAACAGGCAGGATCGTCGAGTGGGCGCTGGAGCTGTCAAGCTTTGGTCTCAAGTTTGAGAGCACTTCAACTATCCAGAGCCGAGCTTTGGCAGAATTCATAGCTGAATGGACCCCAACGCCCGATGAAGAAGTTCCAGAGACAAGTGTTCCCGTACAAGAAGCGACAAGTGAATGGGTAATGTACTTTGATGGTGCCTTCTCGCTGCAAGGCGCCGGTGCTGGCGTGGTACTCATAGCGCCCACCGGAGAGCACCTCAAGTATGTTATCCAGATGCACTTTCCCAGGGAACAAGCGACAAACAATACTGCTGAGTATGAAGGCTTGCTTGCCGGCCTCAGGATTGCGGCCGAACTTGGGATCAAGAAGATGATTGTGCGGGGAGATTCTCAGTTGGTGGTCCGACAAGTTAACAAGAGTTACCAGAGCCCTTTGATGGAAGCTTATGTTGATGAAGTGAGGAAGCTTGAAGAACACTTTGAAGGTCTGCAAATGGAGCACGTTCCAAGAGCTCAGAATGATATTGCCGATGGCCTTTCAAAGTGTGCTGCAATGAAGTTACCTGTGGAACCAGGGACCTTCCTGCTCAAGCTAACTCAGCCATCCGCTACGCCATCAGTTGGGCAAAGTAAGAAGAGAAAGTTGGTCTCCGGCGACTACTTGCCGGCGGATCTCCCTGAGGCCGCCGCCAAGGTCCCCAAGATCAACAACCAAGATGCTGAGGAACAGTTTGCACCTGTAGATCCTAGGATCTGTACAGTTGAAGCAAACGTTCCCGACAAGTCTTGCCCCGGCAAGCTTGCCGGGGGACCATCAGCTCCGGCGGAGCCCGAGGTTCTTGCCGTAGAAGCTGGGGTCCCCGCAGCAGCCCTCATGCCTTTAGTCCTTGCCGTTGAGCCTCGGGCTCCGGCATGGGCGCAGCAGATTGTCCGTTTTCTGCAAACTGGAGAACTTCCCGACGACCCAGAAGAGATAGAGAAGATAACCAGGCAGTCAAGTATGTACCAGTTCGTTGACAACGAACTGTACAGAAGAAGGCTCAATGGTGTCAGGTTGAAGTGCATTTCCAGAGAAGATGGACAGAAGCTGTTGGCAGAGATACATGGAGGCATATGTGGCCACCACATTGGCGCAAGGGCACTTGCCGGAAAAGCTTTCCGGCAAGTGTTCTTTTGGCAAGAAGCCCTCCAAGATGCAACTGCACAAGTAACCAAGTGTGAAGCGTGCCAGTTCCATGCCAAGCAAATTTATCAGCCAGCTCAAGCTCTCCAGACGATCCCTTTGTACTGGCCCTTCTCGGTCTGGGGGCTCGATATCCTCGGCCCCTTCCCCCGTGCTGTCGGGGGCTTTGAGTACTTGTACGTTGCAATCGACAAGTTCACAAAGTGGCCAGAAGTGGAACCGGTGAGAAAGGTGACAGCACAGTCAGCGGTCAGGTTCTTCAGGTCGATTGTTTGCCGTTTTGGAATCCCTAACAGGATCATCACCGATAACGGCACACAGTTCACTAGTCGCACCTTCATGCAGTACGTCCAAGACCTTGGCGCCAAGGTCTGTTTCGCTTCTGTTGCTCACCCGAGGAGCAACGGTCAAGCGGAGAGGGCTAATGCTGAAGTGATGCGCGGACTCAAGACAAGAACCTTCGACAGGTTGCGCAAGTGCGGAAGAAACTGGATAGAGGAGTTGCCGGCGGCTCTTTGGTCAATCAGAACGACACCAAATCGAGCCACCGGACAGATACCCTTTGCTCTTGTCTATGGAGCAGAGGCAGTTCTCCCCATGGAACTCGTATACGGATCTCCTCGAGTGCTCTCTTATGATGAGCTCGAGCAAGAGCAACTGCGACAAGATGATGCATTGCTCCTTGAGGAGGAACGTCTCCAGGCTGCTGTACGAGCTGCTCGATACCAGCAAGCCTTGCGCCGCTATCATAGCCGCAAGGTTAAGGCCAGGAGTCTCGAGGAAGGCGACCTTGTTCTTCGGCGTGTTCAGTCCGCCAAGAATTCCAACAAGTTGACGCCGAGGTGGGAAGGCCCTTATCGGGTGAGACAAGTCACAAGGCCCGGCGCTGTCCGCCTTGAGACCGAAGAAGGCGTACCGGTGAGCAACTCCTGGAACATAGAGCATCTTCGCAAGTTTCACCCATAAGGCGCGGTTGCCGTGATCCGCTCCGGCAACCACCTTTTGTACGAGTCTTGCCGCTGTTGCATGTAATCCTTTGTACAAAGCCGGGCGCAGACCCCGTGCATCAGTAAAGTTTTTGTGCTTCGCACTATTTGCCATTTTCCGTGCTTTTCTTTGGTTATTAGCATGCATTATTTGGCGTTTTGTGCAACACACATCGCCGGTAAGCATTAGCACGCCGAAAGGCACTATACTTGTTTTCCCTCCTCTTTTTCTTTCCCTCTTAAGCAGAAGGAATGTTCCTCGCGCACAAGTTTGCCGGGGAGGAAGGAGATGGAGGATGAACCAAGTGCTGTTCAAGAAAGAGAAGCCTTGTCGGGGAAACAAGCAATATATGAAAGCAGGGAAACAAGCAATATATGAAAGCTAAGTTACCAGAATTTGAGCAGTTCAAATTTTTAAATTTTAGTTATCTTCCTTGAACAACCACACTTTGTATGGAAAACCTGTGCGCGGAGGAACCTACCCGTGGCTAGCCGCACCCTTATCTTGTTTTCGAGTACGCTCAAACGACTTAAGTGAGCTACGACAAGTGTCGTGCCCTTGCTTCGTTTTCGAGTTCGCTCAGCAAGCTAAGTGCGTTGCGACTAGCTGCGGCAAGGTTACTTGCCGATAAGGCCCTTGCCAGCAGGCTGCTCAGAGTCCAGCACTCAGCGCTCGCGGCAAGGGCCTCTTGCCGGCAAGTCCCCTAGAAGCGTAGGGTTGAAAGCATACAAAGTAAAGGACCAAAGCAAGGAGATAACATTGCATCGATTGCCCAGAAATAAGATAATATATTACAGAGATGACTTGTAGCAATGACTAATAGGTTCATGTTCATGACACACCTTGCAGCAGCAAAGGAAATAAAAAGAAGGAGGTCTAATCTACGCGGTCGCCCTCGTGCCTGGTTATCTTGTTCACCTTGGCGATGATGTGGGCGACCTGCGCCTTCAGTGCCTCCTGATCTGCATCGGTCGGCAAGCTGCGGAGGACGTTGACAAGATTAATGCCAGGGTTGCGGTAGACAATCTTCGTCAAGACGCGCTCCAAGGTTCCCGCGCAGAGCTGGCGCGACTCCTCGGCCAGCTGCGCGGGGAGCTTCTCCTCCAGCCGTGCAAGCGCCGGCGCGATCCCTCTGAAGAAAAGGCTTAACCTGGCGCTGTGGGGGAGGGTCTCGTCTGGAGAATACACAAGATGCTCCGCCCTCAGCGCCATCAGCTCCTTGTCGATCTTGGCAGCAGAATCGACCAGCTCCTCCGTCCATTGCTCCACCGCCTGGTTGAAGAGGTTTGCGGAGGTGGCGGCGCTCTCCACCAGCTCCCGCTCCTTACGAACCTCCTCCTTCAACTTGGTCTCGCGGTCCCGGGCGGCGTCGAGTGAATCTTTCAATGTGGAGACTTTCAACTCCAAGTCAGCGATCGAGTCCTTGGCGGCAGTAAGCTCGTCGCCCTTCTTGGAGAGGCGTACCTGAAGATCTGAGTTAGTATGGGCGTCTTTCTCGCGCTCTATGTTGAGCGCGGTGACCCTGTCCTCGCTCGCCTTCAGGTACTGCTCCAGTTGCTGCACCTTGAGCTCCAATTCCCTCTTGGCAGTTTCCGCGGCGGCGGTAGCTTCTTTCGCCTCCTTCAGGGCCCCGCCAAGAGTCTGCTCCCGGGCGGTGAGCTCGTCGTCGTGGGCGTCGAGCTCAACCTTCCGCTGGTTGAGCGCTCCTTCTCGCCGAGACAGCTCTTCACCGACTAGTCGCTGCTGCTCCTCGGCCTCAGCTTTTTCCAGAAGAAACTCTTGCTGCTCTCCGGCAAGCCTCTCGCGCTCCTCCGCCAAGTCGCGGAGGGCCGCCTGGTTGGCGGCGCGGAGCTCCGCGGCGCGCTTCTCCAAGTCTACTTCAGCCTTGGCGGCGAGGGCTTCTCGGGAGTCAAGCTTCGCCTGCCTGGCCCGGTAAAGGGCCAGGAGCCGGCGAAGCAACTTCTCCTCCTCGGGCTCGTCGCTCCCGTCAGGCGCTTCGACGATCTTCAACCCCGCGGAGGCGAGGACCTCTCCATCAAAGGTCTCTCCCTCCACGGGGGCTCGCGACGAGGATCCCCACGGCACTTGTATGAAGACGCCATTGGGGGCCTCAAGATATAAGCCTGACTGCTCCTTAGCGGCGGAGGGGTCGGCGGCCGGTGCAGCGCTCGACGCTCCTGCTGCCTCCGGGCCGGCAGTGTGGTCGCCGTCCCCCTCCCCGGCCGCGGCGTCTGCGGTTGGAGCAGTCTCCTCAGCGGCGGGCTCGTCGGCTCCTGCCATGTCCTCAACAACAGTGGCGTTGCCGCCGTCGCCTTGCGCGCCCTCCTCGCCGGTGGCCTCGGTCTCCATCCGGTCCGGCGCGGGAGGATCTAGCAGAAGAAGAAAAGAAGCAATCAAGCAAATATCCAAAAAGACAAATCCAAGAAGATAAAGCTGCAAAATTTACCTTCACGGACGTCTTCGACGACTGGCTCCCTCGCCGGGGAGTCCTCCCTTGGCGGTGGAGCGGTGGCACCTGCTGGCGGAGGGCCGCCCATGCCCTCCCTTGGCGGGGTGGCCACCCTTGTCGGGCTACCCGCCCTTGGCGGGGAGCCCGTCCTTGGCGGAACGTCCTCCCTCGCCGGGGAGTTCGCCCTTGGCGGGGAGGGTGGAACCTGCAGCTCCTCGGGAGTGACCTCCGGTTGCTCCTGCGGCTGCGGCTCCATTTCTGCACAAGACAAACAAAACAAACAAGGCAACAAGATATCAGTACAAAGCAAAAACCTCAAGCGCGCCCGACAAGTAGGAAGCTCAAGACCAAACTTACGCTGGGGGCTGCGCTGGGGGCTGCTCCTCGGAGCAGCGGTTGGGTCCGGCAAGTTCGTCGCCGGCGCGTCCCCTGTCGCCGCGACGGGCGAGTCGTCGTCGACCTCGACCACAGGGATCTTGGCCCGCTTCGCCATCCGCTGAGCCAGGGGCCTGCAAGCAAAGCAAGAACAAGATCAGAATCATGAAGCAAGAACAAGATCAGAATCATGAAGGAAGAATCAAGACAGAATCGAAGAAGTTACAAATTACAAACACTTACTCCTCTTCCTCGTCATCGTCGCTGAGGGCGGAGAAATCGAACTCCACCTGAGGTGCTCCCGCGCGAGGAGCAGGAGGAGAAGGCTCCCTCGGGCGCTTGGCAGTCTCCGGGGCTGGGGGCTGCGAAGACCCAGCCTCCGTTGGCGCCGAGGCCCGGGGAGCAGGCGGAGCAGCTGCTCCACTCTGAGATGATCCCCCTTCGCTAGGTGCTGGTGCGCGGGGCGCCTCCGTCGCGGCTGGCGCGCGGGGCTCCTCCGCCGCGGCTGGTGCGTTGGGGGCCTCCGTCGCGCCTTGGCTCGCTCTGGTGTCCCGCGCCGCCCGGCGAGCAGGCTGCTGTCGGGGCGCCTGCGTCCTCGTCGCTGTGGGCGCCTTGCGGAGGCGGTCCCCCGGCGCTTGCTTGGGACTTGCCGGAGGTGGGGAGTTCTCCGACGACGAGGAGGCGTCGTCGTCAAGCCCTAGAGACCCGCCGGTGTCTTCATCGGCCTCGACGTCTTCCTCCTCCTCCCAAGCGGGCCCGCTGGGTCCGGCATCCTGCCCAGCGGCCCCGCTCCCTCCGGTGGCTCCGCTCCCTCCGGCACCTCTGCTTCCTCCGGCAACCTCACCTCTTGCGGCGGCCTCGCTCACGATCCCGGGAATCCCGGCATACCTCAGAGAAGGAACCCCGGCGAGCTCGTCGGGCGGAAGCTTGAGCAGTCTGCGGATCTCCGCCTCCTCTGCTTGGCACGACGCGTCCGCAGCATCTGCCTCGTCGACGGTGAACCCGAAATCTCCCGCCGCGGCAGCTGCGGCGGCCTCTTCCATCCGGGAAGCAATATAAGCTAGATCCCGCTCCGTGGTGTGCCAAGTGAGACCCTTGTTCTCCTCGGTGTTCTTGGGCACCTCGACCAGATTGTCGAAGAAACTCATAATTGCATCCGGCGTGGGCACTATCCAGGTGGGGTCAACGGCATGAGAGTCACACGCGGGCATCATTGCGCGCAAGGCGTCCCGGGCAGTGCTGTTACACAGTGGCACCACTCCCCGGGGAGGTCTAAACCACTCCGGATGGGCCGGGTCGTGCTTGAAAAGCTCCCGGACCATCCCCTTCAGTTCCAACGCCGTGAAGTTGAAGTTCAAACCCGGGCGCAGCCTCATAATATCCGCCGCATTGCCGAACTCCCATGCTGGCCTTTTCCTCTCCTGTAAAGGGGCAATGCGGCGGCGGAGGAAATCTGCCCCTACCTCTCTGATGGTCAACTTGGCTACCCGGAGACGAAGTATCCTGACGAGGGCGACGTTGAGCTTGACATCATCCGGGGCCAACTCGCTCCAGTCCCTGCCGCGCACTATGGCTGTTGTGCGTGGCGCAGTGAAAGGCTCCGGCTGGTCCTCCACTATCCAACACCAATCTGCGCGCCACTCCTCCCACTTGCCGCGGAGTTCTCCTTTCAGATATGAGTCCTTCTTGTTCAAGCGGAAGATCCAGGAGATACCCCCGGAGAGGGGAGCGCCGGCCTCTACTCTAGGCATGAAGAAATGGCGAAAGAGTGCTACGTTTGAATAGATCCCTATGTAGTTTTCGCACGGATGTGCGAAAACCGCCATCGTAAGGATGGCGTTGGGGGTGAAGTCTAAGAGATGGAGGTTGTACGTGTTCATGATGTCACAGAAAAACTCCGAGAATGGAGGGCACAAGCCGCAGTGGAAGAAGACAGCGAAGAAGAAATACCCGCTGGGAAGCAGATCTTTGGCGCCGGCGGGGTAGACTCTGGTCCGGGGATGAGCCTTGGTCTCCTTCGCCCAGAAGAGATAGTACTTGTTCCAGAGCTCCCTCGCGCCGAGCCTCGGCGCGAAGACCACGTTCCTCTTCCGCAGGAGGGCGAGCTTCGCCGCCTGCTCGGATTTCTCCCTCTTGGCCTTCTCCGCCTTCTCCTTCTCGGTCTTCGGAGCCATGGCGGAGGCGGCGAAGGAAGGGGCGAGGAGTTCGACGACGCCGCAGATGCAGAAGACGGCGGAGGAGGTGTGGGGGCAAGAGGCAGCGGGGGATTTCTGGAGGTTGAAGACGCAATGAAAGCGAAGGAGGGAAACTGCCCCTGCTTCCTCTGCTTTTAAGGGGGGAGTGGGGGACGCTCCGCATTTCCCATTAAAGAACGTGGCCACGATCTCTCCCACGACGCCGCAATCGACGCGTGCCGTTAGGGAGGGGCGCGGCGGATGCGGAAGGGAATCTACGGCTCGCCGTGGGCCGCGCGTGCCCGTGCACTGTTTTGGCCCTGGCCCAACAGCGCTCGGCGCCGTGTGTGGCCCAGGCCCGGGGGCTCCTGTCGGTGTACTAAGATAGGGGTACCTTAGTACCCCAACTTGTGCACGGGCAGTAGCAGCTTCCCGCGGCAGGGTTTACCACGTGCTTGCCGGAAACCTTCCCGGTCCATATATAGCCATTCAAAAACAAAGTATACAAGACACAAGATCAAGGCCCCGGCAAGTGGAGCTTGCCGGGAAGGCCATCCCAGGCTCAAGACTATAACATTAACATAAGACCCTGGCAAGAGGAGCTTGCCAGGAAGACCAGCAGGCTGCACCTTAGAAGATACACCTCGGTGCATCATGCGCCCCGGCAGGGCCCGAGGAGCGACAAGCTTCAGGGCCCGGCAAGGTCAAGGCCCCGGCAAGATGCTTGCCAGGGGGAACTCACGCTGTGTGCCCATGCTCCAGCTCATCTGCCCACGCGTCGCCCTGGGGCCCTTCCAGGGACGCGTGGCGGATGGCTGTGCAGCCTGGGGGACATGGTGGCGAGCCACGGTGACGAGGCTACCGCCGTGGCGAACGTAGACGCACGGGTGGGTGCTTTTGGGGTCGACGGCGACGGGCATTTAATGCTCTTGTCCCCCACTGTCAAGTTAGGTGATGACCACTGTTCACGCACTGTTCCCGCACTATTACAACTACCACCAAAGTTACATTTTTACCCTCCTCTACGTTGACACCTGTCGGTGACCCCTTGAGCTATAAAAGGAGACCCATGCACAACGTAGAAAGGGTTCGGAACCTAGATAGCTCTCTTGCTCGGTGTAGCTGGTTCTTCAAGCTCCCGAGCCCCAACACTCAATACAATCTAAGCATGAGTAGGGTTTTACGCGTTCGCGCGGCCCGAACCTGGGTAAACTGCCCGCGTGCTCTCCCCGATCCGCTCTTCGTGCTCCCTCCGCTCCCTTACCGCAACGTACAAGGGGCTCCGGTCCCATAGGTGCTCGTGGTGGACAGTTTCCCCTGACAGCCGGCCGGCCTCCCCCCCTTGCTCCTTTATATACGGGGTCAGGGGGCACCCTAGAACACACAGGTTGGTCTCTCCAGCCGTGGGTGGTGCCCCCTCCACAGAAACACACCTCGGTCATACCGTTGCAGTGCTTAGGCGAAGCCCTGCACCGGTAGCTTCATCATATCCGTCACCACACCGTCGTGCTGACGAAACTCTCCCATGAAGCTCAACTGGATCAAGAGCTCGTGGGACGTCATCAAGCTGAACGTGTGCTGAACGCGAAGGTGCCGTACGTTCGGTGCTTGATCGGTTGAATCGCGAAGAAGTTCGACTACATCAACTGCGTCACTTGACGCTTCCGCTTCCGGTCTACGAGGGTACGTAGGCACACTCTCCCCTCTCATTGCTATGCATCTAGTAGATAGATCTTGCGTGATCATAGGAAATTTTTTAAAATACTACGTTCCCCAACAGTGGTATCAGAGCCAGGTCCATGCGTAGATGATATGCACGAGTAGAACACAATGAGTTCTGGACGATACTAGTCATACTGCTTACCAGCATGTCATACTTTGTTTCGGCGGTATTGTGAGATGAAGCGGCCCGAACCAACATTACGCGTACGCTTACGCGAGAATGGTTTCACCGTTATGAGCACTCGTTGCTTAAAGGTGATTGGCGGGTCTGTCTCTCTCACTTTAGCTGAATCAAGAGTGGCTACGCCCGGTCCTTGTGAAGGTTAAAACAGCACATACTTGACGAAAAATCGTTGTGGTTTTGTATGCGTAGGTAAGAACGGTTCTTGCTAAGCCCGTAGCAGCCACGTAAAACTTGCAAGAACAAAGTAGAGGACGTCTAACTTGTTTTTGCAGGGCATGTTGTGATGTGATATGGTCAAGACATGATGAGTTATACGTTATTGTATGAGATGATCATGTTTTGTAAAGTTATTGGCAACTGGCAGGACCCATATGGTTGCCGCTTTATTGTATGAAATACAGTCGTGATGTAATTGCTTTACTTTATCACTAAGCGGTAGCGATAGTCGTGGAAGCAATAGTTGGCGAGGCGACAACGATGCTACGATGGAGATCAAGGTGTCGCGCCGGTGACGAAGGTGATCATCACGGTGCTTTGAAGATGGAGATCAAAAGCACAAGATGATGATGGCCATATCATGTCACATATTTTGATGGCATGTGATGTTTATCTTATTATGCTTCTTATTTTGCTTAGTACAGCGGTAGCATTATAAGATGATCCCTTACAAAATTTCAAGGTATAAGTGTTCTCCCTGAGTATGCACCGTTCCGAAAGTTAGTCGTGCCAAGACACCACGTGATGATTGAGTGTGATAAGCTCTACGTTCAAATACAACGGGTGTAAGCCAGTTTTGCACACGCAGAATACTCGGGTTAAACTTGACGAGCCTAGCATATGCAGATATGGCCTCGGAACACTGGAGACCGAAAGGTCGAGCGTGAATCATATAGTAGATATGATCAACATAAGATGTTCACCATCGAAACTACTCCATCTCACGTGATGATCGGACATGGTTTAGTTGATTTGGATCACGTGATCATTTAGATGACTAGAGGGATGTCTATCTAAGTGGGAGTTCTTTAAGTAATATGATTAATTGAACTATAATTTATCATGAACTTAGTGTTGATAGTTTTTGCATATCTATGTTGTTGTAGATCAATGGCCCGTGCTACCGTTCCTTTGAATTTTAATGCATTCCTAGAAAAAGCTAAGTTGAAAGATGATGGTAGCAATTACATGGACTGGGTCCATAACTTGAGGATTATCCTCATTGCTGCACAGAAGAATTATGTCCTTGAAGCACCGCTAGGTGACAAGCCCCCTCCCTCTAATGTGGACACTTTGAACGTCTGGCAGACGCGTTCTGATGACTACACGATAGTTCAGTGTGCCATGCTTTACGGCTTAGAACCGGGACTTCAACGACGTTTTGAACGTCATGGACCATATGTGCTGTTCCAAGAGTTGAAGTTAATATTTCAAGCAAATGCCCAGATTGAGAAATATGAGATTTCCAATAAGTTCTACAGCTGCAAGATGGAGGAGATCAGTTCTATCAGTGAACACTTGCTCAGAATGTCTGGGTACTACAATCATATGACTCAACTTGATTGCAAAGTTGACGAGGATAGTGTTATTGATAGAGTTCTTCAATCACTGCCACCGAGCTATAAAGGCTTCGTGATGAACTATAACATGCAAGGGATGCAGAAGACAATTCCCGAGCTCTTCGCTATGCTCAAGGTTGCGGAGGTAGAAATCAAAAAGGAGCATCAGGTGTTGATGGTTAACAAGACCACTAGTTTCAAGAAAAAGAGCAAGGGAAAGAAGGGGAACTTCAAAAAGAATAGCAAGACAGTTGATACTCCAGCGAAGAAACCCAAGTCTGGAGCCAAGCCTAAAACTGAGTGCTTCTACTGCAAAGGGACTGGACACTGGAAGCGGAACTGCCCCAAGTATTTGGCGGATAAGAAGGATGGCAAGGTGAACAAAGGTATATGTGATATACATGTTATTGATTTGTAACTCGAAACAGGGACTACGGATTAAACGAAGGTTCGCTAAGGACGAGGTGACGATGCGCTGGGAAATGGTTCCAAAGTCGATGTGATCGTCGTCGGCACGCTACCTCTACAAATACCTTCGGGATTAGTTTTAGACCTAAATAATTGTTATTTGGTGCCAACGTTAAGCATGAACATTATATCTGGATCTTGTTTGTTGCGAGACGGTTATTCATTTAAATCAGAGAATAATGGTTGTTCTATTTTTATGAACAACATCTTTTATGGTCATGCACCCTTGAAGAGTGGTCTATTCTTGTTGGATCTCGATAGTAGTAATACACATATTCATAATATTGAAGACAAAAGATGTAAAGTTGATAATGATAGTGCAACTTATTTGTGGCACTGCCGATTAGGTCATATTGGTGTAAACCGCATGAAGAAACTCCATAATGATGGACTTTTGGAATCACTTGATTATGAATCACTTGGTGCTTGCGAATCGTGCCTTATGGGCAAGATGACTAAAACTCTGTTCTCCGGAACTATGGAGTGAGCAACAGATTTGTTGGAAATCATACATACTGATGTATGTTGACGAATGAGTGTTGAATCTCGCGGCGGGTATCGCTATTTTCTGACCTTCACTGATGATTTGAGCAGATATGGGTATATCTACTTAATGAAGCACAAGTCTGAAACATTTGAAAAGTTCAAAGAATTTCAGAGTGAAGTACAGAATCATCGTAACAAGAAAATAAAGTTTCTACGATCTGATCGTGGAGGTGAATATTTGAGTTACGAGTTTGGTCTTCATTTGAAACAATGTGGAATAGTTTCACAACTCACGCCACCCGGAACACCATAGCGTAATGGTGTGTCCGAACGTCGTAACCGTACTTTATTAGATATGGTGCAGTCTATGATGTCTCTTACCGATTTACCACTATCGTTTTCGGGTTATGCTTTATAGACAGTTGCATTCACATTAAATAGGGCACCATCTAAATCCGTTGAGACGACGCCTTATGAACTGTGGTTTGGCAAGAAACCAAAGTTGTCGTTTCTTAAAGTTTGGGGCTGCGCTGCTTATGTGAAAAAGCTTCAACCTGATAAGCTCGAACCCAAGTCAGAGAAATGTGTCTTCATAGGATACCCAAAGGAGACTGTTGGGTACACCTTCTATCACAGATCCGAAGGCAAGATATTCGTTGCTAAGAATGGATCCTTTCTAGAGAAGGAGTTTCTCTCGAAAGAAGTGAGTGGGAGGAAAGTGGAACATGATGAGGTAATTGTACCTTCTCCCGAATTGGAAAGTAGTACATCAAAGAAACTAGTTCCAGTGATTCCTACTCCAATTAGTAAGGAAGCTAATGATGATGATCATGAAACTTCAGATCAAATTTCTGCTGAACTTCGTAGATCAATCAGAGTACATTCCGCACCTGAGTGGTACGGTAACCCAGTTCTGGAAGTCATGTTACTAAACCATGATGAACCTACGAACTATGAGGAAGCGATGATGAGCCCAGATTCCACAAAATGGCTTGAGGCCAAGAAATCTGAGATGGGATCCATGTATGAGAACAAAGTGTAGACTTTGGTTGACTTGCCCGATGATCGGCAAGCCATCAAAAATAAATGGATCTTCAAGAGGAAGACCAACGCACACAGTAATGTTACTATTTACAAAGCTCAACTTGTTGCGAAAGGGTTTCGACAAGTTCAAGGAGTTGACTACGATGAGACTTTCTCACCCGTAGCGATGCTTAAGTCTGTCCGAATCATCTTAGCAATTGCCGCATTTTGTGATTATGAAATCTGGCAAATGGATGTCAAAACTGCATTCCTGAATGGATATC
This sequence comes from Secale cereale, assembly GCA_902687465.1. Taxonomy (NCBI): domain Eukaryota; kingdom Viridiplantae; phylum Streptophyta; class Magnoliopsida; order Poales; family Poaceae; genus Secale; species Secale cereale. Next base: position 816,463,513 of record LR738715.1, read on the forward strand.
TCAAAGAAGAGTTGTATATGATGCAACCAGAAGGTTTTGTCGATCCAAAAGGTGTTAACAAAGTGTGCAAACTCCAACGATCCATCTATGGACTGGTGCAAGCATCTCGGAGTTGGAATATACGCTTTGATGAGGTGATCAAAGCATATGGTTTTATACAGACTTTTGGAGAAGCCTATATTTACAAGAAAGTGAGTGGGAGCTCTGTAGCATTTTTGATATTATATATGGATGACATATTGTTGATTGGAAATGATATAGAATTTCTGGATAGCATAAAACGATACTTGAATAAGAATTTTTCAATGAAAGACCTCGGTGAAGCTGCTTACATATTAGGCTTCAAGATCTATAGAGATAGCTCAAGATGCTTAATTGGACTTTCACAAAGCACATACCTTGATTAAGTTTTGAAGAAGTTCAAAATGGATCAGTCAAAGAAAGGGTTCTTGCCTGTGTTACAAGGTGTGAAATTGAGTAAGACTCAATGCCCGACCACTGCAGAAGATAGAGAGAATATGGAAGTCATTCCCTATGCCTCAGCCATAGGATCTTTCAAGTATGCAATGCTGTGCACCAGACCTGATGTGTGCCTTGCTATAAGTCTAGCGGGGAGGTACCAAAGTAATCTAGGAGTGAATCACTGGACAACGGTCAAGAACATCCTGAAATACCTGAAAAGGAAAAAGGATATGTGTCTCATGTATGGAGGTGACAAAGAGCTCGTCGTAAATGGTTACGTCGATTCTAGCTTTGACACTGATCCGGATGACTCTAAGTCACAAACCTGATATGTATTTTTATTAAAGGGTGGAGCTGTCAGTTGGTACAGTTCCAAGCAGAGCGTCGTGGCGTGATCTACGTGTGAAGCGGAATACATAGCTGCTTCTGAAGCAGCAAATGAAGGAGTCTGGATGAAGGAGTTCATATCCGATCTAGGTGTTATACCTAGCGCATCGAGTCCAATGAAAATATTTTGTGACAACACTGGAGCAATAGCCTTGGCGAAGGAATCCGGGTTTCACAAGAGAACAAAGCACATCAAAAGACGCTTCAATTCCATTCGTGATCTAGTCAAGGAGGGAGACATAGGGATTTGCAAGATGCATACGGATCTGAATGTTGCACACCCGTTGACTAAGACTCTTCCACGGGCAAAACATGATCAGCACCAAGACTCCATGGGTGTTAGGGTCATTGCTTTGTAATACTAGATTATTAACTCTAGTTCAAGTGGGAGACTGAAGGAAATATGCCCTAGAGGCAATAATAAAGATGTTATTTGTATTTCCTTATATCATGATAAATGTCTTTTATTCATGCTAGAATTGTATTAACCGGAAACTTAGTACGTGTGTGAATACATAGACAAAATAGTATGTCCCTAGTATGCCTCTACTAGACTAGCTCATTGATCAAAGATGGTTATGTTTCCTAGCCATAGACATGAGTTGTCGTTTGATCAACGTGATCACATCATTAGAAGAATGATGTGATGGACAAGACCCATCCATTAGCTTAGCACTATGATCGTTTAGTTTTACTGCTATTACTTTCTTCATGACTTATACATGTTCCTATGACTATGAGATTATGCAACTCCCGTATACCGGAGGAACACCTTGTGTTCTATCAAATGTCACAACATAACTGGGTGATTATAAAGATGCTCTAAAGGTGTCTCCGAAGGTATTCGTTGTGTTGGCATAGATCAAGAATAGGATTTGTCACTCCGAGTGTCGGAGAGGTATCTCTGGGCCCTCTCGGTAATACACATCATAATAAGCCTTGCAAGCAAATGATTAATGAGTTAGTCACGAGATGATGTATTACGGAATGAGTAGAGAGACTTGCCGGTAATGAGATTGAACTAGGTATTGAGATACCGACGATCGAATCTCGGGCAAGTAACATACCGATGACAAAGGGAACAACGTATGTTGTTATGCGGTTTGACCGATAAAGATCTTCGTAGAATATGTAGGATCCAATATGAGCATCCAGTTTCCGCTATTGGTTATTGACCGGAGATGAGTCTCGGTCATGTCTACATAGTTCTTGAACCCGTAGGGTCCACACGCTTAACGTCTGATGACGATCGGTATTATGAGTTTATGAGTTTTGATGTACCGAAGGTAGTTCAGAGTCCCGGATAAGATCACGGACATGACGAGGAGTCTCGGAATGTCCGAGATGTAAAGATTGATATATTGGACGACTATATTCGGACACCGGAAGTGTTCCGGAAAGTTTTGGAATTAACCGGAGTGCCGGAGGGGTTACGGAACCCCCCGGGGGAATGTTGGGTCCTAGTGGGCCATAGGGGAGAAAGAGGGCAGTAGCCAGGAGGTGGTGCGCCCCCACCCAAGGGCCAGTCCGAATTGGACAAGGGGAGGGGGGCGCGGCCCCTCTTTCCCTCTCCCTCTCCCTCTCCCTCTCCTTCCTTCCCCCTCTCTCCTTGGTGGACTCCTACTAGGAATAGGATTGCAATCCTATTCCTAGTAGGATTGCCTCTCCTGGCGTGCCATAGAGGGACGGCCAGCCTCGCCACTTGCTCCTTTATATACGGGGGCAGGGGGTACCCTAGAACATACAAGTTGATCTCTCCAGCCGTGTGCGGTGCCCCCCTCCACAGAAACACACCTCGGTCATACCGTTGCAGTGCTTAGGCGAAGCCCTGCACTGGTAACTTCATCATATCCGTCACCACGCCATCGTGCTGACGATACTCTCTCGTGAAGCTCAACTGGATCAAGAGCTCGTGGGACATCATCAAGCTGAACGTGTGCTGAACGCGGAGGTGCCGTACGTTCGGTGCTTGATCGGTTGAATCAGTAAGAAGTTCGACTACATCAACCACGTCACTTGACGCTTCCGCTTCCGGTCTACGAGAGTACGTAGACACACTCTCCCCTCTCGTTGTTATGCATCTAGTAGATAGATCTTGCATGATCGTAAGAAATTTTCAAAATACTACGTTCCCCAACAGCGCCCCCACCCTCGTGGACGCCACGTCAGCTCTTTTCCGTGGCTCTCAAGTCTCCTGTGCGTATTTTGCTCCAAAAATATCTCTCCCGAAGTTTTATTCCGTTTGGACTCCGTTTGATATTCCTTTTCTGTAGAACCCTGAAATAGGCAAAAAAACAGCAATCTGGACTAGGCCTATGGGTTAATAGGTTAGTCCCAAAAATAATATAATAGTGTATAAAAAAGCCCATTAAACGTCCAAAACATCATAAATAATAGCATGGAACAATAAAAAATTATAGATACGTTGGAGATGTATGACAAACCTCCACTTCGAAAGGAGAAGATAGATCCGTTGAAAGCAAAGTGCACTATCAATGCCCTGAAGCGACAACCACCGCCTTCGCCGGATACCAACTATGAACGCATTATTAAATAGATATATATAGATGCGGTGCACTCGGGAACTACTTCAATTGATAAAAGGTTAGAAGAATGAAAAAGTGGGAAAAAATCCCCAGCTCGATGAGCAGGTGAACCAATCGTACCCCTCGCTCAAGGTGTGTAGCGATATCATCGTTAATCTGCCGGGGATGGTGCCCGGTACCAATCCTGGTGATTACCTGGCCGATGACGATATTTTATAGATTGAAACATTGGAGGCAGACGAATTCAAATACAAGTACGGGTAGCCTCTCGTCAAAGATGGAAGTCCTCCTCTAACAACGATGATGCAACTATTCCATCAATGGTACATGAAAACCTACTGGGAGTCTAGGAAGGATGCTTTGACGATGAGAATTAAAGATGACCATGACTTCATTGGACAAGAGCTCTTAACTGTTGATTTTGACGAGTTTTTCCAGTTCTACAATCTAAAGGCCCTAGACAAATCACTTGTGGCTTGCTAGTGTCTGTAAGTACTAATTTATGTAATTAAGTCTCTACATATAGCTCAGCTCTTACATTGCATGTATATATAATTATCCTCACTATATTATGCAGATTGAAGATCGTCGAATGCAGAAAAGCACAAATCTATAACATTGGGTTCATTAACCTAAATTTCATACATGAATGGACGATTCAAAAGAATGTCACAGAAACCTAGGATAACTTGCTACAATCGTTGCTCAAAAATCAGTACAAAACTAGAATACTCTTTCCTTACAACTTCTTGTGAGTATTAATGTCTTGTGCATATTCGGTTTCCCTTACTTGAGGTTATGTATAGTGATGTAATTGATGAGTTATGCATGCGTGCGCGGGTTCCACTTTATTCTGCTAGAGATTAAGCTAGATCAGGGAGTAGTAACCATCTTAGACTTGAGACGAAAAGATCCCAAGGACTATTAGGACATGACTGCAATGCTCCAGAAGTAAGTTCAATCGGTCATTATCACACCATATCGACAACTTTGTTCATTTCCTGATATCAAGTAATTATTTTCTTTGTCTGGCAGGGTTTGGAAAGAGTTCATCGCAATTGTTCCGGGACTGTCGAAGGAGCTACGATTTACACACCCGAGAGTAAGTACTACTACCTAGTTGCGCGCATCTCCCATTGATTCTAGCTATTTTCACCAAAACCATTTAGCATGCTTGCTTATCAGTTTGATTGACCTCTATTTCCCATAAAGTGCTTGTGGCAGGAATCCGGAAATGATTTTTGTGGATACTATGTTTGCGAGTTCATGTACAACGCGACGATCTCTTTTCGGGGCGACGCTGAAAACAATTTGAAATGCGTAAGTAAAAATATTCACAATTTTATTTCATTACCATCAGTTGTGTGGAGTTTCATTCATATACATGTATTGAACCTCTTCTTCAAATTAGATCTGGCAGCTGCGGGATGAACTCCTACCACATGATCGCATAAAATCAATTCAAGAGGAATTGGCGGGATTCTTTCATGACCACGTCATCAATCCTGCCGGAGAATACCATGTGGCACTTGACTTCAGATGTTAGGGATTATAAGAGATCGTGTATTGTATATATGTAGCTAGTGGCGTCCAAGAGATACACGAAAACTTGTTATTCGACCAATCTCTCGAAGAAGGAGGAGGTCGATCACTTCGCTCTGTATATGTTCATGACGATCTTGTGTACTTAATGATTTCCTTCATTTAATTACTAGCTAGCGTACATGTCGAGTCCTCTCTATACATATAGTACATAGCATTAACCAAGCACGGAGATAAGAGAGGTCACTTCTCTCTATTAGCTAGCTAACACAATATACAAAACCCCTAAATTGACCCTCCAAAACCCCCAACCCCCCCCCCCCTTTCAAAAAAAACCCCAGCTCTTGAGTTGCTGTCGCGTGGATGCTTTTTGGTCCTAGTTGGTGTTACCAACCGGGAACAAAGGCCTTCCTGCCTGGGCTCGCTGGAGCGGCCACGTGGAGCCCCACCTGTCTCAGTTCGTAAGCGAACTGGGACTAAAGGTTATGTGCTTTAGTCCCGACCCTTTAGTCTCGATTCCAGAACCGAGACAAATGGGCCTTTTTCCACTAGTGGGTTTGATTTGAGTGTCTAGGTCCGGCTAGATTTGGGTGTCGATATGTGGTTATATTAGGGGTATATAAGGGGTTAGATTAGGGTGTCGATATGGGGTTAGATTAGGTGTCGGTACAGATCTTGATTAAGGGTTTGATGGGTCTCAAATTAGTCTTGTCGAATTGGTCTAAGTGATGTTCTTGATATGCTGTGATAGATGCACATGTTTGTCGTGGCCAGTCTATGCTAGTTTGCTATATGTGACTGTGTGTTGATCTTCATGATTAGTCCATGCTAGTTTGTTATGTTCATTGAGCTTGTTTGGTTTGACTAATAGGATAAGAGCTAAGGGCAATGATGTTGCTGGGGGCCAAGGGTTGTGTTATCTCGTAGAGGTGGGGAGGTCGACAAATGCCGCACATTTCAATTAGTTGCTTGGTCTACCCACCTCTGTTAGATAATTTTAGCACCTCGGTTGGAGCTACTACTAATCCTCTATGGCTTACGAAAGCACATGGGCACCATCCAACGGGAGTCGAAACTCGGGAAGAATATATGTTGCACCTGGAAAGTGGCACCATCCAACGGGAGTTGATACTCGGGAAGAATATTGGTTGCACCCGGAAGGTCAACCTCCAGGAGATCAACGGGAGGCTGGCCATGCACTACTAGGGAAATCTTATACACAGAAGCTTACCAGTAGAACTGGTCAAAATAAACCGTTACTACTAATTACCAATAGCGCCCGGTCACAAAATGTGCTACAGCTAAGGTTATAGCAGTAGCGCCTCTCCAAGAAAAGTGATACTACTATAATTCCCACACTGTTCTTGGCAGGCTAGGAATAGTAGTAGCGAGCTTTGGTAAAACGCGCTGCTACTAAGTTGGTTGTAGTAGCTCATTTTTGGGGAAAAGCGCTACTGCTACTGAAAATAAAATAAAATGTAAAACATATAGAAAAGTAAATGAAAATGAAAGAAATAGAAAAAGGAGAAAGGATAAAATAAAATGTAAAGGAAAATAAAAGAAAAAGAAAAATAAAGGCGAAAGGCGTAGCAGTAGCGTGCTTTTAGAACAAGCACTATAGCTAATGTAGCAGTAGTGCGTTCCTTGTACCCCCGCTATAGATAAGGAAAGGAAAAGGAAAAGGAAAAATTAAAAGAAAAAGGGAAATAAATAGCTATTGCCTGCTAGCGCGTTTTTGCAACCAGCGCTATAGCTAAGTTAGCTATAGCGCTTTTCTAGGCCAGCGCTACCGTTATTTTTAACTTAACCCCCGCGCGGTTTTTCTTCCCCCTGCCCGGCCACTACCCCCAAATCCCCCCTCTGTTGTCACCGCCGCCATCGCCCTCTGTTGTCATTTGCTGCCGCGCTTCCTCCCGTCGCCCTGAGCATGCCATCTGCTGCCCTCGGTGGTCGTCTGGTGCCCGCCCTTGGCCGCTCTGCCTCCTCGTGCTCCCTAACTCCGCCGGCGCGCGAGGTGAGCACACCTACACTTCCTCCTCCTCCTCCTCCTCCTCCTCCACCTCTGCCTAGCTAGGGTTCCTAGGTTTCATCAAATTTTAGGGTTCATCAAATTAGATAGGGTTCATCTAATTAGTTAGGGTTCATCAAATTAGCTAGTACTTGTAGATGCTTAAGTAGTTGAATAATTGTTGTGCACCCAATGTAGTTAACTAAATATAATTTTAAGGACAAATTTGTATATGCTTAAGTAGTTAACTAAATATAACTTTTAGGACAAATTTGTATATGCTTAAGATGTTAAATAGGGAAGTAGGGCTTAGTTCAGGAAAAAATATAATTATAAAAATATAAATTTCTATTAGTGCTCCTAGTCCAGTAGGTTCTTAATTTTTACTGATTTTTTATTACGACAGAAATTTAGGACATAATTTGAATTGAGTTCTAGGGTTCATAATTTGAAATTTAGGACAGAAATTGAGTTCTAGGGTTCATAATTTATATTAGGACAAAAATTTAGGACAGAAATATGTAAATGTTCTAGGTTTCTAAGGTTCATCCATCTATATTTGGTTATTGAATTGAGTTTGAGAGAGCATGAGATTTGTGTAGATTTTATTAAAGTGTCAAACACTAGGAGGTGCAAATTTGAAGTGGTCATGTTATATGCAAACTCCTCAATACTGTTTGCTCATGTATATCTACTGTTGTAGTTGCTCATGTACAGGTTCTTAAGTGGTCATGTTATATGCAATATTGAAGTGGTTCGATTCTGCCCAAGTGGCCTTTTGTTGTTTGCAGGGAATGATTCCTAGTGGCCTCTGTTTTGCCGGAATGTTGATTCATTTTTGTTCCGACAAATTTCACGCGCTCGATATGTCCACTTTGTAGCAAAGGTCATGCCGATTTTTTCGCGAATTTCGGCATGACTTGTGCCACAAACTTATGTCTACTACGCAACCTTCTTCTTGTAGACGTTGTTGGGCCTCCAAGTGCAGAGGTTTGTAAGACAGTAGCAAATTTCCCTCAAGTGGATGACCTAAGGTTTCTCAATCCGTGGGAGGCGTAGGATGAAGATGGTCTCTCTCAAGCAACCCTGCAACCAAATAACAAAGAGTCTCTTGTGTCCCCAACACACCCAATACAATGGTAAATTGTATAGGTGCACTAGTTCGGCGAAGAGATGGTGATACAAGTGCAATATGGATGCTAGATATAGGTTTTTGTAATCTGAAAATATAAAAACAGCAAGGTAACTAATGATAAAAGTGAGCATAAACGGTATTGCGATGCGTTGAAACAAGGCCTAGGGTACATACTTTCACTAGTGCAAGTTCTGTCAACAATAATAACATAACTGGATCATATAACTATCCCTCAACATGCAACAAAGAGTCACTCCAAAGTCACTAATAGCGGAGAACAAACGAAGAGATTATTGTAGGGTACGAAACCACCTCAATGTTATTCTCTCTGATCGATCTATTCAAGAGTCTGTAGTAAAATAACACGAAGCTATTATTTCTGTTCGATCTATAATAGAGTTCGTACTAGAGCAACACCTTAAGACACATATCAACCAAAACCCTAATGTCACCTAGATACTCCATTGTCACCTCAAGTATCTGTGGGCATGATTATACGATATGCATCACACAATCTCAGATTCATCTATTCAACCAGCACAAAGGGCTTCAAAGAGTGCCCCAAAGTTTCTACCGGAGAGTCAAGACAAAAACGTGTGCCAACCCCTATGCATAGATTCCCAAGGTCACGGAACCCGCAAGTTGATCACCAAAACATACATCAAGTAGATCACGTGATATCCAATTGTCGCCACAGATAAGCACATGCAAGACATACATCAAGTGTTCTCAAATCCTTAAAGACTCAATCCGATAAGATAACTTCAAAGGGAAAACTCAATTCATTACAAGAAGATAGAGGGGAGGAGCATCATAAGATCCAACTAAAATAGCAAAGCTGGCGATACATCAAGATCGTGCCATCTCAAGAACACGAGAGAGAGAGAGAGAGAGAGAGAGAGAGAGAGATCAAACACATAGCTACTGGTACATAACCTCAGCCCCGAGGGTGGACTACTCCCTTCTCGTCATGGAGAGCGCCGTGATGATGAAGATGGCCACCGGAGAGGGATTACCCCTCCGGCAGGGTGCCAGAAAGGGTCTAGAATGGTTTTCGGTGGCCACAGAGGCTTGAGGCGGCGGAACTCCCGATCTTGGTTTTTTTCTGTTGGTTTCTGTATATATAAGAGGTGTTGGAGTCGGGAACAAGTAAGGGGGGTCTCCGGGCTTTCCACGAGGTAGGGGGCGCGCCCGGGGGGTGGGCGTGCCCCCCACCCTCGTGGGCAGTGATGACCCACAAGTGTAGGGGATCTATCGTAGTCCTTTCGATAAGTAAGAGTGTCGAACCCAACGAGGAGCAGAAGTAAATGATAGGAAGTTTTTAGTAAGGTATTTTCTGCAAGCACTGAAATTATAGGTAACAGATAGTTTAATGATAAGGTAATTGGTAGCAAGTGACAAAAGGTAAAAGTAAATAAGTTGCAGCAAGGTGGCCCAATCCTTTTTGTAGCAAAGGACAAGCCTGGACAAACTCTTATATGAAGGAAAGCCCTCCCGAGGACACATGGGAATTATCGTCAAGCTAGTTTTCATCACGATCGTCTGATTCGCGTTCGGTACTTTGATAATTTGGTATGTGGGTGGACCGGTGCTTGGGTGCTGACCTTACTTGGACAAGCCGCCCACTAATTATTAACCTCTAATGCAAGCATCTGCAACTACAAAAGAAGTATTAAGGTAAACCTAACCATAGCCTAAAACATATGGATCCAAATCAGCCCCTTACGAAGCAACACATAAACTAGGGTTTAAGCTTCTGTCACTCTAGCAACCCATCATCTACTTATTACTTCCCAATGCCTTCCTCTAGGCCCAAATAATGGTGAAGTGTCATATAGTCGACGTTCACATGACACCACTAGAGGAGGGACAACATACATCTCATGAAAATATCGAACGAAGACCAAATTCACATGACTACTAATAGCAAGACTTCTCACATGTCCTCAGGAACCAAAGTATCTACTCACAAGACATAATATTGTTCATGATCAGAGGGGTATTAATATGCATAATGGATCTGCATATATGATCTTCCACCAAATAAACCAACTAGCATCAACTACAAGGAGTAATCAACACGACTAGCAACCCACAGGTACCAATCTGAGGTTTGGGTACAAAGATTGGATACAAGAGATGAACTAGGGTTTGAGAGGAGATGGTGCTGGTGAAGTTGTTGATGAAGATATCCCTCGCCAAGATGGGAGAGTTGTTAGTGCTGACGGCGGTGACGATTTCCCCCTCCCGGAGGAAAGTATCCCCAGCAGAACAGCTCTGTCGGAGCCCTAGATTGGTTTCCGCCTCGAGACGACGACATCTGGTCCCAAAAGCCTCCTTATGATTTTTTCCAGGTCAAAACACCTCATATAGGAGAAGATGGGCATCGAGGGGCCGTCGATGGGCCCATGAGACAGGGGGCGCGCCCAGAGAGGGGGGCGCACCCCCCACCCTCGTGGACAGCAGGTGGCCCCCCTCGTGAACTTCTTTCGCCAGATATTTTTTATATTTTCTGAAATGGAGTTCTGTGGAGTTTCGGGGCTTTTGGAGTTGTGCAAAATAGGTTTCCAGAGTTTGCTCCTTTTCCAGCCCAGAATTCCAACTGCCGGCATTCTCCCTCTTCATGTAAACCTTGTAAAATAAGGGAGAAAAGGCATAAGTATTATGACAAAACAAGTAATAAAAGCCCATAATGCAATAAATATCAACATATAAGCATGATGCAAAATGGACGTATCAACTCCCCCAAGCTTAGACCTCGCTTGTCCTCAAGCGAAAGCCGAAATCGAAAAATATGTCCACATGTTTAGAGATAGAGGTGTCGATAAAAACAAAATACGGACATGAGGGCATCATGATCAATCTCATAACAGCAACATATATAGGGTGGGTCTATTCTCATAACACCCCTTAAGACCTTATTCTCATTACAAAAACCTTATTCTCATAACACCCCCACTTAAACAGGTTTCTAGCGCGGAGCGCCCGACAGCGCCCCCGCGTCCGGCAGCCCCCAACGCCTTCCCCCATCGCCACCAGACCTCCCAACGCTTACCAACAACCAGATCCAAGCAGCGCCACCGCGCTCTAACACCCCACCTTTCTTCCCCACCACCACCCACCTCCCGGCACCCCACCACTCCCACCCCTACCCATCCCGGCGCGCCACCACCTCCCACCCCACGGTGCCCCACCACCTCCACCCGCTCCGACACGCCACCACCCCACTCTGCCTCACCCCGGACACCACCATGAGCCACACTCGTTGGCCGCCCCATCCCAACCAACGCGCCTCCGCGCACCACAAATTGCCGGCCGCCCCGCCTCAACCAGTGAGCCGCCGCGCACCACCGACGACCACCATCCCACCAGGCCACCAAATCCATCAAGCCGCCTCGGCCGGATACATCGGGCGCTGAAATCCCGCACCAGCGAGCGGATGAGCTGCCTCCCCCGCACCAACCCATCCGGATCCGGTTGGGCTGCCCCCGCGCCCACCTTCCCTTCGCCTCCCTCTCGAGCACCCCTCCCCCCTTCTTCTACTCCGTCGATGAAGAAAAGCCACGGCCACCGAGGATGCTCCTCCACCTGGCTCCTCCCTGCGACCTCTTGCTGAGCCGCGGCGGCCGGATCCACCCTCCCGGATCCAGTCAACGACCTTCCTTCTCCCCTGCATCGACCTGCAGGAGGTTGAGATGGCGCTCATCGACGAGCAGGGTGTCGCCCCACTCCAGGACTGCCGAGGTTGAGCGGATCCAAGCTCCTCCCCTTCATCATCTCTAGTGTGGGGGTGTCGGTGCAGTTTGTTTCCCAAGCGGCGAGGCAGTGCAGCACGACGCTTGATTTTGTTCACGTCTCTTTTGATTTGGGCAGATGTTCAAGTGCGGTCCTCTTTTAATTTGGGCAGATGTTCATGTACAATTTGCGCGGGCGTGTGGTATGTCGGGCATGAGGGCGACGACGTGCAGCGATGATATGTAGTCCACCGGCACACCATGCAATTCACACACTGCATGCTTGCAAAAATTGCAGTTAGGTGCGCACTGACATTCAGTTAATTGGAGCGAGATTACAGTTCTGTGGTGCAGACGGTATTTTTTTATTTTTATAGAAAAATGTTTCATCTCGTCAGACATTATAGCCTATTTTATTTTGAATATGCAGTTCAGTGGCATGGTCTAGCTTGCAGGTGCAGTACGCTGCTCGAGGTGTGATCTACTGCAGCTAGGCTAGTCCTCAATTGTGGTTCGGCTGGCGACAGTGTTGATTTTATGTGTGTGACTGTGTAAACATAATGAATGGATATATATATGTTTCGAAGCTCACTTTTTTGTCTCACGTGGTACACTATAAAACTCCTCTGTGGTTCACAATATCAATGCAGCACCTGCAGTGCATTTGGTACTCGGATCTAGTTCACTTGCGCACATCGTGTAAGTGCGGAAAAAATTAGCAAAACAACAAAATAGTAATGTGGTTCACTTACCTTAACTCTGTGGTACACTCTCGTTCATAAAAAATGTTGAAAAATAGACAATAAAAACTCGGCTGAGAAATTTTACGTCCGACAAAAGAATTCATGAAGCTCGCTTGCCCTTTTGATGCAGTGCGGTTGTTAGTCTGAAGCAGTGCGTTCTTCTGTCTGATGCAGCGCACTGGTCGATTTTTGTGTCGCGAAAAACAGAGTGTCCGCGTTTTTGTAATTTCAAAACTGCTCTTAAACCGTAATGAACTAGAGGGAGTTTTCTACATGAACTGCTCTTAAACCGTAATGAACTAGAGGGAGCTTTCAAAACTGCTCTTCCACCTCGAGACAGCGGCGTCTGGTCCCGAAAGCTTCCTTATAATTTTTTCCAGGTCAAAATACCTCATATAGGAGAAGATGGGCATCGGGGGGCCGTAGGTGGGCCCACGAGACAGGGAGCACGCCCAGAGAGGGGGGCGCCCCCCACCCTCGTGGACAGTAGGTGGCCCCCCTCGTGAACTTCTTTCGCCAGATATTTTTTCTATTTTCTGAAACAGAGTTCTGTGAAGTTTCGGGGCTTTTGGAGTTGTGCAGAATAGGTTTCCAGGGTTTGCTCCTTTTCTAGCCCAGAATTCCAGCTGTCGGCATTCTCCCTCTTCATGTAAACCTTGTAAAATAAGCGAGAAAAGGCATAAGTATTGTGACAAAACAAGTAATAACAACCCATAATGCAATAAATATCAACATATAAGCATGATGCAAAATGGACGTATCAGGAAGCCCGGGACTCTTCTGGTCCATCTCAGTTACACGTTGGGCTTCTTCTTTCCCAAAAACAACCTTCGTTGAGTTTCAGGTCAATTGGCTCCATTTGGTATTCCTTTTCTGCGATACTCAAAAAAAAGGGAAAAACAGAAACTGGCACTGGGCTCTGTGTTAATAGGTTAGTCCCAAAATTCATATAAAAGTCTATATAAAAGCCCATAAAACATACTAGAAGGATAATCTAATTGGATGGAACAATAAAAATTTATATATACGTTGGAGATGTATCACAAACTAGGACATATCGAGTGCCCGGGGTGCGCAGCAACGCGAATGAATCAACATTCCTGTTAAACATAGACTTTTTTTATGTCATTATTCATTTTATTAGGTCTAGAATTAATTGACTAGATTTAATCGTAGGAAACATGGCTAGCAACGATGAAGGACAGAGTTCTGGTGATTGCAACGTCTACGAGGCGGCAGACGCCTATTTGAACTATCTCGAGGAGCAACAGTTGTTGCAATGCCCACCTGTCACATCCACATCAGATACCGGCATCGGCACCAACACCTATTTGTACCTTATATCTGTGTCGCTGGCCCGTACTTCATGCACGAGGGCTTCTTGGCAGTCTGACCAAAGCACCATGAATACGCGAGTAACTACATCACTGATTTCATGGTCGGCAATAAGGACAAGGGGGTGATTCTCGTGCCTTGTCATCCCATGTAAGTCATCCGCTATATCCTTCCTTCGATTTCAATCATTCATTTGCACGCATGGAGGCTAATTTGAGGTGTACCTATTTTGCACAGCGACGGGCGCGCCGTCCTCATCATTATTTGCCCCGATTCTCTGACGCTCTTTTTATTGGACTCATCGAAGAAGTTGAAGAAAAAGGATTACACCGACATCAATTCTGTTTTGGACAATGCTATCTTAAGCTACGGCTGACGGGGTGGAGAGATCACGATCAAGAAGACAAGTAACCATGTGCCCGCCTCCGGCCATAAAACTAACTTCTGCAGCATCCCGCAACCGAGTGATTCTCTCGGTGATGGATTCTATGTCCTCCACCACATGCTGGAGTACAGACGGGATCACCAGAACCTCGTCTTCCACCACATGCTAGAGTACAAATAGGGCTGCTCTACGAAGAAGGGAAAACATCGTGGGAAGATGTCCGAACAAGTGTAGCCGCTCAGCGTCTTGACCTGAAGCCTTTCACTGCGCTCGGGGACTATCTTCCTGATTTGGATGGACGAAACGACATGTTGGAGTGATTGACGATATATGACAATGTGTCCGTTTAGTCCATAGTTTCTCTATAACGAAACTTTGAGTTATGCATGACGAAACTTTCTGATTTAATTAACCGTCCTCCTCAACTAGCGAGAATCACTCTACTTAGGGCATTTTGGGTACGATGAACTTTGTTATTTATGCTTATGATATGTTGCTTCTATTTTTGCCAACTCTGTCTCTTTCTGTTGCTCAATTATATATGTTGTTGCAAATTATCGACTCATGTGACGATACAGGTACTTAGATCATCGATGGCGAAGAAGTGCTTTGCCAGGAGTATACAATGAGTGGCCTGAGTGTCAGGCGTAGGTGTACAGGTTTCCGAGCGACAGCCAGAGAGGGTTCGATAGCAGAGCCAAAGAGGAAAATAGTTAGTTTAGATTCACGCTAGTGCGGGAGAGGTATTTGAACTGGCGCCTCAAGAAGTACTACATTATGTATGATGAGACCTGTAAGTTAACTTTTATCACGATATCGTGATTATGATGTGATAACATGATTTGTGTTGGATGATATGATGAGACTATTATGGGTATGATTTGATGAGCATATTGCATGTTTATGGTATGATTACTGTATAAAACTTGTAAAAATCATCGCAAATATGTACCAAAAAAGTGAAAATATAGTAGTAGCGCTCTTTAGCGCTGGACAGAAAAATGCTACTGATAAACTTTAGTTGTAGCGCCGTATCAATAGCGCGGGACCCCACACTACTGATAGCCCCTGGACCCACGCTACCGCTAGGCTTTTCCCTAGTAGTGATGGATCAGGGGTGGGTCGGCTTCTTTGTTGCTTGCAGGCTCTAGATCGGCTAACTCATCACCTTCAAGGTGATCTTCTTTGACCTTTTCTGGTGAAGAGGTGGTGGCCAAGTGTGCTCCACAAGAAAATGTACTTGCATTGATCGAAGACATTTAATGTGTTTTTGTTAGTCTATTTGTATGTGTGGTTACTATGATTATCTGCTTATGACTATGTCGTGGTTCTTATGACTATGCTTGTTAATGTAGTGTGACTGATTGTTCAAATTGTTGTGCTTTGCCATGATTATGTACGCCGGTAACGTCACCACTTGAACAAGTCTTCACCACACTTTTTTCTTGAACGTACTTTGCATATGGGAACCACATGCTTGCCATCAAATGGTGTGCTAGTAATTCACATTCAATGTAGGATGGAATTTTGTGGGCAATCAAACTAGGCGTGGAACATGGTTTTCAGCCTCCATTAGCTAAGTTTTGGCTAAATCGAGCTTCAGATGCAAGGAAGCCAAAATTCATACAAGTAAACAAACATGGCCTATATGTAAATTGGCTGAAAATAGATCTGTCAGTTGATCTAACATTGTGCAAAAGGGTACATCTTGGAATGGAAACAATGTTGCGTAAGAAAGTTTTCATTTTCTTTGCACGAAAATTTCATTTTCTATTTTTCGAGTGACCAAAATGAGTTTTTTTAAGAACCTACCAAATAATTGTTTCAAAATTGGACCAAATCAATTTTCTAAAATACTAGGCCATATTTAATGTACAATTGACCAAATGGTTGGGTGTCCAAAGTTTTGATCCACCTCTCGTGAAAAAGTGAAAATCCCACTAGTAGAAGAACTACTTTACATTCACCTCATTACTCCCGGTTTGTAATCAGAGAGGTAGTAATGGACCCATTAGTGCCGGTTCCAACAACTAGGGGGGCGGGAATCATTATTCTCTATTCGTGTTGAACCTCTACTACCAGTTCGTGACATAAACCGGGACTAAAGGCGTGATGGCAAAAACTAGATGTGCTAAAAAGTTGAGAGGGTTATGGCAAAAACTGGATGCACTTCGTGTACAAAATGGACAATCTCTATCGAAGTATCAGGGTGTCGAACGAAAACTCATCTCTTACAAAGGCATTTCATTTTTTTTTAACTTATTTCAACTCCGAATTTTTTGTGCGTTCAGTATGCACCATTCAAAGCCAAGTCATCAATTTTACACCCTGTCTGACTTCATTTGCTATTTTTCATGCATTCACTGATTTTTTGAGCTAAATGACCCTGTAATTGAAAAGCCCTACAAATGAACTCTAAAAAGGTTGAAAGTTGGCATGGTATCATCATTTCACCCACATAGGATGTGCTAAAAAGTTGAGAGGGTTACGACAAATATTGGATGCACTTCATGTACAAAATGGACAATATCTTTCGGAATATCAAGGTTTCACACAAAAACTCATCTGTTACAAAGACATTCCATTTTTTAAACTTATTTCAACTCCAGACTTTTTGTGCGTTCAGTATGCAGCATTCAAAGCCACGTCATCAAATTTTCATCCCTTTCTGACTTATTTGCTATTTTTCATGCATTTACTGATTTTTTTAGCTAAACGACCCTGAAATTAAAAAACACTACAAATGAATTCTGAAAAAGGTTGACAGTTGGCCTGGTATCATCTTTTCAACCACATAGCCCGCGTCTTGACGTACGTCTGGTTAACAGGACGTTCCTGCTGGTGGCCTCACTGTGACTGTGAAGATGATGCGATGTCCATGGTGGCACAGGCTGGTGGGCGGCATGTTGGGCGGTGCACTTCCGATCGTCTAGGGTGACGGTGGCTACCACTACAGCTACACGCCACCGCCGGTCTACGCCAATCCTCCTCACGGCACGCCGTAGCAGCAGCCCCTGCACTTGACCTCCCTCCAGGAGGTGCTCCACAGCGCCATGGCCGAACCGTCGTCCTTCGAGTGGTACATGGACCCCGGAGCCGCTGCAGACATGACCAAATCCCCTGGTACACTACATTCCCTTCTCCCTTCTACTTCTTCTTCACATATCATCATGGGGAGTGGCAAGCACCTTCCTATCACCCCACACCGGGTCTGGCTCGCTCATCTCCGGCACCTCCCCAATTCAACTTCGCAATGTTCTTGTCTCACCCTCTCTCATCAATAATCTTCTTTTAGTACGCCAAATTTGTCGTGACAATCCTCTCTCCATTGTGTTTGACTTGTTTGCTTTCTCTGTCAAGGACCTCCGAACCTGGGCGGTGATCCTGCGCTGCGGCTCCACCGGCGATCTGTACTATGTGACGACGGCCATGCCTACACTCCACATCCGTTCGCTAGCATCGTCACCACTGCTCGCTTGCATCAGCGGCTCGGCCACCCAGGATCTGCGCAGCTCCAACATGTCGCTAGCAGCTCCTCTTTTGGTTTTAGTAAATTAGCGCCACATCCCTGTCATGCATGTAGCCTTGGCAAACATGCACGCTTTCCCTTTTCAGAGTGGTTTAGCTGTACTTAATTTCCCTTTCAGATGCTTCATATGGATGTATGGACCTTCCGTTTGTTAGAATTTCTGGCTATCATTTTTACTTAGTAATTCTTGATGATTACACACATTACGTCTAGACATTTCCCCTCAAATATAAGTCTGAAGTTCTCCCAGTATTGCGCGATTTCTATGCCTATGCTCGCACTCAGTTTCAGTTGCCGGTGTTCTCTTTCCAGACTGATAATGGTCGCGAATTCGACAATCATGCCTCGTGCGAGCTCCTTGCCTCTCACACCACCGTGCTCCGTTTGTCCTGTTGCTACACCAGCCAACAGAACGGCAAAGTTGAGCGCACTCTGCGAACGCTCAACAGCAGTGTGCGCGCTCTCCTCTTCCATGCCTCGCAGCCGTCCCGGTTCTGGGTTGAAGCCTTGAACACTGCTACATTCCTACTCAACAGGTGCCCTTGTCACAACAGCTCGCCATGCACCCATCACGAGCTTCTACTATGCGTTGCCCCTGATGACAACATGCTCCGGGTCTTTGGTTGCCTCTACTATCCAAACACTGCCTCCACAGCGCGCCACAAGCTCGATTTCCGCTCGGCGGCCTGTGTCTTCCTCGGCTACCCAGCTGATCACCGCGGATATCGTTGCTTAGATCTCGTGTCCACGCGTGTTCTCACCTCGCGCCATGTCTATTTCCATGAGGATGTCTTTCCTTTTGCGTGAGATGCTACACCCACACCACCGGCTCCGTCGCCCCCAGCGCTCCGCCAGTTCTGCAGGTCCTCCGCCTGGTGCCCAGCTCTTCTTCACCCATGCCCCGCGCGTGTCCAGTTGCGGGCACTGGATCGGGCCTGGACTGCGTTCCCGCCTCGGCATCGCCCGCGTCCCTGGCGTGTTCAACCTCCACCGTCGGATCTGCCACAGGTGGCTCCACCGCCTCTGCGCCAAGCGCGTGCTCCACCAGTTCAAGCTCCACTGTTGGATCTGCCGCGGGTGGTTCCGATGCCTCGGCGCCACGAGCGCGCTCCACTAGTTCAAGCACCATCGTCCCTTCCTCATTGGACGACGCTGGCTCCTCGTCCTCATACGGGCCAGCTACAGGGTCTAGCTGTGGCGTACCGTACACCGCGCTGTATGGTGACCCGCCCGGACCGGTGTTTTCCGGCCAAATCCCAAGTACTACGACGCCACCACTACCTCGTCTACAACTACGCTCTCTCCGTTGCCGAGCTCCGTGCGGGTCGCCGTGCGCGATCCGCACTGGCTTGCCGCAATGCGCGAAGAGTTCGCAACCCTCATCGCCAAGAGAACTTGGGAGCTGGTCCCGCGGCTACCAGGCGCCAATCCGATCAATGGTAAATGGGTATTCAGGCATAAATTTCGGGCCGGATGGCTCCCTCGAGTGCTACAAGGCGAGATGGGTCATCTGTGGCTTACATCAAAGCGTCGGCGTCGACTACGGCGAGTCATTCTCTCCGGTGGTCAAGCCGGCCACCATACACGCCGTCCTCACTATTGCTGCCTCACGGCGGTGACCTATCCACCAGCTGGATGTCAAGAATGCATTCCTGCATGGAACGCTTGCAGAGGAGGTCTACTGTCTTCAACCCGCCGGCTTTGTCGACGAGCAGAAGCCACACCACGTATGTCGCCTGAACAAGTCGCTGTACGGCCTTAAACAGGCTCCCCGCGCTTGGTTCCAGACGTTCTCCGGCTTTCTCAAGACGCTGGGCTTCTCGGCGACCCGCTCCGACTCCTCCCTGTTCACATACGGCAGCGGGGTCGACGCCGCGTTCCTCCTGCTCTACGTCGACGGCATCATCCTCACCGCGTCTTTCCTAGCACTTCTCCAGCGCATCATCCGTCGGCTCACCGACGGATTCTCCATGATGGACCTCGGTGCTCTTCGGTTTTTCCTCGGCATTTAGGTGACACGCACTGCTGCTGGCTTCTTCCTCTGCTAGCGGCAGTACGCCGAAGACATTCTGGAGCGTGCAGGCATGAACACGTGCAAACCTTCGCTGACGCCGATCGACACGAAGGGCAAGCTTCCACAGGCCGAGGGGCAGCACATCGTTGATCCGTCGGCGTATCGCGGCCTCGCCGGCGCACTGTAGTACCTCACCATCACAAGGCCCGAGCTTGCGTATGCCATGTAGCAGATCTGTCTGCACATGCATGACCCGCGCAAATACTATCACACCCTCGTCAAATGCGTGCTGCGGTATGTGCGTGGCGCGCTGTCCCATGGACTGCATCTTCGTGCTTCCCCGATGCTGGACCTGCGGACTTTCACCGACGCCGACTAGGCCGGCTGCCCCGACACGTGCTGGTCGACATCCGGCTTCTGCATCTACATCGGCGACACGCTCATCTCCTGGTCGTCCAAACGACAGGCTACGGTGTCCCGTTCCAATGCCGAAGCTGAGTACCGTGGGGTTACCAATGCAGTTGCCGAATGTGTGTGGCTCCGTCAACTCCTCGGCGAGCTCCTGCTTCCAGTGCGCTCGGCGACCGTGGTCTTCTGCGACAACGTCTCCGCCTGCTAACTCTCCGCGAACCCAGTGCATCACTGCCGCACCAAGAATGTGGAGCTCGTCATCCATTTCGTTCGTGAGCATGTGGCACTTCGCGAATTCCGCGTCCTTCACATCCCCACCAAGCAATAGCTCGCCGACATCTTGACCAAAGGCCTGCCTACTGATGTTTTTCTTCAGTTCCAGGCCAGTCTTTGCGTTGAGCCGGCCGCCGCCAAGACTTAGGGGGGGGGGGGTGTCAGAATATACAAGACAGTGTATGTATTGTGTACGTAGCGTGACTTTGAATCAGCGCAGAGGCGGAGCCAGGATTTCTCAAAGACTGGGGCTAACACTTAAGTGCCTAAAAAAATGTCAAATACTATGCATAGCAATGTGTGTTAGAAGTAGGCTAAAAATTCACATTAAAAACAAAATATAAATGCATTATTACAACAATAGGAAATTCAGTAAAATGCATAGTTTAACTAAATGTATCATTACGAATGTTGGTAAAGAGCAGAAGGACCCGGGGCAACAAACATAGAATCGACTATTTAAATTCAGGACACTAGATATATACTAACCACTAAGTCAGTTGTTCATACAAAATTTAGCGAAAAAGAAAGAACATAATATAGCATTATCACAAAGTGCATGAGTCAGTAGCCCCTTGCGGTCCCTCATTTCCCAGCACTGTATCATCTTAATATCATCAATGCTTGCAAATACGTTATGCTCAATATATCACATGAAACGGTAGTTCATCCATTTATCCTTCATCTTATTTTGCGGCTCATTTTTGACAACGAAATGAAATTAACTACCTCACTGAACTTGAATGATATAGAGGAACTAGGGAAAACAAATTCAGGTGATAAACAGTTTAGACTACAAATAACCTACGCAGCTTGTACACGCACTGTAATACAGCGGGAGTTGAAGAAAAACGGGAAACCGATGGTTATGTCGCCGGACGGGGCGCATCGTGGATTGACGAGAGCCGCGGCGCAGCGGGTGAGCGAGGCGAGGATTTGTTTTATGTTCTGATCGATCCCTGTAGGCTTTTAGTTGGGCTAATGGGCTTGTAGGCTTCTAGTACATCTCTATGCTAAAGCCTGGGGCTGGGCTCGTATATATCTGAAATTGTGATTCTTTTTCCCCTACTACATTGGGTGCAAGTTGGGCCACGCCTGGGGCTACAGCCCCAGTTGCCCCAGGCCCAATTCCGCCCCAGTCAGCGCATGAGCATGAGTAGTGGGCATGTCGCCCACGTTCGACCTCTGGTGGTAGTGGCACACGATCAGCCTGTAAAACTGTATATAACCTCAGCCGTAGAGCTAATCCAAAGTGAGTTGAACCCCATAGCCTCTCTCTCCCTCCTTCAAAGGCGAACTCACTGGTGCCATTGGGGTCCACCGTGTCGGACTGTCGATGAACATCCCCGGCGCAGGGTCCTGGGCGTTCCGCCATGACGTCAGCGCCTGGTACTCGCCGGTGAGCTTGTTCTCGCCGATCCACACCCCTGACATGTGCCACGGCACGTTGGAGGAATCGCCGCCGTCGACAAGGACCAGGTGGCCATCATAGCGGATCTCCGCGGTGTTCGAGCCCCGCGACAATGACTGAGACGAAGACCACGGGTTCGAAGACCACACGACGACCGGCGAGCTTGAGGCGGTGGCGGGGACAACGAGCTCCAGGTTGCCGTCGTCAGCGGATACCCGGAGCTCGGCGGAGGCGACGCCGGACATGAGTGTCACGCGGTTGCCGACCCAGGCGACGGTATGAACAGGGATGTTCTCGTACCTGATCCCGAGGTAGAACCTGTCGCCGGAGCTGCCAGCAGGGCGAAAGAGGCCGAGCTCGAACTTGCCCTGTGCCAAGACCAGCGTGTAGTTGCCCCGCAGCGGACGCCGCGCCGAGACTGTTGTCGCTGCGCCCGGTGCAGGGGCAAAGCACAAGGCAAGGGCTATGAAAGTGGCAGTGATCGGTGACATGATGGTGGAGCGCTTTCGCTTGCCGGTGAATTCTCATCTGTGCAGTCGAATATACAGGCAGGTGAATGGCCGAGGCGGGTCGCGAGAAAAATCGTTTCGCGAGCGACACATGCGTGATAATCGCGGCATATTTTTCCGGTCAAGCTCGTGCATCCCCTTCTATCAGAAAAGGACAAGGTTTCGATGAATGGCTGCTGTCGCGTTGAATTAGTCCAGGGCATGAGAGTCCAGCATGGTGACGTACAAAGCAGCTGAAAATCTGGAATCACCGATGGGCTAAAACGTCGCTCTAATCTTGATATCAAATGCCCCCGCATAAACAGTGAATTGAATTTGCCTCAACAATAAAAAAATTAACAGTGAAATAAAAGATATCTGATTTTTTTTCGAGAAAATTTCCAATCTATTTATCAAATGTCAAGGCGGTACAAACAACACTAGAGGTAAAAATTACATCCAGGTCCGTAGATCACCTAGCGACGACTACAATCACTAGAGCGAGCCGACTGCGTGCAAATTTCCATGATGAAATCTCATTTCATGGAGCTTTGGGTGAAAATATCAAAATCAGTTCTCCAAAATAATTTTCAAAATAGGTTTCTTTTAGGATTGATTTTATTTTCTTTGCTCAGAGAATTAGGAATGTTTTTTCTTCACAGAAATCTGCACGTATGTAAAACATTGAACAATATTAGTTGCAAAATCAATTTGAGGAGTTTTCTTTTTTACTATTTATTTTTGTTTTAGTATTCGCAAGGATGCATTTAAACTCTAGAGCAGAAACTCCATACATGGTTAGTTTATTCATCCATGAAACAAAATTTTGTAAGCAAGGTGTGAAAAGGTTGCACTAGGACAAGAAGGAAGACGTGAGAGAGGGTCTTCGTTTATTGCAAAAGATTTTTTGACGAGATCTTACGACCAATGTCGATATTGAATAGAGGTGGGTGGCCAAACTTCGGTAAGGAGACGAGACCCGAAGAAAAGGTTGGGCCAAGATGAAAAATTCACGATCGAAGAAATCGCTGGAGATGGTCAACCGATTGCTCCCAAGCAGACCAAGGAGGCATTTGTATATCAGTACGCAGTTGTTGTTAAGGACAGTGTCCCGATCAGCATCCAAGAATGGAATAAGAAGAAGTACCCTGAAGTTTCTTATGTCCAGGATAAACAGAAGAACGATCTTTGGAACTCGCTGATGATAAATTTCACCCTACCGCTAGAGGATTATCTTATAACCCAGTTATACAGCCAGAGGTCAAGGCATTTCCACTTAAGAAGATGGCAGAATTATTCAGGAACTTGAAGAAAGATTTGAACACAACGTTTGTTGACAAAGACGAGACTCTAGAATTCACCGGTAAATATAAGAAGATAAGATATCGGTGGCCCGCATTTGTGGCCCACAAGAAAGCAGACAAGGGTAAGCAAAGGTCACGGACAAACAAGCAAAATGCTGCAAAGAAGAAGTATTACCATACCACGGGGTCAGGTGGCTATAGCAAAGCCCGGTCGTTGTGGGACAAGACTGAGCCAGACTTGCTTGCTAAAGGGGTCCAACTAGCGACATTGCACTGGCCAGATCGGTTTAGGACTTGGTTCTACGGGGTTGGGGGAACTTTGAACCCAGAAACAGGATAGTGTGTTTGGACGAAAGCTCAACTTGAAACACCGGTGAAAAAGCTTGAGGAAGCAATCCAGGAAGCGATGGAAGGGAGGTTTGTTCTCGACAGAGAGAAGGACGAGTTGTCCAAGGCACTCGGGAATCCTGGACACCCTGGACGCACACGAGGCACATCAGGCTCCGTTCCGTGGAAGCTTGGGTTTCCCAACAGCAGTGACACTTATAGAAGCCGAGGGAGAAAGAAGAAAGAGGAAGCAAGCGAAATGCAGAAGATCTATGCAAGATTAGCCAAATTAGAGGACGAACTTCAGAACTAGCGAGCTACCGGCCAACCATCTCAGCAGCACGAAGATCCTTCATGCGACGTTGCCCCCGAAGCTACCCCACCATCTCAGCGGAGAAGTAGCGTGTCTTTCACGGAGTTCGTTCAGCCTGATTTCACGGCTCCTCGCTACCTGATACGTCTCCAACGTATCTATATTTTTTTATTGTTCCATGCTATTATTTATGAAGTCTTGGATGTTTAATGAGCTTTATCATTCACTTTTATATCATTTTTGGGACTAACCTACTAACCTAAAGGCCCAGTCCAGATTGCTGTTTTTTTTGCCTATTTCAGGGTTTTGCAGAAAAAGAATATCGAACGGAGTCCAAACGGAATGAAACCTTCGCGAGAGATATTTTTAGAAAAGATCACACACGCGGATCATGAGAACCACGTCAGGGGATCAAGAGGTGGCCCACGAGGGTGGGGGCGCGCCCCCCTGCCTCGTGGCCCCCTCGAGCGTCCCCCGGTGCCCTCCTTCTTCCTCTATAAGTCTACGTACCCCAAAACCTCCAGGAACAGAGAGAAAACCCTAATTCCACCGCCGTACCTTCTGTTCCCGTGAGATTCCATCTTGGAGCCTGTTCCGGAGCTCCACCGGAGGGGGATCCATCACGGAGTTCTTCATCATCATCATCATCGCCCTCACCATGAGTTGTGACTAGTTTACCACAAACCTTTGGGTCCATAACTAGTATCTACATGGCTTCTTCTCTCTCTCTGGATCTCAATACAAAGTTCTCCTTGGTCTTCAAGGAGATCTATTCGATGTAATCTCTTTTTGCGGTGTGTTTGTCGAGATCCTATGAATTGTGAGTTTATGATCAAGGTTATCTATGAAAGATATTTGGTTCTTCTCTGAACTTTTTATGTGTGCTCATAATATCGTTGCAAGTCTCTAGATCTATAGTTCTTGCAATGGGAGAAGTCCTTGGCTTTGGGTTCAATCTTGCGGTGTCCTTTCCCAGTGACAGTAGGGGCAGAAAGGCACGTATTTTATTGTTGCCATCGAGGATAAAAAGATGGGGTTTATATCATATTGCTTGAGTTTATCCCTCTACATCATGTCATCTTGCTTAAGGCGTTACTCTGTTCTTAAGAACTCAATACACTAGATGCATGCTGGATAGCGGTCGATGTGTGGAGTAATAGTAGTAGATGCAGGCAGGAGTCGGTCTACTTGTCTCGGACGTGATGCCTATATACAATGATCATGCCTAGATAGTCTCATAATTATTCGCTTTTCTATCAATTGCTCGATAGTAATTGTTTACTCGCCGTAGAATATCGCTATCATGAGAGAAGCCACTAGAGAACACTATGGGCCCCGGGTCTATTCTCAACATATCAATCTACATCTACTTTACTTTTATCGCTTTTATTGTCTGTTCTTATAAACCAAAAATACCAAAAATATAAACTATCATCTCTATCAGATCTCACTTTCGTAAGTGACCGTAAAGGAATTGACAATCCCTTATCGCGTTGGCTGCGAAGTTCTTATTTGTTTGTGCAGGTGCGAGGGACTCGCGCGTGGTCTCCTACTGGATTGATACCTTGGTTCCCAAAAACTGAGGGAAATACTTACGCTAAAGTGCTGCATCTCCCTTTCCTCTTCGAGGGAATACAACACAAGCTCGAGAATTAGCAAGAAGAATTTCTGGCGCCGTTGCCGGGGAGGCTTACGCAAAAGTCATATACCAAGTAACATTCACAAACCCTTATCCTTCGCATTAAATTTTTTTGCCTCTCGTTTTCCTCTGCCCCACTTCACCCTTGCCGTTTTATTTGCCCTTCTTCTGCCGTGTATTTACCGTTCACTTGCCTCTCGTTTGCTTGTGTGCTATGTGCCCTCAATTAGCTTGCATCTTCGCTTGCTAAAGTATGGATCCTCATCCACTTGCCAATCTCTTTAAGAGATCCAATTATGTTGAACCTATTTCTAGTGAGTTGACTGCACTAGATTATCTTTATGGGGTTTTGCTTGAAATTTGTGAATCTGAAAATTGTGACGAAGTATTGAAAGAAAAACATAAATTGATTCACGATAGCTCCTTGAGTCAAAAGAATGATTGCAATGATGTTATTATAAATTCTATTAATGTCAATTATGCTAATGATACGCAAAACCCTAAGCTCGGGGATGCTAGTATTGCTATGTCCACTACTTGTTGCAATGATCATGATTGGGGTGATGCTTCTTACGATCTTGAAAATTTATTTCAACCCCATGATGAATATGAGATTGACAATAATGTTTACAATAATATTGAAAATGGGTTTGGAAGAGTGTCAACTTTAGATCCCACATATTTGGAGTATGATCAATCTTATGAAATTTTTGATAAGAGTGGGTTTGGAGAGGTCATGACATTAGTTAATGTTACCCCCACTATTTTGGAAGAATGTCAACTTCGTATGCATGTGAATCATGTTGAGAATATGTTATGTGATAGCTATATTGTTGAATTTTCTTATGATCCTACATGCAATTATTATGAGAGAGGAAAATATAGTTGTAGGAATTTTCATGTTACTAAATTACCTCTCGTTATGTTGAGATTGCTATTGGCTCTTTCTTCTTCCTTGCATATGCTAGATCTTGCTTGCCTTGGTAATTTGTTTTCCTATAAAATGCCTATGCATAGGAAGTATGTTAGACTTAGATCAGTTAGATGTCATTTTCACATGCTTTATGATGCTCTTTGTGTGCTTCAATTCTTATCTTTCATGTGAGCATCATTGAATTAATCGTGCCTATCCAGGGGCGTAAAACGATAGCGCTTGTTGGGAGGCAACCCAATTTTATATTTTTTGTTTTTGCTTCTGTTTAGGAATAAATATTGCATCTAGCCTCTGATTAGATGTGGTTTCATGTTTTGTTTAGTGTTTGTGCCAAGTAGAACCTCTGGGAAGACTTGTGTGAAGTTTATGTGATCTTGCTGTGAAAAACAGAATCGCTAACGCTCGCTAAAGTGGTCTTCAGATTTTATTGAAACGTACTTTTTAGTTAATTCTTTTGCAGATGATTGGTAGACAAATTCCGCAAATTTACCAATTTAGTTTGAATTTTTTTTGGAGTCCAGAAGTAGGCGAAACCTGCAGATTACTACAGATTGTTCTGTTTTTGACATATTCTGTTTTCGTGTGTTGTTTACTTATTCCGATGCATCTATGAGTAGTATTGGAGGATATGAACCATAGAGAAGTTGGAATACAGTAGGTTTAACACCAATATAAACAAAGAATGAATTCATTACTGCAACTTTGAGTAGTGGTTTGCTTTCTTATACTAACGGAGCTCACGAAATTTTTTGTCTAAGTTTTGTGTTGTGAAGTTTTCAAGTTTTGAGTATTGCTTTGATGGACTATGGAACATGGAGTAGCAAGGGCCTAAGCTTGGGGATGCCCACGGCACCCCAAGGAATTCAAGATAACCAAAATCCTAAGCTTGGGGATGCCCCGGGAAGGCATCCCCTCTTTCGTCTTCATCCATCGGTAACTATACTTGGAGCTATATTTTTATTCGCAACATGATATGTGTTTTGCTTGGAGCGTCTTGTATAATTTGAGTATTTTCTTGTTAGTTTGCCACAATCATCCTTGCTGGACACACCTATTTGAGAGAGTTAATTATGGCCTAGGAATTGTTAGAACACTCTATGTGTTTCACTTATATCTTTTGAGTTGAATAGTTTTTGCTCTAGTGCTTCACTTATATCTTTTAGAGCACGGTGGTGGTAATATTTTGTAGAAATTGTTAAACTCTCATGCTTCACTTATATCCTTTTGAGATTCTAATAAAACAGCATGGTAATGTGTTTAGGCTAAATAAACTAGTCTTCACATGATGGACATCCAATATCAATGTAGTAAAAAAAATCACGCCAAGTGCATTGAATAGAATCAGATGTTGGATGCTTGATAATTGTTTTTGAGACATGATGATAGTGATATTAGAGTCATGCTAGTGGAGTTATTATGAAATTGAGAAATACTTGTGTTAAGGTTAGTGACTCCCGTAGCATGCACGTATGGTGAACCGCTATGTGACGAAGTTAGAGCATAAGGTATTTGTAGATTGCCAACCTTTGTGTGGAGGTCGGGGGCACGCGATGGTTAACTCCTACCAACCTCCCCCAAGGAGCATGCGTTGATTGCTTTGTTTTGATGACTCGTAGATTTTTTGCAATAAGTATATGAGTTCTTATGACTATTGTTGAGTCCATGGATTATACGCACTCTCACCCTTCCACCATTGCTAGCCTCTCTTGTACCGCGCAACTTTCGCCGGTGCCATAAACCCACTATATATCCTTCCTCAAAACAGCCACCATACCTACCTATCATGGCATTTCCATAGCCATCCGAGATATATTGCCATGCAACTTTCCACCGTTCCGTTCATATGACACACATCATATTGTCATATTGCCATTGCATGATCATGTAGTTGACATCGTCTTTGTGGCAAGGCCACCAAGCATAACTTTTTATACATGTCACTCTTGTTTCATTCAAAATACCGGTACGCTGTCGGAGGCATTCATATAGAGTCATACTTTGTTGCTGTAGTATCGAGTTGTAATGAAAGTGTGATGATCATCATTATTAGAGCATTGTCCCATGGGAGGAAAGGCTAAATCTATAAAGCCCCTCCACAAAAAAAAGGCCAAAGAAAAAAGAAAGGCCAAAAAAAGGGACAATTGCTACTATCTTTTTTCCACACTTGTGCTTCAAAGTAGCACCATGTTCTTAATTATAGAGCGTCTCATGTTTAGTCACTTTCATATACTAGTGGGAATTTTCATCATAGAACTTGGCTTGTATATTCCAACGATGGGCTTCCTCAGATGTCCTAGGTCTTCGTGAGCAAGCAAGTTGGATGCACACCCACTAGTTTCTTTTGTTGAGCTTTCATTCATATTTAGCTCTAGTGCATCCGTTGCATGGCAATCCCTACTCACTCACATTGATATCTATTGATGGGCATCTCCATAGCCCATTGATACGCCTAGTTGATGTGAGACTATCTTCCTCTTTTTGTCTTCTCCACAACCACATCTATTCCACCCATAGTGCTATGTACATGGCTCACGCTTATGTATTGCGTGAAAGTTGAAAGGTTTTAAAAGATAGAGTATGAAGACAAATGCTTGGCTGAAATCGGGGTTGTGCATGATATGAATATTTTGTGTGATGAAGAGGGAGCATAGCCAGACTATATGATTTTGTAGGGATAACATTCTTTAGCCATAGTATTTTGAGAAGACATGATTGCTTTATTAGTATGCTTGAGTATTGTTATATCTTATGTCAATATAGACTTTTATCTTGAATCTTTCAGATCTGAACATTCATGCCACAATTAAGAGAATTACATTGAAAAATTATATTGGTTAGCATTCCACATCAAAAATTCTTTCTTTATCATTTACGTACTCGAGGACGAGCAGGAATTAAGCTTGGGGATGCTTGATACGTCTCCAACGTATCTATAATTTTTTATTGTTCCATGCTATTATTTATGAAGTCTTGGATGTTTAATGGGCTTTATCATTCACTTTTGTATCATTTTTGGGACTAACCTACTAACCCAAAGGCACAGTCTAGATTGCTGTTTTTGGCCTATTTCAGGGTTTTGCAGAAAAAGAATATCAAATAGATTCCAAACGGAATGAAACCTTCGCGAGAGATATTTTTGTAGAAAATCGCGCATGCGGAGCTTGAGAACCACGTCAGGGGATCAAGAGGTGGCCCACGAGGGTGGGGGCGCACCCCCCTTCCCAGGGCGCGCCCCCCCTGCCTCGTGGCCCCCTCGAGTGTCCCCAGGTGCCCTCCTTCTTCCTATATAAGTCTACGTACCGCCTATATAAGTCTACGTACCCCAAAACCTCCGAGAACAGAGAGAAAACCCTAATTTCACCGCCGTACCGTCTGTTCCCGTGAGATCCCATCTTGGCGCCTATTCCGGAGCTCCATCGGAGGGGGATCCAGCACGAAGTCCTTCATCATCATCATCATCATCATCGCCCTCTCCATGAGTTGTGACTAGGTTACCACAGACCTTCGGGTCCATAGCTAGTATCTAGATGGCTTCTTCTCTCTCTCTGGATCTCAATACAAAGTTCTCATTGGTCTTCGAGGAGATCTATTTGATATAATCTCTTTTTGCGATGTGTTTGTCGAGATCCAATGAATTGTGAGTTTATGATCAAGGTTATCTATGAAAGATATTTGGTTCTTCGCTGAACTTTTTATGTGTGCTCATAATATCCTTGCAAGTCTCTTCGAATTATTGGTTTGGTTTGGCCTACTAGATCTATAGTTCTTGCAATGGAAGAAGTGCTTGGCTTTGGGTTTAATCTTGCGGTGTCCTTTCCCAGTGATAGTAGGGGCAGCAAGGCACGTATTGTATTATTGCCATCAAGGATAAAAAGATGGGGTTTATATCATATTGCTTGAGTTTATTCCTCTACATCTTGTCATCTTGCTTAAGGCGTTACTCTGTTATTATGAACTCAATACACTAGATGCATGCTGGATAGCGGTCGATGTGTGGAGTAATAGTAGTAGATGCAGGCAGGAGTCGGTCTACTTGTCTCGGACGTGATGCCTATATACAATGATCATGCTTAGATAGTCTCATAATTATTCGCTTTTCTATCAATTGCTCGACAGTAATTTGTTTACCCGCCGTAGAATATCGCTATCTCAACATATCAATCTACATCTACTTTACATTTATCGCTTTTATTTCTGTTCTTATAAACCAAAAATACCAAAAATATAAACTATCATCTCTATCAGATCTCACTTTCGTAAGTGACCGTAAAGGGATTGACAACCCCTTACTGTGTTGGCTACGAAGTTCTTATTTGTTTGTGCAGGTGCGAGGGACTCGCGCGTGGTCTCCTACTAGATTGAATGATTGATACCTTCATTCTCAAAAACTGAGGGAAATACTTACGCTACTGTACTGCATCTCCCTTTCCTCTTCGAGGGAATACAACGGAAGCTAGAGAAGTAGCACTACCCCATGGATAGTATCACGGAGGCTCAACATTGTGTGCTAATGACGAAATGACAGAACTTGACCTTGAAGGCGGCGGTCGGCTCTGCTGTACCTCCTTGAGCTGAGGGAACTTTCCATTGCTGTCCTATTCCACATGGATATGCTACTGTGATGGTGGATGAAATAATAGATGGATTTGATGGGTTGAAGCTTGACTACCCTACAAGTGAAGAGGGTAATCTTCTGGAAAATGCTTAAAGGAGTACCTGTCTATGGAGAAACACTAGTAGAAAATAGGGCATTGGTCCAGGCCTGTCCAGCCCATTAGCCCCAGTTCAATCTAGAACCGGGTCCAATGGGGGCACTGGACCCGGTTCGTGAGCCCAGGGGGGGGGGGCACGTGGGCCATTGGTCCCGGTTCGTCTAGACCTTTTGGTCCCGGTTGGAGCGACAAACCGGGACCAATGGCTCTTGCTCCTGGCCCACCACCATTGGTCCCGGTTGGTGATATGAACCGGGACCAAAGGCACCCCTTTAGCCCCGGTTCGTAGCACCAACCGGGACCATTGAGGTGCCTATATATAACCCCTCACTCAAGAGCAGAGCTCACTGCTCTGTTTTTTTTCGGGCCGAGGGGGAGAGGGGTTAGTGGTGCTCTAGCTCACCTCCTATGCACACAACGTGTTCGGTTGAATGCCTGAGCCACACTAGTTAAGCTTTTCTCCTCTCGAAGCTCTATTTTCTCCGAGATTTGTCTAGGTTTAGCGGTCTGTCACGTCCCGTCCCCGTCTTCGCCGCCGTCGACCGCCCCCGCCGATCTCGTCACCGGCACCACCGTGGTGAGCCTCTTGTTATGTCCATGCTTTTCTTACTTTTAATATTGCTTGTTATTATTGCTTTAGATAGATATTTGTCTAATTTTCTTACGTTTATTATTGCTTGTTATTATATAGTGCGATGGTTTTGATATCCGCCCACGTGGGCCCTCGTCCTGTCTACGATTCGGATGTGGTATATTATCTTTAACTTATAACTATTTGTTTTAGTGTTTATGATAGTTATGCCGACCAACCTGACATGCATAGATGTTTTATTATGTCTAGGAGGTAGTTGAACCGGAAATTCCAACCGACCCTCTTGTGGAGAGGTTAAATTTAGTTGAAGAGGAAAACATTTCCTTAAAGAAAAAATTGGAAAAAAATGGAGGAGGAGAAGATGGAATTGGAGTTGCATGTTGCGGAAGTCATCGATGATCACAAGATCAAGATGGACCCTATTGTCGAGAGGTTAAATTTAGTTGAAGAAGAAAACAAATTCTTGAAGGAAAAAATAAAAAATATTGTGGACAAGAAGATGATATTGGAGTTGCATGTTGCGGATGTCGTCGATGATCACAAGATCAAGATGGATGCAATGCGGTTGAAGATTAAAAAGATTAGAAAATATGCCATTCATACCGAGGCTTGGTATCATTATGCCGTTGGACCAATTGTTACCTTGGTTGCGATTATGATCGCATTTGTTTTTGCATTGAAGTGTTTTACATAGTTTCGATGTGTATGGAGAGCTATATGTTGTTAGATGATAACTATATATGTATGTACTTTGGTTTTAATGTGATGATGAACTTTTATCCATTTGGTCACTTAATTATCTATTTATGATGTTCTGTAATGGTTTTTGACACACTTAATTATATATAATGCACGCAGATGAACCGGCAATGGATGTACGGTGACAGACACACCTCCGAGTACATTAAGGGCGTGCATGAGTTTCTAAATGCGGCTGAGGCAAACAAGCTGAATGGTTTTATGTGTTGTCCATGCACTAAATGTGTGAATACGATGTCTTACTCTAACCGGAAAATCCTTCACTCCCACCTGCTTTACAAGGGTTTCATGCCACACTATAATGTTTGGACGAGGCACGGAGAAATAGGGGTTATGATGGAAGACGGCGAAGAAGAAGAGTACGATGACAACTATGTGCCCCCTGAATACGGTGATGCTGCAATGGGGGGAGCTGGTGAAGATCAAGAGGAACCAGACGATGTGCCCAATGATGCTGCAACGGGTGAAGCTGCTGAAGATCAAGAGGAACCAAATGATGATCTCCGCCGGGTCATTGTCGATGCAAGGACACAATGCGAAAGTCAAAAGGAGAAGCTGAAGTTTGATCACATGTTAGAGGATCACAAAAAAGGGTTGTACCCCAATTGCGAAGATGGCAACACAAAGCTCGGTACCGTACTGGAATTGCTGCAGTGGAAGGCAGAGAATGCTGTGGCTGACAAAGGATTTGAGAAGCTACTAAAAATATTGAAGAAGAAGCTTCCGAAGGATAACGAATTGCCCGACAGTACATACGCAGCAAAGAAGCTCGTATGCCCTCTAGGATTGGAGGTGCAGAAGATACATGCATGCCCTAATGACTGCATCCTCTACCGCGGTGCATACAAGGATCTGAACGCATGCCCGGTATGCGGTGCATTGTGGTATAAGATCAGACGAGATGACCCTGGTGATGTTGATGGCGAGCCCGCCAGGAAGAGGGTTCCTGCGAAGGTGATGTGGTATGCTCCTATAATACCACGGTTGAAACGTTTGTTTAGAAACAGAGAGCATGCCAAGTTGATGTGATGGCACAGTGAGGAGCGTAAGAAAGACGGGAAGTTGAGAGCACCCGCTGACGGGTCGCAGTGGAGAAAAATCGAGAGAAAGTACTGGGAGGAGTTTGCAAAGGACGCAAGGAACGTATGGTTTGCTTTAAGCGCGGATGGCATTAATCCTTTCGGGGAGCAGAGCAGCAATCACAGCACCTGGACCGTGACTCTATGTATGTATAACCTTCCTCCTTGGATGTGCATGAAGCGGAAGTTCATTATGATGCCAGTTCTCATCCAAGGCCCTAAGCAACCCGGCAACGACATTGATGTGTACCTAAGGCCATTAGTTGAAGAACTTTTACAGCTGTGGAATGGAAACGGTGTACGTGCGTGGGATGAGCACATACAGGAGGAATTTGACCTAAAGGCGTTGCTGTTCGTGACCATCAACGATTGGCCCGCTCTCAGTAACCTTTCAGGACAGACAAACAAAGGATACCACGCATGCACGCACTGTTTAGATGACACTGAAAGTATATACCTGGACAAGTGCAGGAAGAATGTGTACCTGGGCCATCATCGATTTCTTCCGACCAACCATCAATGTCGAAAGAAAGGCAAGCATTTCAAAGGCGAGGCAGATCACCGGAAGAAGCCCGCCATGCGTACCGGTGATCACGTACTTGCTATGGTCAAGTATTTACACGTAATCTTTGGAAAGGGCCCCGGCGCACTAGCTGTTCCGAATGACACTGAGGGACACGCACCCATGTGGAAGAAGAAATCTATATTTTGGGACCTACCCTACTGGAAAGACCTAGAGGTCCGCTCTTCAATCGACGTGATGCACGTGACGAAGAACCTTTGCGTGAGCCTGCTAGGCTTCTTGGGCGTGTATGGAAAGACAAAAGATACAGCTGAGGCACGGGAGGACCTGCAACGTTTGCACGAAAAAGACGGCATCCCTCCGAAGCAGTATGAAGGTCCTGCCAGCTATGCTCTTACGAAAGAAGAGAAAGAAATCTTCTTTGAATGCCTGCTCAGTATGAAGGTCCCGACTAGCTTCTCGTCGAATATAAAGGGAATAATAAATATGGCAGAGAAAAAGTTCCAGAACCTAAAGTCTCATGACTGCCATGTGATTATGACGCAACTGCTTCCGGTTGCATTGAGGGGGCTTCTACCGGAAAACGTCCGATTAGCCATTGTGAAGCTATGTGCATTCCTCAATGCAATCTCTCAGAAGGTGATCGATCCAGAAATCGTACCAAGGCTAAGGAGTGATGTGGCGCAATGTCTTGTCAGTTTCGAGCTTGTGTTCCCTCCATCCTTCTTCAATATCATGACACATGTCCTAGTTCATCTAGTCGACGAGATTGTCATTCTGGGGCCCGTATTTCTACACAATATGTTCCCCTTTGAGAGGTTCATGGGAGTCCTAAAGAAATATGTCCGTAACCACGCCAGGCCAGAAGGAAGCATCTCCATGGGCCATCAAACAGAGGATGTCATCGGGTTTTGTGTTGACTTCATTCCTGGCCTTAATAAGATAGGTCTCCCTAAATCGCGGTACGAGGGGAGACTGACTGGAAAAGGCACGCTTGGAAGGGACTCAATAATATGCAGGGACGGATATTCTTGGTCTCAAGCGCACTACACAGTTCTACAGAACTCTACATTAGTGACCCCGTATGTCGATGAACACAAGAACAGTCTGCGTTCCAAACACCCGGAGCAGTGCGACGACTGGATTACATGTGAACACATCAGGACTTTCAGCAGTTGGTTGGAAACACGTCTCAGAGGTGACAACACTGTTTGTGATGAGTTGTACTAGTTGTCCAGGGGACCATCTTCGACTGTATTGATTTACAAAGGAAGGTCCAAAACGTATCTATAATTTCTGCTTGCTCCATGCCTCTTTTGTGTTATATTGCTATGATATTTATGCACTTCCATACACTTTTGATCATATTTGGACTAACCTATTAACTCAGTGCACCTCAGTGCCAGTTTCTATTTTCTGCTGTTTTTGTATTTCGGGTTTTAACATTACGTAAATTGCCAGAAAAATTCTGGGAAAATATATAAAAAATTAGCGTTCCGGAAGCTTCCATGCGGCCAAAGTAGGGCCGGAGGGGGGCCACCAGGGCTCCAGGCGGCCAGAGGGCGCGCCCCCCCTCCTGGCCGCGCCGCGAGGGCGCCTGGGCCCCCAGGCCTCCTCTGACGCCCCCCTTTGGCATATATTTACACCGCGTCCCGAAACCCTCGAGGACGGAACCCTTTTTCACGATCTCATCTCTGTTCCGCCGCCGCCGCGCTTCCAAGATCGGGAGCACCAGGAGAACTCTTCCCGGCACCATGCCGGAGGGGAGGATCACCACCGGGAGCCTCTCCACCACCATGGACGCCTCCCGGATGAGTTGTGAGTAGTCTCCCTTGGACCATGGGTCCATGACCAGCAGCTATGTGATGTTCTCCTGCCCTCTTTGTTCTTCACCGATTAGACCTCGTGAGCTGCCCTACATGATCGAGGCACATATGTAATCCTTATGCTGTTGCTATGATGAGTTTGCTGGGATCCGATGGATTATGAGATTATGTTCAGATTGTGTGTGAGTAATATATTTGATTTACCTCTTTTATATTTATGTTCTTGAGTAATTCTTCATTGTTCTCCGTAGCTGTTTATTGCTTTGGCCAAGTAGTAGGTAGTAACTCCAAGAGGGAATGTTATGCTTCATTGTGGGTTCATGCCCCTCGATGACTAGCTTGAGTGACAAAAACATGAGTCTAGGGGATGTGCTGTTGCCACAAGGGGGAAAACAACGGTGCTTGTACTTGCGGGTGCAAGGATTGTTTACTTTACGCAATGTTCTTTTAATGCAGCTGTCTGTTGCTTTGAGTTTACACTATGGGTGGGACTCGCAACTTAATACCAGCGAGATGTTCTGGATAGATATCTCAAGGTGGATGATTAGTAGTAGATGCAGATGGATTTTGGTCTACTTGCCTTGGCGTACCGCCCATGCTTTTGAGCCTCTACCTTTCTTTGTAGCATAGTTAGCATTGGTTTGCGCACATAATCCTGTCAATTGCCCAGCTGTAATTCGTTTACCTCGCTTAGCTGTTTTATCGTGTTTTGGGAGAGAGACATCACTAGTGAACATCATGGGACCCCGGTCCATATTACCATCACTGATCACAGCCGCTATTTACTTTCTGTTCTTACTTACTACTTGTAGTCATACCTATCGCTATTATCTCTTGTGTTTGATCCTTTGTAAACGACAAGGCCGGAGGGATTGACAACCTCTCTGTACTCGTTGGGAGCAAAGTTATTTGTATC
The DNA here is from genome assembly GCA_902687465.1 of Secale cereale. NCBI lineage: Eukaryota > Viridiplantae > Streptophyta > Magnoliopsida > Poales > Poaceae > Secale > Secale cereale. The sequence continues at coordinate 816,500,840 of LR738715.1, forward strand.
TGTGTGCAGGTCCTGTCAATCGCTAAGTATCAGGCGCCGTTAGCAGTTGACACCTTCTTGTTGAATCTCGGAGTCTCAGGGGAATTCGATCCTTGGTATCTTTGCCAAGGGAAAACTGCCGCTACACTGCATCTCAAACCTTCCACCTGGGGTAACCAACGAGGGGCGAGAAGCCATCAAGCAAAGTTTTCTGGCGCCGTCGCCGGGGACTCCACTCTTCAAGATAGGGGAGTTGCACGCTATCTTTTACCTTTGCTTTTTAGTCTTGTTAGTTTACCTTTCAGTTTTTGCTTTAGTATCCTTTATCAAAGATCACAAAAATAGTTATCTTGCTTGCTTGCTGCTATGGGTTCCACCGAGAACACCAAGTTGTGTGACTTCACTAGTCATAACAACGATGACTTTATCTGCACACCCATTACTACACCTGCCACTTCAGCACCTTCTTATGAAATTAAACCTGCTTTACTGAACCTTGTTATGAAAGATCAATTCTCCGGTGCTGGAGATGATGCTGCTTTACACGTAAACAATTTTGTTGAACTCTATGATATGCAAAAGTACCAAGAAATAGATGGTAATATTGCTAAGCTTAAGCTTTTTCCTTTCTCCTTGAGAGGAGGAGCTAAAATTTGGTTTCAATCTCTGCCTAGAAATAACATAGATTCTTGGGACAAGTGCAAGGATGCCTTTATTGGAAAGTACTATCCACCTGCTAAAATTATCCAACTAAGGAGTAACATAATGAATTTCAAACAATTGGATAATGAACACGTTGCCCAAGCTTGGGAACGCATGAAATCTCTTGTCAAGAACTGCCCTACTCATGGTTTGACTACTTGGATGGTTATCCAAACTTTTTATGCAGGCTTGAACTTTACCTGGCGGAACTTGTTAGATTCGGCCGCGGGAGGAACCTTTATGTCAACTACACTTGGTGCTGCCACAAAGCTTCTGATGGGCCTCGAACCCCTCGTTGGTTACCCCAAGTGGAAGGTGTAAGATGCAGTATTGTAGAAGTGTTTTCCCCTAGCAAAGATGCCAAGGATCGATTCCCCAGAGACTCCTAGGTTCAACAAGTAGGTGTCAATTGCTACGGCGCCAGATTAGTAGCAACCAACGTGGACCTGCACACAGATACAAATAACTTTGCTCCCAACGAGTACAGAGAGGTTGTCAATCTCTCCGGCCTTGTAGTTCACAAAGGATTAAAAGCAATGATAGTAGTGATAGATAATGTTTTTGCAATAGTAGGTAAATAACGAAAAGTAAATAGTGGATGTGATCAATGATGGTAATATGGACCGGAGTCTCATGATGTTCACTAGTGATGTCTCTCTCCCAAAAGACGATAAAACAGCTATGTGAGGTAAACAAATTACAGCTGGGCAATTGACAGGACCACGAACGCAAACCAATGCTGACTACATTGCAAGAAAGGTTGAGGTTCAAAGCATGGGCGGTACGCCAAAGTAAGTAGACCGAAATCCATCAATATCTACTACTAATCATCCACCTTGAGATATCTATCCAGAACATCTCGCTGATATTAAGTTGCGAGTCCCACCCATAGTGTAAACTCAATGCAACAGACAACTGCATTAAAAGAACTTTGCGTAAAGTAAACAATCCTTGCACCCGCGGGCACAAGCACCGTTGTTTTCCCCCTTGTGGCAACAGCACATCCCCTAGACTCATGTTTCTGTCACTCAAGCTAGTCATCGAGGGGCATGAACCCACAATCGAGCATAACGTTCCCTCTTGGAGTCACTACCTACTACTCGGCCAAAGCAATAAGTAACAACGGAGAACATGCAAGAATTACTTATGGACTAAAATATAAAAGAGGTGAATCAAATATATTACACAAGATCAATCTGAACATAATCTCATAACCCATCGGATCCCAGCAAACTCAACATAGCAACAGCATAAGGATTACATAGGTGCCTCGATCATGTAGGGCAGCTCACGAGGACTTATTAGTGAAGCACAAGAACAGGAGGAGAACATCACATAGCTACTGGTCATGGACTCATGGTCCAAGGGAGACTACTCACGAGCTGTGGCGGAATTGGGCCTGGGGCAACTGGGGCTGTAGCCCCAGGCGTGGCCCAACTTGCACCCAATGTAGTAGGGGAAAAAGAATCACAATTTCAGATATATACGAGCCCAGCCCCAGGCTTTAGCATAGAGATGTACTAGAAGCCTACAAGCCCATTAGCCCATCTAAAAGCCTACAGGGATCGATCAGAACATAAAACAAATCCTCGCCTCGCTCACCCGCTGCGCCGCGACTCTCGTCAATCCACGATGCGCCCCGTCCGGCGACCTAACCATCGGTTTCCCGTTTTTCTTCAACTCCCGCTGTATTACAGTGCGTGTACAAGCTGCGTAGGTTATTTGTAGTCTAAACTGTTTATCACCTGAATTTGTTTTCCCTAGTTCCTCTATATCATTCAAGTTCAGTGAGGTAGTTAATTTCATTTCGTTGTCAAAAATGAGCCGCAAAATAAGATGAAGGATAAATGGATGAACTACCGTTTCATGTGATATATTGAGCATAACGTATTTGCAAGCATTGATGATATTAAGATGATACCGTGCTGGGAAATGAGGGACCGCAAGGGGCTACTGACTCATGCACTTTGTGATAATGCTATATTATGTTCTTTCTTTTTCGCTAAATTTTGTATGAACAACTGACTTAGTGGTTAGTATATATCTAGTGTCCTGAATTTAAATAGTCGATTCTATGTTTGTTGCCCCGGGTCCTTCTGCTCTTTACCAACATTCGTAATGATACATTTAGTTAAACTATGCATTTTACTGAATTTCCTATTGTTGTAATAATGCATTTATATTTTGTTTTTAATGTGAATTTTTAGCCTACTTCTAACACACATTGCTATGCATAGTATTTGACATTTTTTTAGGCACTTAAGTGTTAGCCCCAGTCTTTGAGAAATCCTGGCTCCGCCTCTGCTCACGAGTCATCCTGGAGGCGTCGATGGTGGTGGAGAAGCTCCCGGTGGTGATCCTCCCCTCCAGCAGGGTGCCGGGAAGAGTTCTCCTAGTGCTCCCGATCTTGGAAGCGGCGACGGCGGCGGAACAGAGATGGGATCGCGAAAAGAGTTCCTGTTCTGAGGGTTTCAGAGGTCCCTCTAAATATATGCCAAAGGGGGGCACCGGACTGGCTTCGTGGGGCCCAGGCGCCCCCCCCCCCCC
>LR738715.1:816504134-816516022 GCA_902687465.1 Secale cereale
CCCCCCCAGGCTGCCCTTCGGACGCAGTGTTGTTTCCGGATCGCTGATTTTTTATATAATTTTTCTGGATTTTTCTGGGCAGTTCTCGAAACGTGAAAACTTGAAATACAAAAACAGCCGAAAACAGAAACTGGCACTGGGGTGCACTGGATTAGTAAGTTAGTCCAAATATGATCAAAAGTGTATGGAAGTGTATGAATATCATAGCAATATCACCCAAAAGTGGCATGGAGCAAGCAGAAATTATAGATACGTTTTGGACGTATCAACATCCCCAAACTTAATTCCTGCTCGTCCTCGAGTAGGTAAATGATAACAAGAATAATTTCTGTGGTGACATGCTATTAACCATATTGGACTTTTTATAGTCATATGACAAAAGCTTACTGAGACAATGATTCTAAAGTAATTAAGTTGCCTCAAGAGAAAATCACAAATGACTGAAAGTTTTACAACATGAAACTGAAACATCAAATAGATTTGCAATGAACATGATGTGCAAATATGGCAAAGTGATATCTAGCTTGCCCCCTTTAGTGGTGCAAATGCGGGGGCACCTTCAAGGTTTAAGTGATGACTAGATACAATCATTTCAGAATAAACGATATCACAATCATGCAAAAGGCAATGCCACTTTGGGACAATGCACATTACACTCAGAATGACAATCATGCTCTCAGTAGTTGGTGCTTCAACACAAAGGTAAAAGAAAGGTTAAGTGCTAGAGCTTTTTATTTCGAAAACATGGAAGCAATTGTGTCAATGGTAGTAGTACTTCATATGTGTCATGCATAAAACATCCTATAAGTTGCAAGCCTCATGCATCGAATACAAATAGAGCTCGCTCCTTGTCCTAATTAGCTCGGATCCCCATGGGTTATCATTGCATTACATATGTTTTAACCAAGTGTCACAAAGGGGTACCTCTATGCCACCTGTACAAAGGTCCAAGGAGATAAATCGCATTTGATTTCTCGTTTTTGATAGATATCAACTTGAGGACATCCATACCGGGACAACATAGAAAATAGATGATGGACTCCACTTTAATGCATAGGCATATTCTCATGAGAGATTGAGGATTAAGGTCCAAGCTAAAACTTCCACCATGATGCATGGCTTTGGTTGGTGGCCCAATGTTCTTCTCTAACAATATGCATATTAATTCAGCCGACGGCAAATCACCCTTACTTCAGACAAGACGAACATGCATAGCAACTCACATGATATTCAACAAAAGTGTGACAATTGATGGCGTCCCCAGAAACATGGTTACCGCTCAGCAAGCAACTTATAAGAAATAAGATACATAAGCAACATATTCTTTACCACAATAGTTTTTAGGCTACTTTCCCATGAGCTATGTATTGCATGGTTAGTTTGCTTAGTACAGGTGGAGGTTAGCAAAAAGACTGGGAGCAACCAACTAAGAGAGCAATGACGGTCATAATCATGCAGAGCAACAAAGCAATATTGAATCAGGCATGGTAGTTATATCGCTACTCAGAAACAAAAGATCATCAAGGCTTAACAGACTTTCTTTACAATCTTAAATATGCGTGAGCATACGCCAAGTCAATCAAAATAAATTCTCGAAGGAAGATATTACTAAACCATACCATATCATAGGCAAACAAATCAAGTTGGTACTCCAATAATACATTGGGAACCCCCCAGCTATTTGAGATTAACCATAAGAAAACCTGAACTACTAAGCACCATCATGCAAGTTGCATCTTTATCATAGACACATTAACCAATGCAACGGAAGCAAACTCTCTTAATAAGGTGGGCATGATAATTAAAGAGAGTTCAAGCAACCAACTAGACAAAAGCTCTTTGAAAAGATAAGCATGAATACTAAGAGCAGAGCACGATAGTAGCTATTTAAAAGACAAATAACACACACAGCAAAGATAGACATGAAAATTCTATGTTATGTTCTAGGTAGAAGTGGGGCGTGTTTCTCTCCCACATAAAGAATGCTGAGTTCCGACTCGTTATGAAAAACTAAAAAGAAAACTAAAAGCAAGACGCTCCAAGCATAGCACATAACACATGAAGTGATAAAAATATAGCGGAACGAAAGATGAACTGATAATGTTGATGGAGAAGGGGATGCACGGGGGCATCCCCAAGCTTAGACGCTTGAGTCTCCTTGAATATTTCTTGGGGGTGCACGGGGGCATCCCCAAGCTTGAGCGCTTGACACTCCTGAATCTTTTTATCATCTTCCCTCGCACACTTGAAAACTCCCTTCATACATAACTCATCATAATCTGATTAGCGAGGTTAGTATCCTTAATAAAATAATTATAACTTGCTGGAAATAAGGATATTCTTGAAGTTCTACTGTTTCTCAAGATTGCCAAAAGGTTTTTGCAAAGAAAAAGCAAGTTCTTGATTTGCAAAGTGAAGGTAAGGCAAAATAGGACAGAATCTGTGAAAAACAGAACAGCAGGAAGTAATTGATCTGTTCGGGATACTTATGCAACTCAAATCAAAAAATTCAGAACTGACGCACGAAAGACAATTATATAGAGAACGCTGTCGAAAAAATTCAGACCAAAAAGATGACCTGGTGATTTTAGACGAAGTTTTCTATCCAAGGACATAATTTGTTTCCTGGACAGCACCTCACAACTTTTGAACTTTCTAGCAATCAGAGGCTATACTTGGCACAAATATGAAACGCAAAGATACAATGATGATGCTACAGAAGTAAACAACATCAAACAAAAGCAAAAAAATTATTCATGTGGGCTGCCTCCCAAAAGCGCTTTCTTTTATGCCTTTAAGCTAGGCATAAGACTTTAATGATGCTCTCATAGGAATAAGAGTTGAAGAACAAAAGAGAGCATCAAGAAGAAATTACCAAACAAATTTAAGCCTAACATGCTTCCTATGCATAGGAATATTGCAATAGAATAATTCATTGAAGCACAAAGCAATAAGCATAGGAAGACAAAACAAGTGTAGCTTCAAAACCTTCAACATAAAGAGAGGGAACTTGATATTATTGAAATATCTATAAGCATATGTTCCCTTCTCATAATAATTTTCAGTGGGATCATGAATAAACTCAACAATATAAGCATCACATAAAGCATTGTTACCATGATCCACATGAGAAAAGGTACTCTTACTCTCCACATAAGCATCATGAAGAGGATAAAACTTAGTATAAAAGAGAGACATAAGCTCTTGCCAATCAAGCAAGTGCGAGTTATCGAGAAGCTTATACCAATTTGAAGCTTTATCTATAAGAGATACGGCAAACAACTTCCTCATGACAAACTCCCTTGATACACCTGCAAGCTTAAATAATGAACATAATCGTGACAGATATAGCAAGTGTTCATCGGGATGTCTGTCTCCTGCATAACGATTAGCCAAAACATAATCGATAATACCAGCTGGTATTTTATAGGGCACAATTTCAGTAGGAGGAGGAGCAACCACCACAGGTGTGGGGCGTCTTCCCGCAAGAAACGATCCAATAGCAAGGTTGTCCATAAGCATAACTAGTGAAATACATAAAGAAAACTGAAAGGTAAACTAACAAGACTAAAAAGCAAAGGTAAAAGATAGCATGCAACTCCCCTATCCTGAAGAGTGGAGTCCCCGGCAACGGCGCCAGAAAATACTCCTTGATGGGCCTCGAACCCCTCGTTGGTTACCCCAAGTGGAAGGTGTAAGATGTAGTATTGTAGAAGTGTTTTCCCCTAGCAAAGATGCCAAGGATCGATTCCCCAGAGACTCCTAGGTTCAACAAGTAGGTGTCAATTGCTACGGCGTCAGATTAGTAGCAACCAACGTGGACCTGCACACAGATACAAATAACTTTGCTCCCAACGAGTACAGAGAGGTTGTCAATCTCTCCGGCCTTGTAGTTCACAAAGGATTAAAAGCAATGATAGTAGTGATAGATAATGTTTTTGCAATAGTAGGTAAATAACGAAAAGTAAATAGTGGATGTGATCAATGATGGTAATATGGACCGGAGTCTCATGATGTTCACTAGTGATGTCTCTCTCCCAAAAGACGATAAAACAGCTATGTGAGGTAAACAAATTACAGCTGGGCAATTGACAGGACCACGAACGCAAACCAATGCTGACTACATTGCAAGAAAGGTTGAGGTTCAAAGCATGGGCGGTACGCCAAAGTAAGTAGACCGAAATCCATCAATATCTACTACTAATCATCCACCTTGAGATATCTATCTAGAACATCTCGCTGGAATTAAGTTGCGAGTCCCACCCATAGTGTAAACTCAATGCAACAGACAACTGCATTAAAAGAACTTTGGGTAAAGTAAACAATCCTTGCAGCCGCGGGCACAAGCACCGTTGTTTTCCCCCTTGTGGCAACAGCACATCCCCTAGACTCATGTTTCTGTCACTCAAGCTAGTCATCGAGGGGCATGAACCCACAATCGAGCATAACGTTCCCTCTTGGAGTCACTACCTACTACTCGGCCAAAGCAATAAGTAACAACGGAGAACATGCAAGAATTACTTATGAACTAAAATATAAAAGAGGTGAATCAAATATATTACTCAAGATCAATCTGAACATAATCTCATAATCCATCGGATCCCAGCAAACTCAACATAGCAAAAGCATAAGGATTACATAGGTGCCTCGATCATGTAGGGCAGCTCACGAGGACTAATTAGTGAAGCACAGGAACGGGAGGAGAACATCACATAGCTACTGGTCATGGACTCATGGTCCAAGGGAGACTACTCACGAGTCATCCGGGAGGCGTCCATGGTGGTGGAGAAGCTCCCGGTGGTGATCCTCCCCTCCGGCAGGGTGCCGGGAAGAGTTCTACTGGTGCTCCCGATCTTGGAAGTGGCGGCGGCGGCGGAATAGAGATGGGATCGCGAAAAGAGTTCCTATTCTGAGGGTTTCGGAGGTCCCTCTAAATATATACCAAAGGGGGGCACCGGACAGGCTTCGGGGGGGCCAGGCGCCCCCCCGACGCTGCCCAGGGGGGGCGCCCACAGGGCGCCTGGAGCCCCTGTGCCCCCCCCCCAGGCTGCCCTTCGGACGAAGTGTTGTTTCCGGATCGCTGATTTTTTATATAATTTTTTTGGATTTTTCTGGGCAGTTATCGAAATGTGAAAACCTGAAATACAAAAACAGCCGAAAACAGAAACTGGCACTGGGGTGCACTGGATTAGTAAGTTAGTCCAAATATGATCAAAAGTGTATGGAAGTGTATGAATATCATAGAAATATCACCCAAAAGTGGCATGGAGCAAGCAGAAATTATAGATACGTTTTGGACGTATCAGCTTCTCGATGAGATGATGACCAATTATTCCCAATGGCACACCGAACGCGCTCCAACAGGTAGGAAGGTAAACTCTGTCGAGGAGATTTCCTCCCTAAATGAAAAAGTTGACTTGATCATGTCTCTACTTTCGAAGCAATCTTCTATTGATCCTCGTGATGTTCCTTTAAATTCTTTGATTGCTCAAGAACAAGTAGATGTGAACTTTATCTCTAGAAACAATTTCAATAACAATGCTTATAGGAGTAATTTTGGTAGCAATCCTAGACCGTTCCCCTCTAATTCCTGGGAACAACAATGCTTATCCTAGCACCAAGAACTCCACTTCTGAACTAGAGATTATGCTTAAAGATTTCATCACTACCCAAAAAGCCTTCAATAAGAGTGTAGAAGAAAAATTAGCCAAACTAGATGATCTCTCTTCGAAGGTAGACAATTTAGCCCATGAGGTAGAGTTGCTTAAAATTAGAACTTCCCCTCTTGAGGAGAGGAAGACCACTCCTATGAATGCTTTTCAAGTACAAATTAATGAAAACATTAGGATGTTGGCTAAACTTAAAGAGAGATGGGCTAGAGAAAAGGAGGAAGAAGATAGAATTAAGAACCTTCCTACCCACCACACTGTTGCTACTATCCAAGTTGTTGAGGATATCCAAACTCTTAGCACCCAATGCACTCCTGGTCCCATCGGACCTATTAATGGAGATGCTATGACCATAGAAACTACCAAACAAGTGAGCCTAAAGGACACCACTACCACTTTACTTGACAGTAGTGACCTTGATTTTGATAATTGCACCCTTACCGAAGTTATTGATTTCCTTCACAAGATGTCTAGAGATCCCCAAACTAGCACGCTTAATCTTGCCTTCACAGAGCATATCACTAATGCTCTCATCAAAGCTAGGCAGGAGAAACTTAAGGTAGAAGCCTTCATACCTAGAAAGCTAGAAGATGGTTGGGATCCTATGATTAAAATTAAGTTGAATAACTTCTCTTTCTATGCTTTATGTGATGTTGGAGCTAGTACCTCCGTTATGCCCAAAAGAATATATGATATGCTTAAATTGAAACCTTTTGATTCTTGTTCTTTTGGTGTTCGTCTTGTTGATTCTTCCATAAAGAAACCTTTGGGGAGGATCGACAATGTTCTTATCATTGTCAATGACAATTATGTTCCCGTTGATTTTACTATTATGGATATTGAATGTGAACCTTCTTGTCCAATTATTTTGGGACGTCCTTTTCTTCGCACCGTGGGTGCTATCATTGACATGAAAGAGGGGAATATAAAATTCCAATTTCCTCTCAAGAAAGGGATGGAACACTTCCCTAGAAAGAAGATTAAGTTACCTTTTGAGTCCCTTATACGGGCTAGCTATTCTTTTACTCTTGATAAAACTTGATCTTTTTGCATTATGCCTAGCTTAAAGGCATACAAGAAAGCGCTTTTGGGAGGCAGCCCACAATGAATAAATTTTTATTTTGCTTTTGTTGTGTCTTGATGTTTGTTACTAGAGTAGCATCATCATTGTATCTTTACTTTTCAACTTTGTGCCAAGTTTAGCCTCTGATTGCAAGAAAGTTCAAAAGTTGTGACGTGCTGTCCAGGAAACAGATTCTGTCCTTGGATAGAAAAATTCGTATAAAATCACCAGATCATCTTTTTGGTCTGAATTTTTCGACAGCGTGCTCTATACAATTGGCTTTCGGGCGTCTGTTCTGAGTTTATTGATTTGAGTTGCAGAAGTGCCCCGAAAAAAATTATTTACTACCTGCTGGTCTGTTTTTCACAGATTCTGTCCTGTTTTGCCTTTTCTTCGTTTTGCAAACCTTGAGCTTGCTTTTTCTTTGCAAAAACCTTTTGGCAATCTTGAGAAACAGTAGACCTTCAAGAATATCTTTATTTCCAGCAAGGAAAAAATATTTTATTATGGGTACTAACCTCGCTAATCAGATTATGATTAGTTATGTATGAAGGGAGTTTTCAAGTGTGCGAGGGAAGATGATAAAAAGATTCAGGAGTGTCAAACGCTCAAGCTTGGGGATGCCCCCATGCACCCCCAAGAAATATTCAAGAAGACTCAAGCGTCTAAGCTTGGGGATGCCTCCGTGCATCCCCTTCTCCATCAACATTATCAGTTCGTCTTTCGTTCCACTATATTTTTATCACTTCATGTGTTATGTGCTATGCTTGGAGCGTCTTGCTTTTAGTTTCCTTTTTAGTTTTCTTTAGCTTTGCTTGCTTTTCATAACGAGTTGGAACTCAGCTTTCTTTGTGTGGGAGAGAAACACGCTCCACTTCAACCTAAAGCACAACATAGAATTTTCATGTCTATCCTTGCTGTGTGTGTTCTTTGTCTTTCAATAGCTACTATCATGCTTAGCTCTTAGTTTTCATGCTTTTCTTTTTAAAGAGCTTTTGTTTAGTTGGTTGCTGGAACTCTCTTGAGTTATCATGCTTATCTTGTTAAGAGAGTTGGATTCTGTTGCACTGGTTGATATGTCCATGATAAAAATGCTATGTGCATAATGGTGCTTAGTAGTTCATGTTTTCTTATGGTTAGTCTCAAATAGCTGGGAGGTTCTTAATGTGTTATTGGAGTACCAACATGATTTGTTTGCCTATGATGTGGTATGGTTTACTGATATCTTCCTCCAAGAATTTATTTTGATTGACTTGGCATATGCTCACGCATATTTAAGACTGTAAAGAAAGTCCATCAAGCCTTGATGATCTTTAATTTCTGAGTAGCGATATAACTTCCATGCCCAATTCAATGTTGCTTTGTCGCTCTGCATGATTATGACCGTCATTGCTCTCTTAGTTGGTCGCTCCCAGTCTTTTGCTAACCTTCACCTGTACTAAGCGGACTGACTGCTTGTGCATCCCAATCCTTTAAACCAGTTATGCCATATGAGTCCACCATACCTTTCTATACATGGTATTTACCTGCCATTCCTAACGAAGACTATCTTGTACCATCTCGAAATTAATCAAAAAAGCATTTCTCTTTTGTGCCTCTGTTTTAGCTCATGAGGAAGTAGTAGTTAATTCATGATCTTTTTAGGTTGGACAAGCTTCACCCCGGGATTGCATGTCTAATGTGCAAACCCATAATACGAGAAGGAACTGGCAATGAGTGCGCCCGGCTCATTAAAAAATAATACAACAAACAAACCCTCCTTCACGCTTTGTTCATGAGAAATCAGAAAACTTTGGCAGTGATAAACAAAGGAGATTAAGAGGATGTGATCGTCCTCATGTGGGAGTCGTTCCTCGAAACTTGTCCAGCTCAAGAAGTAATTGAGTTATCTACTAGCATTCGTTGACAAAATATGCATATCCCAAAAATAATTTTACCACTGTTTTAAAAACCAAGAGCTCTGGTACATGTTTAGTTTTTGTTTCCGACCACGGGTTTTCAACCTTGCCATCAAAAGCCACGGTTCAAGAGTCTCCACCTTCTTTAAAGCACCAACTATTGAGAGCATGATTGTCATTCTGAGTGTAATGTGCATTGTCCCAAAGTACCATTGTCTTTTGCATGATTATGATATCGTTTATTCTGAAATCATTGTATCTAGTCGTCACTTAAACTTTGGAGGTGCCCCTGCATTTATGTTTTGCTTCACTAAAGGGGGCAAGCGAGATACCACTTTATCATATTTGCACACCATGCTCACTACAAATCTATTGAGTGTTTCAGTATCATATTGTAAAACTTTCAGTTCTTTGTGATTTTCTCATGAGGTAACTTAATTACTACAGATTCATTGTCTCAGTAAGCTTTTGTCATGTGACTGTGAAAAGTTCTTATATGGTTAATAGCATGTCACCACAGAAATTATGCTTTTTATCATTTACCTACTCGAGGACGAGCAGGTATTAAGCTTGGGGATATTGATACGTCCAAAACGTATCTATAATTTCTGCTTGCTCCATGCCTCTTTTGTGTCATATTGCTATGATATTTATGCACCTCCATACACTTTTGATCATATTTGGACTAACCTATTAACTCAGTGCACCTCAGTGCCAGTTTCTGTTTTCTGCTGTTTTTGTATTTCAGGTTTTCCCATTACGTAAATTTCCAGAAAAATTCCGGGAAAAATATATAAAAAATCAGCGTTCCGGAAGCTTCCATGCGGCCAAAGTAGGGCCGGAGGGGGGCCACCAGGGCTCCAGGTGGCCAGAGGGCGCGCCCTCCCTCCTGGCCGCGCCGCCAGGGCGCCTGGGCCCCCCAGGCCTCCTCTGACGCCCCCCTTTGGCATATATTTACACCATGTCCCGAAACCCTCGAGCGCCGCCGCCGCGCTACCAAGATTGGGAGCACCAGGAGAACTCTTCCCGGCACCCTGCCGGAGGGGAGGATCACCACCGGGAGCCTCTCCACCACCATGGACGCCTCCCGGATGAGTTGTGAGTAGTCTCCCTTGGACCATGGGTCCATGACCAGTAGCTATGTGATATTCTCCTCCCCTCTTTGTTCTTCACCGATTAGACCTCGTGAGCTGCCCTACATTATCGAGGCACATATGCAATCCTTATGCTGTTGCTATGATGAGTTTGTTGGGATCCGATGGATTATGAGATTATGTTCAGATTGTTTGTGAGTAATATATTTGATTTACCTCTTTTATATTTATGTTCTTGAGTAATTCTTGCATGTTCTCCGTTGCTGTTTATTGCTTTGGCCAAGTAGTAGGTAGTAACTCCAAGAGGGAACGTTATGCTTGATTGTGGGTTCATGCCCCTCGATGACTAGCTTGAGTGACAGAAACATGAGTCTAGGGGATGTGCTGTTGCCACAAGGGGGAAAACAACGGTGCTTGTACTTGCGGGTGCAAGGATTGTTTACTTTACGCAAAGTTCTTTTAATGCAGTTGTCTGTTGCTTTGAGATTACACTATGGGTGGGACTCGCAACTTAATACCAGCGGGATGTTCTGGATAGATATCTCAAGGTGGATGATTAGTAGTAGATGCAGATGGATTTCGGTCTACTTGCCTTGGCGTACCGCCCATGCTTTTGAGCCTCTACCTTTCTTTGTAGCATAGTTAGCATTGCTTTACGCACATAATCCTGTCAATTGCCTAGTTGTAATTCGTTTACCTCGCTTAGCTGTTTTATCGTCTTTTGGGAGAGAGACATCACTAGTGAACATCATGGGACCCCGGTCCATATTACCATCACTGATCACATCCGCTATTTACTTTCTGTTCTTACTTACTAGTTGCAGTCATACCTATCGTTATTATCTCTTGTGTTTGATCCTTTGCAAACGACAAGGCCGGAGGGATTGACAACCTCTCTGTACTCGTTGGGAGCAATGTTATTTGTATCTGTGTGCAGGTCCTATCAATCGCTAAGTATCTGGCGCCGTTAACAGTTGACACCTTCTTGTTGAATCCCGGAGTCTTAGGGGAATTCGATCCTTGGTATCTTTGCCAAGGGAAAACTACCGCTACACTGCATCTCAAACCTTCCACTTGGGGTAACCAACGAGGGGCGAGAAGCCATCACGCCCCGCCCCGTCGCCGTCGCCCCGTCGCCGTCGCGCCGCCCCGCCCCACCGCGCGATGTGAGGTTTTTTTTTGTTTATATATAGTTGCTGTATATATATAGTTGATGTTTATATATATGTGTGTATATGTGTTATGTGTATATAGTTGCTGTATATATATTTTGTATTTGTATTTTTTTTTCTTAGGAATTTGCTAAATATATATGTTAAAAATGTTTTTTTCATAGAATGTTTTTTGTTTATATATAGATCATAGTTACAATTGTGATGTTGTTGTATGTGATGTGTATGTGATGTATATATATGTGTATGTGGCTATATAGTTTTTTGTTTATATATGCTAAATATTTATAGAAAGTTTTATATATGCAAAAGTTACAAATTTAGAAAAAGAAGGATAAGAAAGAAGAAAATAAGAAAGACTAAAGAAAGAAGAAGAGGAGAGGAAGAAGAGGAGAAATAAATAAGAAGAAGAAAAAAGAAGAAAAAAAGAGGAGAAGAAGAGAGGAATAGAGGAGAAGAAGATAATTCTCTTCTTCTCCTCTATTCCTTTCTTCTTCTCCTTTTTTTCTTTTTTTTTCTTCGATCTTCTCCTCTAGCGGTACCTTTTTTCTTCTTCTTCCTCTTTTTTTTTATCAGATATGTCGTTGTCGATATACACCCTCCCCGATAACTTCGACATTAGGGGGGAGTCGAGGGTTGTCGAGGGACCGAGGGTCGTCAAGGGTCGAGAGATCGCCGAGGGGTCGAGGGTCGTCGAGGGGTCGAGAGGCCGAGGGTCGAGGGGTCGAGAGGCCGAGGGTCGAGGGGTCGAGAGGCCGAGGGTCGTCGAGGGGCCACGGGTCGTCGAGGGACCGAGGGTCGAGGGGTCGAGAGAGGTTGCCTAGCTAGTGTCAAAGTATTGAAGAAATCCATGACTTCATCATTTGCCAGAAGTAACCGGGGCATGTTTGTACGAAGTTATGCAAAGTTGTTCTGGAACGAAGTTCCTGATAGGATAATCCGTCTTTTGTTACGAATTATCCTTTCTGGGACTCCGTTCCAAAACCACTTTG
>LR738715.1:816516282-816538170 GCA_902687465.1 Secale cereale
CGAGGGGTCGAGAGAGGTTGCCTAGCTAGTGTCAAAGTATTGAAGAAATCCATGACTTCATCATTTGCCAGAAGTAACCGGGGCATGTTGGTACGAAGTTATGCAAAGTTATTTTGGATTGGAGTTCCTGATAGGATAATTCGTCTTTTGTTACGAATTATCCTATCTGGGACTCCGTTCCAAAATAACTTTGGAGAGCTTCGTACCATCATGCGGCTGTTACTTTCGCCTAATGATGAAGTATTGGTTTTGTTGAATCCTTTGACACTAGACAACATGTGACATGAGGGGGTCTAGGGTTGTGGATCGCCGAGCAGTCGAGGGTCGTCCAGGGGTCGAGGGTCGGAGCTAGTTCTACGTTTGCCATTAATATATCCATCTGTCATGTTTGAATAATAATTGGCATGTTGTAAATATTTGTAGAAACTATGGATGACAACACCTGAGACCTAGCACAAGAAGCGATGTTGATGGACATAATCGCAGACGGACAAAATGCCGTCTTGTCGTTTCTCAACGACACCGATGAGCAGGTGGAAAGAGAGCTGCAGCTGGAAGATCTAGGCTATGATATTGATGGCTCCGGTGACCTAATGCACATGGAAGAAGTAGACCGTGAGGACGGCTCCGGTGACCCAATGCCGGTGCAAGAAGGAGACCGTGATGCTGGCTCCGGTGACCGAACCGAGTCCGGCCAGGAGGTATATATGTTAGTTAAGCCTGTGCTGACTAGTTAATCAATTGATGCATTCATTAACTCTCGTCTTTGTTCCTTTTTCTAGTCCTCCGGATCGAGCAAATCATCGGTAAAGAGACAAGGCGCGAAGAAAAAGTTGAGGCCGGATGAAAAGTTTGAGATCTCAGAAATCTCGCGCTCCGGCGAGCCGATTGAACCCATCCGGACAAAGAACGCATTTGTTAATCAGTGCGGGGTTCTGGTTAGGGACAAGATCCCGATCAGCATCCATCAATGGTTAAAGCCGGCTGCAAATGACGCTCGGGTGTCTTATGTCACTGATATGCAGAAAGAAGATCTTTGGAATGAGCTGAAGTCAAATTTCATCCTACCGCCAGAGGATGATCCGGCGAAACCAGTTAAAGAGGACTTAATCAAGTCTGCTGCTCTTTCGAAGATGGCAGACCAATTCAGGGCATGGAAGAAAAAACTGAATAAGTTTGTCAAAGATAAAAAGACTCTAGAATTCGTGGGCATATATGAGAAGATCAAAGATGACTGGCCCACATTTGTGGCCTATAAGACATCGGAAAAGAGTCAGAAGATGTCGGAGACAAACCGGATAAATGCTACGAAGAAGAAGCATCACCATCGCACGGGGTCAGGTGGCTACCTCAGAGCCCGGCCTAAGTGGGCCAAGGCTGAGAATGATCTGCTTGAGAAAGGGATCAAACCAGAGACAATGCAATGGCCAGACCGTTGCCGGACTTGGTTCTTCAGGCCTGGCGGAACCTTGGACCCTGTATCAGGGAGGTGCATTTGGACGGACAAGCAATTGGAAACACCACTCAGGAAGATGCGGCAGTATATCAAAGCAGCGCATGAAGGGACGTTCTTCCCCGACAGAGAGAACGACGAGCTGACAATGGCCCTCGGGAATCCTGAGCACCTGATACGTCCAAAACGTATCTATAATTTCTGCTTGCTACATGCCTCTTTTGTGTGATATTGCTATGATATTTATGCACTTCCATACACTTTTGATCATATTTGGACTAACCTATTAACTCAGTGCACCCCAGTGCCGGTTTCTATTTTCTGCTGTTTTTGTATTTCAGGTTTTCCCATTACGTAAATTGCCAGAAAAATCCCGGGAAAAATGTATAAAAAATCAGCGTTCCGGAAGCTTCCATGCGGCCAAAGTAGGGCCAGAGGGAGCCCACAGGGGCTCCAGGCGACTAGAGGGGGCGGCCCCCTCCTGGCCGCGCCGCCAGGGCGCCTGGGCCCCCCTTGCCTCTTCTGACGCCCCCCTTTGGCATATATTTACACCGCGTCTCGAAACCCTCGAGGACGGAACCCTTTTTCGCGATCTCATCTCTGTTCCGCCGCCGCCGCGCTTCCAAGATCGGGAGCACCAGGAGAACTCTTCCCGGCACCCTGCCAGAGGGGAGGATCACCACCGGGAGCTTCTCCACCACCATGGACGCCTCCCGGATGAGTTGTGAGTAGTCTCCCTTGGACCATGGGTCCATGACCAGTAGCTATGTGATGTTCTCCTCCCCTCTTTGTTCTTCACCGATTAGACCTCGTGAGCTGCCCTACATGATCGAGGCACATATGTAATCCTTATGATGTTGCTATGATGAGTTTGCGGGGATCCGATGGATTATGAGATTATGTTCAGATTGTGTGTGAGTAATATATTTGATTCACCTCTTTTATATTTATGTTCTTGAGTAATTCTTGCATGTTCTCCGTTGCTGTTTATTGCTTTGGCCAAGTAGTAGGTAGTAACTCCAAGAGGGAACGTTATGCTTGATTATGGGTTCATGCCCCTCGATGACTAGCTTGAGTGACAGAAACATGAGTCTAGGGGATGTGCTGTTGCCACAAGGGGGAAAACAACGGTGCTTGTACTTGTGGGTGCAAGGATTGTTTACTTTACGCAAAGTTCTTTTAATGCAGTTGTCTGTTGCTTTGAGTTTACAGTATGGGTGGGACTCGCAACTTAATACCAGCGAGATGTTCTGGATAGATATCTCAAGGTGGATGATTAGTAGTAGATGCAGATGGATTTCGGTCTACTTGCCTTGGCGTACCGCCCATGCTTTTGCGCCTCTACCTTTCTTGCAGCATAGTTAGCATTGGTTTGCGCACATAATCCTGTCAATTGCCCAGCTGTAATTCGTTTACCTCGCTTAGCTGTTTTATCGTCATTTGGGAGAGAGACATCACTAGTGAACATCATGGGACCCCGGTCCATATTACCATCACTGATCACACCCATTATTTACTTTCTGTTCTTACTTACTAGTTGCAGTCATACCTATCACTATTATCTCTTGCGTTTGATCCTTTGTAAACGACAAGGCCGGAGGGATTGACAACCTCTCTGTACTCGTTGGGAACAAAGTTATTTGTATCTGTGTGCAGGTCCTGTCAATCGCTAAGTTGCGCCGCTAGTAGTTGACACCTTCTTGTTGACCCTCGGATTCTCAGGGGATTCGATCCTTGGTATCTTTGCCAAGGGAAAACTACCGCTACACTGCATCTCAAACCTTCCACTTGGGGTAACCAACGAGGGGCGAGAAGCCATCAAGCAAAGTTTTCTGGCGCCGTTGCCGGGGACTCCACTCTTCAAGATAGGGGAGTTGCACGCTATCTTTTACCTTTGCTTTTTAGTCTTGTTAGTTTACCTTTCAGTTTTGCTTTAGTTCCCTTTATCAAAAATCACAAAAATAGTTATCTTGCTTGCTTGCTGCTATGGGTTCCACCGAGAACACCAAGTTGTGTGACTTCACTAGTCATAACAACGATGACTTTATCTGCACGCCTATTACTACACCTGCCACTTCAGCACCTTCTTATGAAATTAAACCTGCTTTACTGAACCTAGTTATGAAAGATCAATTCTCCGGTGCTGGAGATGATGCTGCTTTGCACTTAAACAATTTTGTTGAACTCTGTGATATGCAAAAGTACCAAGAAATAGATGGTAATATTGCTATGCTTAAGCTTTTTCCTTTCTCCTTGAGAGGAGGAGCTAAAATTTGGTTTCAATCTTTGCCTAGAAATAGCATAGATTCTTGGGACAAGTGCAAGGATGCCTTTATTGGGAAGTACTATCCACCTGCTAAAATTATCCAACTGAGGAGTAACATAATGAATTTTAAACAGTTGGATAATGAACACGTTTCCCAAGCTTGGGAACACATGAAATCTCTTGTCAAGAACTGCCCTACTCATGGTTTGACTACTTGGATGGTTATCCAAACTTTTTATGCAGGCTTGAACTTTACCTCGCGGAACTTGTTAGATTCGGCCGCGGGAGGAACCTTTATGTCAACTACACTTGGTGCTGCCACGAAGCTTCTCGATGAGATGATGACCAATTATTCCCAATGGCACACCGAACGCGCTCCAACAGGTAGGAAGGTAAACTCTGTCGAGGAGATTTCCTCCCTAAATGAAAAAGTTGACTTGATCATGTCTCTACTTTCCAAGCAATCTTCTATTGATCCTCGTGATGTTCCTTTAAATTCTTTGATTGCTCAAGAACAAGTAGATGTGAACCTTATCTCTAGAAACAATTTCAATAACAATGCTTATAGGAGTAATTTTGGTAGCAATCCTAGACCGTTCCCCTCTAATTCCTATGGGAACAACAATGCTTATCCTAGCACCAAGAACTCCACTTCTGAACTAGAGATTATGCTTAAAGATTTCATCACTACCCAAAAAGCCTTCAATAAGAGTGTAGAAGAAAAATTAGCCAAACTAGATGATCTCTCTTCGAAGGTAGACAATTTAGCCCATGAGGTAGAGTTGCTTAAAATTAGAACTTCCCCTCTTGAGGAGAGGAAGACCACTCCTATGAATGCTTTTCAAGTACAAATTAATGAAAACATTAGGATGTTGGCTAAACTTAAAGAGAGATGGGCTAGAGAAAAGGAGGAAGAAGATAGAATTAAGAACCTTCCTACCCACCACACTGTTGCTACTATCCAAGTTGTTGAGGATATCCAAACTCTTAGCACCCAATGCACTCCTGGTCCCATTGGACCTATTAATGGTGATGCTATGACCATAGAAACTACCAAACAAGTGAGCCTAAAGGACACCACTACCACTTTACTTGATAGTAGTGACCTCGATTTTGATAATTGCACCCTTTCTGAAGTTATTGATTTCCTTCACAAGATGTCTAGAGATCCCCGCACTAGCACACTCAATCTTGCCTTCACAGAGCATATCACTAATGCTCTCATCAAAGCTAGGGAGGAGAAACTTAGGGTAGAAGCCTCCATACCTAGAAAGCTAGAAGATGGTTGGGATCCTATGATTAAAATTAAGTTGAATAACTTCTCTTGCTATGCTTTATGTGATGTTGGAGCTAGTACCTCCGTTATGCCCAAAAGAATATATGATATGCTTAAATTGAAACCTTCTGATTCTTGTTCTTTTGGTGTTCGTCTTGTTGATTCTTCCATAAAGAAACCCTTGGGGAGGATCGACGATGTTCTTATCATTGTCAATGACAATTATGTTCCCGTTGATTTTACTATTATGGATATTGAATGTGAACCTTCTTGTCCAATTATTTTGGGGCGTCCTTTTCTTCGCACCGTTGGTGCCATCATTGACATGAAAGAGGGGAATATAAAATTCCAATTTCCTCTCAAGAAAGGGATGGAACACTTCCCTAGAAAAAATATTAAGTTACCTTTTGAGTCCGTTATACGGGCTAGCTATTCTTTTACTCTTGATAAAACTTGATCTCTTTGCATTATGCCTAGCTTAAAGGCATAAAAGAAAGCGCTTTTGGGAGGCAGCCCACAATGAATAAATTTTTTTTTTGCTTTTGTTGTGTCTTGATGTTTGTTACTACAGTAGCATCATCATTGTATCTTTACTTTTCAGCTTTGTGCCAAGTATAGCCTCTGATTGCAGTAAAGTTCAAAAGTTGTGACATGCTGTCCAGGAAACAGATTCTGTCCTTGGACAGAAAAATTCGTGTAAAATCACCAGATCATCTTTTTGGTCTGAAGTTTTTCGACAGCGTGCTCTATACAATTGGCTTTCGGGCGTCTGTTCTGAGTTTTTTTATTTAAGTTGCAGAAGTGCCCCGAAAAAATTATTTACTACCTGCTAGTCTGTTTTTCACAGATTCTGTCCTGTTTTGCCTTTCCTTCGTTTTGCAAACCTTGAGCTTGCTTTTTCTTTGCAAAAACCTTTTGGCAATCTTTAGAAACAGTATACTTTCAAGATTATCTTTATTTCCAGCAAGGAAAAAATATTTTATTAACGGGTACTAACCTCGCTAATCAGATTATGATGAGTTACGTATGAAGGGAGTTTTCAAGTGTGCGAGGGAAGATGATAAAAAGATTCAGGAGTGTCAAACGCTCAAGCTTGGGGATGCCCCCGTGCACCCCCAAGAAATATTCAAGAAGACTCAAGCGTCTAAGCTTGGGGATGCCCCCGTTCATCCCCTTCTCCATCAACGATTATCAGTTCGTCTTTCGTTCCACTATATTTTAATCACTTCATGTGTTATGTGCTATGCTTGGAGCGTCTTGCTTTTAGTTTCCTTTTTAGTTTTCTTTAGCTTTGCTTGCTGTTCATAACAAGTTGGAACCCATCTTTCTTTGTGTTGGAGAGAAACACGCTCGACTTCAACCTAGAACACAACAAAGGATTTTCATGTTTATCTTTGCTGTGTATGTTCTTGGTCTTTCAATAGCTAGTGTCATGATTACCTCTTAGTTTTCATGCTTTTCTTTTTAAAGAGCTTTTGTTTAGTTGGTTGCTGGAACCCTCTTGAGTTATCTTGCTTATCTTGTGAAGAGAGTTGTCTTCTGTTGCACTGGTTGATATGTCTATGATAAAAATGCTATGTGCATAATGGTGCTTAGTAGTTCATGTTTTCTTATGGTTAGTCTCAAATAGCTGGGGGGTTCTTAATGTGTTATTGAAGTACCAACATGATTTGTTTGCCTATGATGTGGTATGGTTTAGTGATATCTTCCTCCAAGAATTTATTTTGATTGACTTGGCATATGCTCACGCATATTTAAGACTGTAAAGAAAGTCTATCAAGCCTTGATGATCTTTGATTTCTGAGTAGCGATATAACTTCCATGCCCGATTCAATGTTGCTTTGTCGCTCTGCATGATTATGGCCGTCATTGCTCTCTTAGTTGGTCGCTCCCAGTCTTTTGCTAACCTTCGCCTGTACTAAGCGGACTGACTACTTGTGCATCCAAATTCCTTTAAACCAGTTATGCCATATGAGTCCACCATACCTTCCTATACATGGTATTTACCTGCCATTCCTAATGAAGACTATCTTCTACCATCTCGAAATTAATCAAAAAAAGCATTTCTCTTTTGTGCCTCTGTTTTAGCTCATGAGGAAGTAGTAGTTAATTCATGATCTTTTTAGGTTGGACAAGCTTCACCCCAGGATTGCATGTCTAATATGCAAACCCCTAATACGAGAAGGAACTGGCAAAGAGTGCGCCCGACTCATTAAAAGATAATACAACAAACAAACCCTCCTTCACGCTTTGTTCATGAGAAATCAGAAAACTTTGGCAGTGATAAACAAAGGAGAATAAGGGGATGTGATCGTCCTTGTGCGGGAGCCGTTCTTCGAAACTTGTCCAGCTCGAGAAGTAATTGAGTTATCTACTAGCATTCGTTGACGAAATATGCATACTCCAAAAATAATAATTTTTACCTCTGTTTTTAAAAACCAAGAGCTCTGGTACATGTTTAGTTTTTGTTTCCGACCACGGGTTTTCAACCTTGCCATCAAAAGCCACGGTTCGAGAGTCTCCACCTTCTTTAAAGCACCAACTATTGAGAGCATGATTGTCATTCTGAGTGTAATGTGCATTGTCCCAAAGTACCATTGTCTTCTGCATGATTATGATATCGTTTATTCTGAAGTCATTGTATCTAGTCGTCACTTAAACTTCGGAGGTGCCCCTGCATTTATGTTTTGCTCCACTAAAGGGGGCAAGCGAGGTACCACTTTGTCATGTTTACACACCATGCTCACTACAAATCTATTGAGTGTTTCAGTTCTTTGTGATATTCTCATGAGGCAACTTAATTACTAAAGATTCATTGTCTGAGTAAGCATTTGTCATGTGACTGTGAAAAGTTCTTATATGGTTAATAGCATGTCACCACAGAAATTATGCTTGTTATCATTTACCTACTCGAGGACGAGCAGGAATTAAGCTTGGGGATGTTGATACGTCCAAAACGTATCTATAATTTCTGCTTGCTCCATGCCTCTTTTGTGTGATATTGCTATGATATTTATGCACTTCCATACACTTTTGATCATATTTGGACTAACCTATTAACTCAGTGCACCCCAGTGCCAGTTTCTGTTTTCTGCTGTTTTTGTATTTCAGGTTTTCCCATTACGTAAATTGCCAGAAAAATCTCGGGAAAAATATATAAAAAATCAGCGTTCCGGAAGCTTCCATGCGGCCAAAGTAGGGCCAGAGGGGGCCCACAGGGGCTCCAGGCGACCAGAGGGGGCGGCCCCACTCCTGGCCGCGCCGCCAGGGCGCCTGGGCCCCCCTTGCCTCTTCTGACGCCCCCCTTTGGCATATATTTACACCGCGTCCCGAAACCCTCGAGGACGGAACCCTTTTTCACGATCTCATCTCTGTTCCGCCGCCGCCGCGCTTCCAAGATCGGGAGCACCAGGAGAACTCTTCCCGGCACCCTGCCGGAGGGGAGGATCACCACCGGGAGCTTCTCCACCACCATGGACGCCTCCCGGATGAGTTGTGAGTAGTCTCCCTTGGACCATGGGTCCATGACCAGTAGCTATGTGATGTTCTCCTCCCCTCTTTGTTCTTCACCGATTAGACCTCGTGAGCTGCCCTACATGATCGAGGCACATATGTAATCCTTATGCTGTTGCTATGATGAGTTTGCTGGGATCCGATGGATTATGAGATTATGTTCAGATTGTGTGTGAGCAATATATTTGATTCACCTCTTTTATATTTATGTTCTTGAGTAATTCTTGCATGTTCTCCGTTGTTGTTTATTGCTTTGGCCAAGTAGTAGGTAGTAACTCCAAGAGGGAACGTTATGCTTGATTGTGGGTTCATGCCCCTCGATGACTAGCTTGAGTGACAGAAACATGAGTCTAGGGGATGTGTTGTTGCCACAAGGGGGAAAACAACGGTGCTTGTACTTGCGGGGGAAAGGTTTGTTTACTTTACGCAAAGTTCTTTTAATGCAGTTGTCTGTTGCTTTGAGTTTACACTATGGTTGGGACTCCCAACTTAATACCAGCGAGATGTTCTGGATAGATATCTCAAGGTGGATGATTAGTAGTAGATGCAGATGGATTTCGGTCTACTTGCCTTGGCGTACCGCCCATGCTTTTGAGCCTCTACCTTTCTTGCAGCATAGTTAGCATTGGTTTGCACACATAAACCTGTCAATTGCCCAGCTGTAATTCGTTTACCTCGCTTAGCTGTTTTATCGTCATTCGGGAGAGAGACATCACTAGTGAACATCATGGGACCCCGGTCCATATTACCATCACTGATCACATCCGTTATTTACTTTCTGTTCTTACTTACTAGTTGCAGTCATACCTATCACTATTATCTCTTGCGTTTGATCCTTTGTAAACGACAAGGCCGGAGGGATTGACAACCTCTCTGTACTCGTTGGGAGCAAAGTTATTTGTATCTGTGTGCAGGTCCTGTCAATCGCTAAGTTGTGCCGCTAGTAGTTGACACCTTCTTGTTGACCCTCGGAGTCTCAGGGGATTCGATCCTTGGTATCTTTGCAAAGGGAAAACTACCGCTACACTGCATCTCAAACCTTCCACTTGGGGTAACCAACGAGGGGCGAGAAGCCATCAGCACCCTGGACGGACACGAGGCACGCCAGGCTCCCTTCCGTGGCGTGCTGGGTTTCCGGACGTAGGCGGCTACAAAAGCCACGAGAGGAGGAAGAAAATGGAGCAGACCGAACTGCAGGCGCTGCGGGCCAGAATACAAGCGATGGAGGAACGGGAAGCAAATCGGGACAAAAGAATTGCCGAAGTTTCCCCCGAAGCTACCCCGCCTTCTCAGCGGAGAAGCAGCATGGCTTCCACCGAGTTGCTTCAGCCGGAGCCTATCTTGACGGCTACTGCCAGGTATCCCGTGGATGCTATCACGGAGGCACAAAATTGCCACCTTATGGCGCAGTGGATGAATCTGAAGGTCAAGGCGGCTGCTGGCTCCGTTTATCCTACTGGACCCGGCGACACTTTTCACTGCCGGCCGATTCCAGAAGGATATGCTAGGGTGATGGTGGACGAAATTACGGAGGGATTTGAGGAGCTCCAGCTTGACCACCCTACCGGTGAAGAGGAGACACGGCTGGGTTCTTCACTGAAGATTCCATGCCTATGGCGGAAGGACCTCATCAACATTCTCAACTGGACGCCTCCGCCTCCTCCTCCTCCTCCTCCGGCGAGTCAGGGCACTCCGCCTCCTCCACCGCCTCCTCCACCGCCTCCTCTGTAGGGTAACGCAGCAGAAAACAAAAATTTCCGACCTACGCACCAGCCCAGGACCACTATGAAGACTGCATACAAGGTTTTGATCATATTCGTTACCGACTCGTAGAGCAGCGGAAGTAGAGTCGATGACGATCGTTGGTGCAGATCCCCGCAGCTAGGATTTACAACCTCCCAACCGCGAGGATGTATACCCTCATCCGCCCTTCGGACAGCCCTCCGGGAGGCAGTCGGACAGTCCCCCGGACGATGTCGCGGACAGCCCTTCGGGAGGACCTTCAAAACTCGAATGGTCACTCGGACAGCCCTACGGGAGGACTCACAGAACTCGGACCGTCACTTGGACAGCCCTTCGGGAGGCACTCTCAAAACAGCCCCTCGGGCACAAAGATCGAAACTACGACCTCTCTACGGGGTTGCACACATACGGTGTCATCTATCCGGCAGGGCTTCGCCGTCCAGAACTAGTTCCTGCCGGAACCCAGACAGCCTTTCGGCTCTACGAAACTCTTTTCGTGGGAGGGAGAGAAGAAGCCAGATCATTGCATGGCATGTGTATGAGAGAGCAAGGAGTGAGTGTGGAGGGCTGCCCCTCCATCTCTATTTATAGGCCAAGGCAAGGGGTGGGGTGGTGGAGGAAATACCAAACTACCCATGCTACATGTCCAACATGGAAGGGTAAAAAGGTAACACAAGGGGGGCACCAAGGGGACACTCCCATGGCAGCCCAACACCTTGTCCCCCCATGGGGGGGCCCCCCCCAACAAGCCACCAACATGTCTCCATGAAACATGCATGCTCCCTAGACAAAAAGCCACCAAACATGCAACCCCCGATTCGTGGGATCTTGTCCCCTCGCGCTGAGACAAGATGTTTTCCGCGAAACTTTTTTCTGAAAAATTCCAGAAGGTCCCAGAACATTTCCGGTACCCTCTAAAATTATTCTGGGCATGATCCGAAACATTTTCGGTGCTGTGGTTTTTATCAGCGGAAAGCATTAACAGCGGTTACGGCAGTTTCGGAACATTTCCGGTTTTTCTCTCTGAAAATTCCCAGAAGTTCCCAGACCAATTCTGGCACCCTCTGATAATTTCCATGCGGTGCCGAAACCCTTTTTGACCTAATAATATATTCCGAAACATATTTTCGGTTTTACCGAAACTCTTTCGGTGTTCTCTCTCCGGAACTCTTCCGTTGTCTCCGAAACTTTTTCGGTGATTTTCTCTCAGACTCCATGTCTAGTATTCAGCAGATAGATGACCCTTAAGCGTGTGACCCTATAGGTTCAGTGAAGTATAGACATGACCCGGAAACACTTCCGATCAATGATCAACATCGGAGCCGTGGACACCCATATTGACCCCCTATACCCACATGAATAAATATTCGAGTGAACCTCCAGTTGCTGTGTGCTATTCCTTTTGCTTCGCGATATGTCACAAACACCCGAGGTGAGATTTATTGCATCCCCGTGGGCAAACACTTTGTCCACTATGCAAGTTACCTCGTTACCGGTTTTGTTCTCTTTTCTCGTTTTCGTGTTCCGGCATCCCAGTGATCAAATCACCCTGTGTCTGGCCAGACGATGATGGATACCGTTACACCGAGAGGGCCCGAGTATATCTCTCCATCGTCGGAGGAGCAAATCCCAATCTTGAACTATCTCGTTACTTGCCATACTTTTCCATGAACCCGTAAGCCGCCGTAATAGCCACCCATTTACGGATGACGTTTAACAAACCCCAAAGTTCATGAAGCAAGCATGAAGAAACTCGATACTCTCATGGTCTAAGGAATTATGCAAACATTAACTTCCTGTGTTATTAACCATAAACTTGTGACGAATGTATCTCATAGCATAACATCAATTCGGGTCAATTCAACACAAATGTTCCTATAACATTGTGCCCTCAAAGTTGCTGGCATAGACATGCCCATGATCAGGAAAACAGAACCATCATGCAACACTTGAGCTAGTCTTAGAGGCCAGACTAGGAATACATTTTATCGTTTATTATTCCACACGTGCATATGAGTCTTCCTCCGAGCCTCGTTTTATTTGCAGACTCGAGAACCATAGCAGTTATAGCATGGAACATAAACCTAATTATGAACAGTGAGATAAATAATAGAATTTATTATTGCCTCTAGGGCATATCTCCTACAGACTCCCACTTGCGCTAGAGTCAATAATCTAGTCAATGCTAATGCACTTTACACCTATGACACATTGGTGTAAATATGCTTCGCTTGTGGTATAGCCTGATGTCCAACGGATCTGACGACTTCAGCTCCGTGTGTATCTTTGCATATCGTTCGCGTTTTCACGCCTTCACAAAATTCATATTTTGTGTGGATTTCGCTTTGTATGTATGCGAATCACAGGTCGAACCTGGATTCCTCAGACTGAGTTATGGAGCAACTACCTCAGTAGTGTCCCATTGACAAAAGCCATCTTGGAACCATACTAAGTTCATGAATGAACTATATGATTCAACATCTTCTTTGTCGCTTAAAAAACGGCAACATACTTCGCCTTTGTTATAGAATTCGCCACACTAACTTGTTTGGAACATTTTCCAACTAACTGTGCCACCACAATGTGTGTTACACAAAACCCTTAATTTAAATCGAAAATCGCACGGGGAAAAGATGAAGACTGTATCGATGTAACATTTTACAACGAACTCTTCATGATCTCCGCTTGCAAGAAACCATGTCATCAGTACTTACTCTAGTACTCAAAAACATCTTTCACTGTTGTCCCATGATCAGTACTTTGATCACTTAGGTATCCATACTCTCAACACCTTTGGAGTATCGGACATATCTGGTTGTTTTACATACCATGGAATACATGATTAATCCAAACACGAAGGTGTGTGGAATCTCCATCATGTATTTTGCTCATCGGTGTTTTTGGGACACCGAGTCTTGCAAAAACTCTTTCCATGTGACTTCGGCAAGAATCACTCCTTGGCGTTTTATATGCTAAAAGGTTTTAGCATCTTGTCAATATGTATTCATTGCTTAGCCCCATTAGGTAAATCTATCTTCATAGATCATCATGCCTAATATCAAGGCTATTTAGCCTAAGCACTTCATCGAAAAACTATTTCCTAATGAAGTCCTAATTCGTGTCAAGAAATTTATTTCCAATTACCAATGTGTCAAGCACACAAGGTTTTTAGAAATATTATTAAGCTCCCACTTACTTTCTTGAATTACAAGCATCTTCGTTACCCATTGATGAAGTCAAAACCCCTTTTGACCATTTCATCAAAACACGAAGATTCCAACTCCTTTTTGCTCTCTTTTGTCCATCGCTGGAACTCTGAAGTTTGCACACTTACTAGCATCCTTTGGATCGACAACCTACTTTGGACTGTATCACATACAAGTCCTAGGTTTCATTTCCATCAGATGGAAATCCTTTTGTCATCCATGTTTCATATCTCAAGATTGAAATATGTATTAATTGCTAGTTCAACCCGAACCGACTTTAAGCATCGCTACGATGAAACAACCTCATCGTAGTCAACTCCTTGAACTTGTTATTGCAACAAGTCGAGCTTTATGGATAAACATT
The DNA here is from genome assembly GCA_902687465.1 of Secale cereale. Taxonomy (NCBI): domain Eukaryota; kingdom Viridiplantae; phylum Streptophyta; class Magnoliopsida; order Poales; family Poaceae; genus Secale; species Secale cereale. Next base: position 816,530,104 of record LR738715.1, read on the forward strand.
TTTATCCGTATCAGTTTTAAGTTCCATAAATACTCGTTAGACTCTAAGTCTTCCGAAAGGTGTATCAAGGTTTTAATCTTGAATAACTTATATGGAAACTATCTCGGATTGTATTGGCATTTAGCCAATTCCGGAGTCAGGGCCCATCAACGCTTCCTTTGTGTATCATAGGTATACTGTTGTCCAACAACAATATCTCGTCTGCGCACCTGAGAGGTTTGCACGAGCCTTGCCTACGTGGTTCAGCTGCAAGTTCGACCGAAGTCCATACATTTTATTGTAGAGACTTTCGTATCAGTCGCAGTAGGAAACTCCGGAATTACTTCCAAGGTTTCTTTCCTTTGACCTGATGACGAAGATACTGTTATCTCGTCGAGTTTGCACTGTCCTCCCACTCACCTTTTGAAAGAACTATTCTCTTTAAAAGCATACCGTTTCGTGGCAAAACTATTTGCCTCGGTATAGTGAGGGAGGAATACCCAATTGCTTGGGATAACCTACAAAGTAGCACTTGTCTGATTTGGAATAGGTTTGTAACCTTTTACACAAGCCCCATATTCCAAATGTTAAGAAAAGATATAACATGGTTGGGCGTACCATACCATGGTGTCATTTCAACAGACCCGATGGAGCTCTTTTCAGTGTAAAAGCCGCAGTCTCTAAAGCATCACTCTTTAAAAGGGATAATGGCAAATTTATTTATGTCATCTTTGATCTCACCATGTCATAAATGGTTTGATTACATCTTCACAGACTTTTCACTTTGCAGTGGTGTTCCGGGAAGTGTAAGTTATGAAACAGCTTTCAAACCTCATCAGACATTCGCTAAACTTGTAACTCAAATATTCCTTTCTGCAATCGAATTGTAGAAACATAATTTTCTTGTTACAATAACTTCTACTTCATTTTTGAAAATAGATAAATCCACTACTAACAACATTTATCGGACTACACACATCAAATGTATGATCACCAATAAGTTTGTTACTCGTTCCTTATGGCCTGTGAACGGTATTTCAGTCACTTCACTTTTCGGAGGAAATTTGCAAGTGTCAGATGATTCAAAATCAAACGACTTCAAAATCCATCATAATGGAATTTTCCATGCGGGTTTCTCCAATGTGACCAAATGTAGTGCCACACTTGTGTGGTATTCTTTTAGTCTTGCGACATTTAGCGTCAGTGTTATGGATGTATCATATTACCATCAATATTCATAACATACATCCCATCTTGGATGGAAGCATGGCCCTTCATGTTATTCATAATACTAAACAACAATTGTTGTTCTTATGAACAACTCCTTTGCAACAAACATTGTGCAATGGGCTAGAGTGTATGAAACTCTAAAATGAATTGTGAAAGTAAACACAGAGGTAATATATTATTATCAACATTCATAACATACATCTCATTCATAATGAAAGTATGGCCCTTATGTTGTTCATAACACCGAACATCAGAAGTTCTCTTATGAACAACCTTCTTGCAAGATACCTTATGCAATGGGCTAGAGTGTGTAAAACTCTAAATGAATTATGAAAATTAATACAGACGGTAATACACCGATGGAAGGTATAGTAACATTTACTATGTTCCCTGTGTATACCTAAACCTCATTCCTGGCTAGTCTCTTAGGCCATAGTAGTTCTTACATCGAATTGCATCAGAATGCAATCGAGCGGGTATCTTTTGTGATTAACTCACAATACCCAAGAATTAGTGATTAACAGTTTAATCATAATTCCCAAGAACTATATCTTTGACCAGCCATCTATACATCAAAAACTTGTATGACATTCATACATGAGCTGGATATTCCAGTCTTCTTTCTATTTGCCTTTATACTTCTAACAGTTTAAACTTTTAGTATTTCTCCTACTTCCAGAAAAAACATCCAACTTCATCATATGAAAGGCTTTCTTCTGGATCCCTCTCTTATCAGTCAAATGCCTAGTAAACACTTTTACTAACAGTTTGCAAAACAAACATTGCTTTGGATATCACATATCTGTTAGCCTTTGTTTGTGTCTGAAAATGATTTTCAGATTCCATGAATATCATATAACTATCCAAACTTTCGAAGTTCGGGTCTCATGGAAGCAAACATATTGCACTTGACTGAAAACAGAATTCTAGCTTTTGGATCGAAGGACGAGAGTCACATGATCCATAGCATTAGCGGGAGAATACCGAAAGTATGCGATAGGACAAAGTCCTTCTCGGCACTCTTGAGGACAATCCTCACATTACGTTACCAACCGTAAAGTTTTAACCAGATATTTAACAGCTATTCAATTTTAATAGGGAAGGTGGAAATGCGAGCCATTATTCTACAACTATTATGCAAAAAACACTTAGACAGTGTTCAAAATAAATTGCACTGAGAATTAAACAAGTTAATTCAACAGTGCGCTCCCACTCCAATCAATATCTCTCATAATTGATTGTGAGCGATTCAAGATCCATGTTTTGATTATTTGTCATTGATGTTAGTCACCACTGATGACGAAAATCTCAACCGGTAGGCCAACCTGCCAATCACATCTCTATATGACTCTTGTTCATCTTTCGATGCGCGTGTTCCGAGCTCAGGACGATCCTGCCATGAACGTCAAGACAACCAAGTGATCTTGCTGCGAGGTCTGACCTCACCCGCCTCACACTTCTCAATTCGTTCGTACCCATGTTAGTCATGGCGCACCCCGAAAAGATAGGTGCCGTGACGGTGCTACACTTGGGAGAACACTAACTACTTGATATTTTTGTGAGAGATCACCCTAATAAAAACGACTACCGCGCAATCAAGAAGGGTGCATTATAAGGGATAAACATCTCAGGCAATTCATAATAGCATGATATGGTATAGCCCTTTCTGACGGAGAAGTCTTGTATTTCTTCGTCTTCGGCACTCGCGTCGGTATTCACCTTCGCGAAGATTGCCACCACCTTGTCGATGCACCAGATAATATTGCTATCTCTATAGCTAATAAAATAAATGCATTACACAAGGTTGACACGCAGGTCATTAAAGTGCAATCATATGGCTCCAGCCATCATGCCGAATCATGACACGCAGGTCATGTTAATTAATTTACATCATATAGTCATCTCATACATAATCAAATTATTATGAGCTCTGCTATACCACATCACATGCACATGCAAACCCTCCTGCAAAACCAAGTTAGACGCCTCTAATCGGTTCATACAAAAGTTTATCTTACGTGGCTTCTAAGGTTTCGAAACAAACCGAAGCTACCAACGTCCATCATCAAGCATGATAATTCAAGTCGCTAGATTAACTTTTGCGGGGTGTATGAAACACGAGATAATAAAATCTCGAGCCCCATACTGAACTTCGTCATACGCATGACCCCTGTGCAGATCATATCTGCATTGCCCTTTCGTCTGCGAAACATCCATCTTTCTTTGACTAAAGTGGAACCCAAAGAACTGTTAGCACTTCGTTGATCTGTCAATCAGCATACTCAGGAGCAGCATGAAAGGATCGCGGATTGCCAGAACTTTGTCAGATTCCACAATGCTGTCAAGATCAGGACTACGCAAATTTAAGGGAAGCAACAAGAACACCGGGTAACAGATTTCATCTGCTACCCGCACAAATAATTTTCTGTAATAGATCTTATCTACTACCTAATTATATTGTGCAACACCCATACATCTCCATGTATTCTAGATCGCAACCTGCATCTACGCATAGCACGGCTCTGATACCACTGTAGGGTAACGCAGCAGAAAACAAAAATTTCCGACCTACGCACCAGCCCAGGACCACTATGAAGACTGCATACAAGGTTTTGATCATATTCGTTACCGACTCGTAGAGCAGCGGAAGTAGAGTCGATGACGATCGTTGGTGCAGATCCCCGCAGCTAGGATTTACAACCTCCCAACCGCGAGGATGTATACCCTCATCCGCCCTTCGGACAGCCCTCCGGGAGGCAGCCGGACAGTCCCCCGGACGATGTCGCGGACAGCCCTTCGGGAGGACCTTCGAAACTCGAACGGTCACTCGGACAGCCCTACGGGAGGACTCACAGAACTCGGACCGTCACTTGGACAGCCCTTCGGGAGGCACTCTCAAAACAGCCCCTCGGGCACAAAGATCGAAACTACGACCTCTCTACGGGGTTGCACACATACGGTGTCATCTATCCGGCAGGGCTTCGCCGTCTAGAACTAGTTCCTGCCGGAACCCAGACAGCCTTTCGGCTCTACGAAACTCTTTTCGTGGGAGGGAGAGAAGAAGCCAGATCATTGCATGGCATGTGTATGAGAGAGCAAGGAGTGAGTGTGGAGGGCTGCCCCTCCATCTCTATTTATAGGCCAAGGCAAGGGGTGGGGTGGTGGAGGAAATACCAAACTACCCATGCTACATGTCCAACATGGAAGGGTAAAAAGGTAACACAAGGGGGGCACCAAGGGGACACTCCCATGGCAGCCCAACACCTTGTCCCCCCATGGGGGCCCCCCCCCCCAACAAGCCACCAACATGTCTCCATGAAACATGCATGCTCCCTAGACAAAAAGCCACCAAACATGCAACCCCCGATTCGTGGGATCTTGTCCCCTCGCGCTGAGACAAGATGTTTTCCGCGAAACTTTTTTCTGAAAAATTCCAGAAGGTCCCAGAACATTTCCGGGACCCTCTAAAATTATTCTGGGCATGATCCGAAACATTTTCGGTGCTGTGGTTTTTATCAGCGGAAAGCATTAACAGCGGTTACGGCAGTTTCGGAACATTTCCGGTTTTTCTCTCTGAAAATTCCCAGAAGTTCCAAGACCAATTCTGGCACCCTCTGATAATTTCCATGCGGTGCCGAAACCCTTTTTGACCTAATAATATATTCCGAAACATATTTTCGGTTTTACCAAAACTCTTTCGGTGTTCTCTCTCCGGAACTCTTCCGTTGTCTCCGAAACTTTTTCGGTGATTTTCTCTCAGACTCCATGTCTAGTATTCAGCAGATAGATGACCCTTAAGCGTGTGACCCTATAGGTTCAGTGAAGTATAGACATGACCCGGAAACACTTCCGATCAATGATCAACATCGGAGCCGTGGACACCCATATTGACCCCCTATACCCACATGAATAAATATTCGAGTGAACCTCCAGTTGTTGTGTGCTATTCCTTTTGCTTCGCGATATGTCACAAACACCCGAGGTGAGATTTATTGCATCCCCGTGGGCAAACACTTTGTCCACTATGCAAGTTACCTCGTTACCGGTTTTGTTCTCTTTTCTCGTTTTCGTGTTCCGGCATCCAAGTGATCAAATCACCCTGTGTCTGGCCAGACGATGATGGATACCGTTACACCGAGAGGGCCCGAGTATATCTCTCCATCGTCGGAGGAGCAAATCCCAATCTTGAGCTATCTCGTTACTTGCCATACTTTTCCATGAACCCGTAAGCCGCCGTAATAGCCACCCATTTACGGATGACGTTTAACAAACCCCAAAGTTCATGAAGCAAGCATGAAGAAACTCGATACTCTCATGGTCTAAGGAATTATGCAAACATTAACTTCCTGTGTTATTAACCATAAACTTGTGACGAATGTATCTCATAGCATAACATCAATTCGGGTCGATTCAACACAAATGTTCCTATAACATTGTGCCCTCAAAGTTGCTGGCATAGACATGCCCATGATCAGGAAAACAGAACCATCATGCAACACTTGAGCTAGTCTTAGAGGCCAGACTAGGAATACATTTTATCGTTTATTATTCCACACGTGCATATGAGTCTTCCTCTGAGCCTCGTTTTATTTGCAGACTCGAGAACCATAGCAGTTATAGCATGGAACATAAACCTAATTATGAACAGTGAGATAAATAATAGAATTTATTATTGCCTCTAGGGCATATCTCCTACATCCTCCTCCGGCGAGTGACGATCAGGGCACTCCGGCTCCTTCTCCGGCGCGTGGCGGCACTCCGCCTCCTTCGCCGCCGGCGCGCCCGAGCAGCCAGCCTACTCCTCCTTCTCCGCCTAGTCAGCAAGGGCGGAAGAGACCTGCCGCCGCTCCGGCTGCTCCTGCTCCGGCGCGTAAGCAAGGAAAAAAGACAGCCGCTTCGTCTGGTCTGGCGACGTCTAGCAGTACAGCCAGAGGCGGGAGGCGATGCAGATTCGGTCCTTCTCTCACGCCTCAGGAGAATTTACCATATGAGAGGTCTGACGAGGAAAACACGAAGATAGCTCAAGGCGAAGTGAAGGACTGGCTTGAAGGGTTTAAAGCACAGAGACATCCACCTCCGGAGGAGAAGATAGATGCAGTGAAAGCAAAGCACACTCTTGCTGCCCTGAAGCAACCAGCGAAAAGTAAGCCGAAGGGCAACTATGACCGCATGATTCAAAAGTCATTTCAAGAAGTGAAGCGGTCGGGAAGTACTAAAAGTGATCAAAGGTTAGCAGAAGGACGAGCTGGGAAACAAATTGCCCAGCTCGGCGAACAAGCGGACCAATCGTGCCCCCCGCTCAAGGTGTCTAGCGACATGGTCGCTAATGATCCGAGGATGGTGTCCGGTTATACCAATCTTGGAGATTACGTGTCCGATGATGTACAATATGATTTCTTGGACGTGCAAATAGAAAGATACGAGTACAAAAACCTCTCGTCAAAAATGAAAGATCTCTATCAACGAATATGCGAAGATTGCATGATTGGTACTTGAAAATCTCCAGAGAGTCTGGGGGAGGGATAACTTGTATTTGAGAGTTAAACCGGAGCATGACCTCGTTGGAATTGAACTGTTGCCTGTTCCATTTGAGGAGTTCTATCAGTTTTTCAATCAATTGGCCCTCGATAAAACAACGGTCACCTGCTACTGTCTGTAAGTAGTACTACTTCTGTCATTAAGTCTCTCTATATAGCTGATCTTCATTGCATGTATTTATAATTATCCTCACTATATTATGTAGATTGAAGATCGTCGAATTGAAGAAAAGACAAGTACGTGATATTGGTTTCATTAACACATACCTCATAGATGTAACCAAGGTTAAATTGCGTCCCTTAGATACCGAGACCAACTTGCTACGATCGTTGGTGTTAAATGAAAACAAAGATATAATACTCTTTCCTTGAAACTTCAAGTGAGTGTTACTGTCTTGTGCATATTTGGTTTCCCTTATATATCAGTCAAGGTTATAGTAATGTAATTGATGAGTTCATGCATGCGTGCGCAGCTTCCACTATATTCTCTTAGAGATTAAGCTTGAGAACGGAGGAGTAACTGTCTTGGACTCTAAACGTAAAGATCCCGAGGAGTATGCGGACATGACTCAAATGCTCGACAGGTAAGTTAAATCGATCAATATTATCCACCATGCATATCAGTAACTTCATTTCTGATATCAAGTAATTGTTTTCCTTGTCTGGCAGGGTTTGGAGAAAATTCACCAAAAAAGCTCCGGGACTGCCGAAGAAGCTAGAATTTAGATACCCGAAAGTAAGTACTATATAGTAGCATGTTCCGCGCACGCATCTCCTATATCTTGATTCAAGCGCTAGTTTCATCAATACCATTTGGCATTCTTGCTTATCAGTTTGATTGACCTCTATTTCTTGTAAAGTGGTTGTGGCAGGAACCCGGGAATGATTACTGTGGATACTACATTTGCGAGTCCATCCTCCACACGACCTGTGAGCGCGGCTATTCTGAAGCACATTTTGAAGTGCGTAAGCAATTAATAATATTCACAAATTTATAGCATCATTTCATGTATTGACCCCCTACTTCAAATTAGATGTTTCGGATGCGGGATGAACTCCTAACACCAGATCGTCTGCGAGCAATTCAAGAGGAATTGGAGGCATTCTTCCTTGAACACGTGATCGCGCCAGACGGAGAATACTATGTGGACCATGCGTCCATCCTATAGGAGATTATATTTGTAAGAGATAATTATTGTATATATGTACCCGGTAGTGTCGGATAGATATATGAGAACTTGTTTTTCGACCAATCTCTCGAAGAAGGAGAGGTGGTCGATATTACTTCTCTTTGTATGCATATATATATATATATATATAT
>LR738715.1:816538325-816548997 GCA_902687465.1 Secale cereale
TATTGATTATACGATCTTCTGTTTCCTTCGTTTGCTTTACTAGCTAGCTAGCTAGCTAGCGTGTCTAGTCCTCTCTATACGTATGTGTAGTACGTAGCGTCGACCAAGCACAGACATAAGAGAGGACACTTCTCTCTATCAATTAGCTAGCTAACACAATATGAAACACCTAAATTAACCCCCCAAAACCTCCAACCCCCTCCCCTTTCAAAAAAACAAAACAAAAACCACAGCCACAGAAATGCTGACGCGTGGATGCCTTTTGGTCCCGGTTGGTGCCACCAACCGGGACCAAAGCCCCTCCTGCCTGGGCTCGGCGCACAGGCCACGTGGACACCCATATGCCCCGGTTCTGGATTGAAGCGGGACTAAAGGGTCAGAGCATTAGTACCGACACTTTTGTCCCGGTTTAGGTACCGGGGCTAAAGGCCCAAACGAACCGGGTCTGATGACCCTTTATCTACTAGTGAAATGAGCACATCAAGATTCCAAACTGTACGCCGCTGATACGTTCAAAACATATCTATAATTTCTGCTTGCTCCATGCCTCTTTTGTGTGATATTGCTATGATATTTATGCACTTCCATACACTTTTGATCATATTTGGAATAACCTATTAACTCAGTGCACCCCAGTGCCAGTTTCTGTTTTCTGCTGTTTTTGTATTTCAGGTTTTCCCATTACGTAAATTGCCAGAAAAATTCCGGGAAAAATATATATAAAATCAGCGTTCCGAAAGCTTCCATGCGGCCAAAGTAGGGTCGGAGGGGGGCCACCAAGGCTCCAGGCGGCCAGAGGGCGCGCCCCCCCTCCTGGCCGCGCCGCTAGGGCGCCTGGGCCCCCCAGGCCTCCTCTGACGCCCCCCTTTGGCATATATTTACACCGCGTCCCGAAACCCTCGAGGACGGAACCCTTTTTCGCGATCTCATCTCTGTTCCGCCGCCGCTGTGCTTCCAAGATCAGGAGCACCAGGAGAACTCCTCCCGGCACCCTGCCGGAGGGGAGGATCACCACCGGGAGCCTCTCCACCACCATGGACGCCTCACGGATGAGTTGTGAGTAGTCTCCCTTGGACCATGGGTCCATGACCAGTAGCTATGTGATGTTCTCCTCCCCTCTTTGTCCTTCACCGATTAGACCTCGTGAGCTGCCCTGCATGATCGAGGCACATATGTAATCCTTATGCTGTTGCTATGATGAGTTTGCTGGGATCTGATGGATTATGAGATTATGTTCAGATTGTGTGTGAGTAATATATTTGATTTACCTCTTTTGTATTTATGTTCTTGAGTAATTCTTGCATGTTCTCCATTGCTGTTTATTGCTTTGGCCAAGTAGTAGGTAGTAACTCCAAGAGGGAACGTTATGCTTGATTGTGGGTTCATGCCCCTCGATGACTAGCTTGAGTGACAGAAACATGAGTCTAGGGGATGTGTTGTTGCCACAAGGGGGAAAACAACGGTGCTTGTACTTGCGGGTGCAAGGATTGTTTACTTTACGCAAAGTTCTTTTAATGCAGTTGTTTGTTGCTTTGAGTTTACACTATGGGTGGGACTCGCAACTTAATACCAGCGAGATGTTCTGGATAGATATCTCAAGGTGGATGATTAGTAGTAGATGCAGATGGATTTCGGTCTACTTGCCTTGGCGTACCGCCCATGCTTTTGAGCCTCTACCTTTCTTTGTAGCATAGTTAGCATTGGTTTGCGCACATAATCCTGTCAATTGCCCAGTTGTAATTCGTTTACCTCGCTTAGCTATTTTATCGTCTTTTGGGAGAGAGACATCACTAGTGAACATCATGGGACCCCGGTCCATATTACCATCACTGATCACATCCGCTATTTACTTTCTGTTCTTACTTACTAGTTGCAGTTATACCTATCACTATTATCTCTTGCGTTTGATCCTTTGTAAACGACAAGGCCGGAGGGATTGACAACCTCTCTGTACTCGTTGGGAGCAAAGTTATTTGTATCTCTGTGCAGGTCCTGTCAATCGCTAAGTATCTGGCGTCGTTAGCAGTTGACACCTTCTTGTTGAATCTCGGAGTCTCAGGGGAATTCGATCCTTGGTATCTTTGCCAAGGGAAAACTACCGCTACACTGCATCTCAAACCTTCCAATTGGGGTAACCAACGAGGGGCGAGAAGCCATCAAGCAAAGTTTTCTGGCGCCGTTGCCGGGGACTCCACTCTTCAAGATAGGGGAGTTGCACGCTATCTTTTATCTTTGCTTTTTAGTCTTGTTAGTTTACCTTTCAGTTTTCTTTATGTCTTTTCACTAGTTTTGCTTAATGGAAAACAACAAAAATATGAGAGAGCTTTATAAGGTCTACCTTGCTTTGGGACATGATGTGTTTGAAGAGAAAATTAAAAAACCTATGAAAGTTTATTATTTGCATAACAACCATGATGGTTATGATTGCTTTACTCTCAATATTCCTAATGAGAAAGATTTTGCTTATATTGTTGAGTTTATTCGTGATCCCACTGAAAATTACTATGAGAAGGGAACATATGCTTATAGATATTTCAATAATATCAAGGTCCCTCTCTTTATGTTGAAGGTTTTGAAGCTGCACTTGTTTTGTCTTCCTATGCTTATTGGTTTGTGCTTCAATGAATTATTATATTGCAATATTCCTATGCATAGGAAGCATGTTAGGCTTAAATGTGTTTAGTATTTTCTTCTTGATGCTCTCTTTTGTTCTTCAACTCTTATTCCTACGAGAGCATCATTAAAGTCTTAAGCCTATCTTTATGGCTATAAAGAAAGAGCTCTAGGGAAACAACCCTTGTTGTCTTTGCTTTCAGTTTGTTCTTTCAGTTTTAGTGGTCTTGATGTTTGTTAATACTGTAGCATCATCGTTGTATCTTTACTTTTCAACTTTGTGCCAAGTTTAGCCTCTGATTGCAAGAAAGTTCAAAAGTTGTGACGTGCTGTCCAGGAAACAGATTCTGTCCTTGGATAGAAAAATTCGTATAAAATCACCAGATCATCTTTTTGGTCTGAATTTTTTCGACAGCGTGCTCTATACAATTGGCTTTCGGGCGTCTATTCTGAGTTTTTTGATTTGAGTGGCAGAAGTGCCCCGAAAAAATTATTTACTATCTGCTGGTCTGTTTTCACAGATTCTGTCCTGTTTTGCCTTTCCTTCGTTTTGCAAACCTTGAGCTTGCTTTTTCTTTGCAAAAACCTGTTGGCAATCTTGAGAAACTGTAGACAAGAATATCTTTATTTCCAGCAAGGAAAAATTATTTTATTATGGGTACTAACCTGGCTAATCAGATTATGATGAGTTATGTATGAAGGGAGTTTTCAAGTGTGCGAGGGAAGATGATAAAAAGATTCAGGAGTGTCAAACGGTCAAGCTTGGGGATGCCCTGATGCACCCCCAAGAAATATTCAAGAAGACTCAAGCGTCTAAGCTTGGGGATGCCCCCGTGCATCCCCTTCTCCATCAACATTATCAGTTCGTCTTTCGTTCCACTATATTTTTATCACTTCATGTGTTACACTAGTAGAAAACAGGGCATTGGACCAGGCCTGTCCAGCCCATTAGCCCCGGTTCAATCTAGAACCGGGTCCAATGGGGGCACTGGACCCGGTTCGTGAGCCCAGGGGGGCGGCCGGGCCACGTGGGCCATTGGTCCCAGTTCGTTTGGACCTTTTGGTCCCGGTTGGAGCGACAAACCGGGACCAATGGCTCTTGGTCCTGGCCCACCACCATTGGTCCCGGTTAGTGATATGAACCGGGACCAAAGGCTCCCCTTTAGCCCCGGTTCATAGCACCAACCGGGACCAATGAGGTCCTATATATAACCCCTCACTCAAGAGCAGAGCACACTGCTCTTTTTTTTCTGGCCGAGGAGGAGAGGGGTTAGTGGTTCTCTAGCTCACCTCCTATGCACACGACGTGTTCGGTGGAATGCCCGAGCCACACTAGTTAAGCTTTTCTCCTCTCGAAGCTCTATTTTCTTCGAGATTTGTCTAGGTTTAGCGGTCCGTCACGTCCCGTCCCCGTCTTCGCCGCCGTCGATCGCCCCCGCCGATCTCGTCACCGGCACCACCGTGGTGAGCCTCTTGTTATGTCCATGCTTTTCTTACTTTTATTATTGCTTGTTATTATTGCTTTAGATAGATATTTGTCTAATTTTCTTACGTTTATTATTGCTTGTTATTATATAGTGCGATGGTTTTGATATCCGCCCACGTGGGCCCTCGTCCTGTCTACAATTCGGATGTGGTATATTATCTTTAATTTATAACTAATTATTTTAGTGTTTATGATAGTTATGCCGACCAACCTGACATGCATAGATGTTTTATTATGTCTAGGAGGTAGTTGAACCGGAAATTCCAACCGACCCTCTTGTGGAGAGGTTAAATTTAGTTGAAGAGGAAAACATTTCCTTAAAGAAAAAATTGGAAAAAATGGAGGAGGAGAAGATGGAATTGGAGTTGCATGTTGCGGAAGTCATCGATGATCACAAGATCAAGATGGACCCTATTGTCGAGAGGTTAAATTTAGTTGAAGAAGAAAACAAATTCTTGAAGGAAAAAATAGAAAAAATTGTGGACGAGAAGATGATATTGGAGTTGCATGTTGCGGATGTCGTCGATGATCACAAGATCAAGATGGATGCAATGTGGTTGAAGATTAAAAAGATTAGAAAATATGCCATTCATACCGAGGCTTGGTATCATTATGCCGTTGGATCAATTGTTACCTTGGTTGCGATTATGATCGCATTTGTTTTCGCATTGAAAATTTTTACATAGTTTCGATGTGTATGGAGAGCTATATGTTGTTAGATGAGAACTATATATGTATGTACTTTGGTTTTACTGTGATGATGAACTTTTATCCATTTGGTCACTTAATTATCTATTTATGATGTTCTGTAATGGTTTTTGACACACTTAATTATATATAAATGCACGCAGATGAACCGGCAATGGATGTACGGTGACAGACACACCTCCGAGTACATTAAGGGCGTGCATGAGTTTCTAAATGCGGCTGAGGCAAAGAAGCAGAATGGTTTTATGTGTTGTCCATGCACTAAATGTGTGAATACGATGTCTTACTCTAACCGGAAAATCCTTCACTCCCACCTGCTTTACAAGGGTTTCATGCCACACTATAATGTTTGGACGAGGCACGGAGAAATAGGGGTTATGATGGAAGACGGCGAAGAAGAAGAGTATGATGACAACTATGTGCCCGCTGAATACGGTGATGCTGCAATGGGGGGAGCTGGTGAAGATCAAGAGGAACCAGACGATGTGCCCAATGATGCTGCAACGGGTGAAGCTGCTAAAGATCAAGAGGAACCAAATGATGATCTCCGCCGGGTCATTGTCGATGCAAGGATACAATGCGAAAGTCAAAAGGAGAAGCTGAAGTTCGATCGCATGTTAGAGGATCACAAAAAAGGGTTGTACCCCAATTGCGAAGATGGCAACACAAAGCTCGGTACCGTACTGGAATTGCTGCAGTGGAAGGCAGAGAATGCTGTGGCTGACAAAGGATTTGAGAAGCTACTGAAAATATTGAAGAAGAAGCTTCCGAAGGATAACGAATTGCCCGACAGTACATACGCAGCAAAGAAGCTCGTATGCCCTCTAGGATTGGAGGTGCAGAAGATACATGCATGCCCTAATGACTGCATCCTCTACCGCGGTGCATACAAGGATCTGAACGCATGCCCGGTATGCGGTGCATTGCGGTATAAGATCAGACGAGATGACCCTGGTGATGTTGATGGCGAGCCCGCCAGGAAGAGGGTTCCTGCGAAGGTGATGTGGTATGCTCCTATAATACCACGGTTGAAACGTTTGTTTAGAAACAGAGAGCATGCCAAGTTGATGCGATGGCACAGTGAGGACCGTAAGAAAGGCGGGAAGTTGAGAGCACCCGCTGACGGGTCGCAGTGGAGAAAAATCGAGAGAAAGTACTGGGAGGAGTTTGCAAAGGACGCAAGGAACGTATGGTTTGCTTTAAGCGCGGATGGCATTAATCCTTTCGGGCAGCAGAGCAGCAATCACAGCATCTGGCCCGTGACTCTATGTATGTATAACCTTCCTCCTTGGATGTGCATGAAGCGGAAGTTCATTATGATGCCAGTTCTCATCCAAGGCCCTAAGCAACCCGGCAACGACATTGATGTGTACCTAAGGCCATTAGTTGAAGAACTTTTACAGCTGTGGAATGGAAACGGTGTACGTGCGTGGGATGAGCATAGACAGGAGGAATTTGACCTAAAGGTGTTGCTGTTCGTGACCATCAATGATTGGCCCGCTCTCAGTAACCTTTTAGGACAGACAAACAAAGGATACCACGCATGCACGCACTATTTAGATGACACTGAAAGTATATACCTGGACAAGTGCAGGAAGAATGTGTACCTGGGCCATCGTCGATTTCTTCCGACCAACCATCAATGTCGAAAGAAAGGCAAGCATTTCAAAGGCAAGGTAGATCACCGGAAGAAGCCCGCCATGCGTACCGGTGATCACGTACTTGCTATGGTCAATGATTTACACGTAATCTTTAGAAAGGGCCCCGGCGCACTAGCTGTTCCGAATGACGCTGAGGGACACGCACCCATGTGGAAGAAGAAATCTATATTTTGGGACCTACCCTACTGGAAAGACCTAGAGGTCCGCTCTTCAATCGACGTGATGCACGTGACGAAGAACCTTTGCGTGAACCTGCTAGGCTTCTTGGGCGTGTATGGAAAGACAAAAGATACAGCTGAGGCACGGGAGGACCTGCAACGTTTGCACGAAAAAGACGGCATCCCTCCGAAGCAGTATGAAGGTCCTGCCAGCTATGCTCTTACGAAAGAAGAGAAAGAAATCTTCTTTGAATGCCTGCTCAGTATGAAGGTCCCGACTGGCTTCTCGTCGAATATAAAGGGAATAATAAATATGGCAGAGAAAAAGTTCCAGAACCTAAAGTCTCATGACTGCCATGTGATTATGACGCAACTGCTTCCAGTTGCACTGAGGGGGCTTCTACCGGAAAACGTCCGATTAGCCATTGTGAAGCTATGTGCATTCCTCAATGCAATCTCTCAGAAGGTGATCGATCCAGAAATCGTACCAAGGCTAAGGAGTGATGTGGCGCAATGTCTTGTCAGTTTCGAGCTTGTGTTCCCACCATCCTTCTTCAATATCATGACACACGTCCTAGTTCATCTTGTCGACGAGATTGTCATTCTGGGGCCCGTATTTCTACACAATATGTTCCCCTTTGAGAGGTTCATGGGAGTCCTAAAGAAATATGTCCGTAACCGCGCCAGGCCAGAAGGAAGCATCTCCATGGGCCATCAAACAGAGGATGTCATCGGGCTTTGTGTTGACTTCATTCCTGGCCTTAATAAGATAGGTCTCCCTAAATCACGGTACGAGGGGAGACTGACTGGAAAAGGCACGCTTGGAAGGGACTCAATAATATGCAGGGACGGATATTCTTGGTCTCAAGCACACTACACAGTTCTACAGAACTCTACATTAGTGACCCCGTATGTCGATGAACACAAGAACAGTATGCGCTCCAAACACCCGGTGCAGTGCGACGACTGGATTACATGTGAACACATCAGGACTTTCAACAGTTGGTTGGAAACACATCTCAGAGGTGACAACACTGTTTGTGATGAGTTGTACTTGTTGTCCAGGGGACCATCTTCGACTGTATTGATTAACAAAGGATACGAGATAAATGGGAATTCATTTTACACGATTGTCCAAGATCAAAAGAGCACCAACCAAAACAGCGGTGTCCGCTTTGATGCAACAACCGAGAGGGGAAAGGACACATATTATGGTTACATAGTGGACATATGGGAACTTGACTACGGACATGATTTTAAGGTCCCTTTGTTTAAGTGCAAATGGGTCAATCTGTCAGGAGGCGGGGTACAGGTAGACCCACAGTACGGAATGACAACAGTGGATCTGAAAAATCTTGGATACACTGACGAACCGTTCGTCCTAGCCAATGATGTGGCACAGGTTATCTATGTGAAGGACATGTCTACCAGACCGAGAAAAAGAAAAGATAAGGAAGCGAATACATCATACGATGAGCCAAAGCGCCACATAGTTCTTTCAGGAAAAAGGGACATCCTCGGAGTGGAGGGCAAGACAGACATGTCTGAAGATTATGAAAAGTTTCATGAAATTCCTCCCTTCAAAGTCAAGGCTGACCCAAGCATCCTGATAAACGATGAAGATTATCCATGGTTACGGCGCAATAAGCAAATGACACAAGCGAAGAAAAAGTGAAG
Organism: Secale cereale; assembly: GCA_902687465.1. NCBI lineage: Eukaryota > Viridiplantae > Streptophyta > Magnoliopsida > Poales > Poaceae > Secale > Secale cereale. The sequence continues at coordinate 816,546,629 of LR738715.1, forward strand.
ACTTTTTCGACAACTATTATGATGATACCATGCCAACTTTGTAACAAACGAGTATGATACCATTGTCCGTTTGTACTATTCAAATTTGCACAAACAGAAAGTTTGTAATTGGTTTTACCAGAAAGAATTAAAAAATAAAGCAAAAAACAAAAGAAAATAAATAATGCAGAAAACAAAAAAAACTTGCAAAAAATAAAAAATAGCAACAATAAGTATTTCATTGTAAGTAGAAACAAAATAAAATAAATAAAGCAACAAAGAAAACAAATAATTTCAAATTTAAACTATTCAAATTTGAATACTACTTGCACTAACAGAAAGTTTGTAATTGGTTTTACCAGAAAGAATTAAAAAATAAAGCAAAAAACAAAAGAAAATAAATAATGCAGAAAACAAAACAAAAAAACTTGCAAAAAAAATAGCAACAATAAGTATTTTGTTGTAAGTAGAAACAAAATAAAATAAATAAAGCAACAAAGAAAACAAATAAATAAAAATAGCAACAGTAAGTATTTTGTTGAAAGTAGAAACAAAACTAAAAAATAAAGCAACAAAGAAAAAAAATAAAAAAATGACACCTACTGGGCCCACACGGCCTGAATACGACTAGAAACCCAACCATGGGCCAGGATTCAGGCTCGTAGAAAGCCCAGCAAGCCCACAGGCAAAGCAGTGTCAGTTTAGGCCCTTAGGCCTGCAGTTAAGAGGAGTTCGAGAGGAGAGAGGCAGCGGGGCTTATAAACTGGTGCTGGCCTCTCTCAACTAGCGAGGTGGGACTAAACTTCCCACCGCACCGCGCCAGCAAGGCCTTTGGTCCCGGTTGGTGGCACCAACCGGGACTAAAGGGTGGCATTAGTCCCGGTTGGTGGCACAACCCGGGACTAATACTCCCCTCCTTCCCGCCCTTTGGGCTGCTGAAAAGGGACCTTTAGTCCCGGTTGGTGGCACCAACCGGGACTAAAGGGGGGTATTAGTCCCGGTTTGAGCCACGAACCGGGACTAATACTGCTCCTATATAACCAACACTTGCAAAAATTTCTCCTTCCCCGCCCCCTATGCCTCCTCACTCTGCTTCGTCCCCGCCGCCGTCGCCCCATCGCCGTCGCCGTCGCCCCGTCGCCGTCGCACCGTCGCGCCGTCGCCGTCGCCCCCAACGCCGCCCCGTCGCCCCCGCGCCGTCGCCCCGTCGCGCCATCCCCGTCGCCCCCGCGCCGCCCCGCCCCGCGCCGTCGCCCCGCCCCGTCGCCGTCGCCCCGCCCCATCGCCGTCGCGCCGCCCCGCCCCGCCGCGCGATGTGAGGGTTTTTTTTTGTTTATATATAGTTGCTGTATATATATATATAGTTGTTGTTTATATATATAGTTGCTGTATATATATATATGTATATATGTGTGTATATGTGTTATGTGTATATAGTTGCTGTATATATATTTTGTATGTGTATATTTTTTTTATTTATCTTAGGAATTTGCTAAATATATATGTTAAAAATGTTTTTTTCATAGAATGTTTTTTGTTTATATATAGATAGTTACAATTGTGATGTATAGTTGCTGTATGTGATCTGTATGTGATGTATATATATGCAACAGAAGGATAGGAAAGAAGAAAAAGAAGGATAGGAAAGAAGAAAAAAAAGGATAGGAAAGAAGAAAAAGAATGTTTTTTTCATAGAAAGTTTTATATATGCAAAAGTTACAAATTTAGAAAAAGAAGGATAGGAAAGAAGAAAATAAGAAAGAGGAAAGAAAGAAGAAGAGGAGAGGAAGAAGAGGAGAAATAAATAAGAAGAAGAAAAAAGAAGAAAAAAAGAGGAGAAGAAGAAAGGAATAGAGGAGAAGAAGAGACATTTTCTCTTCTTCTCCTCTATTCCTTTATTCTTCTCCTTTTTTTTCTTTTTTTTCGTCAATCTTCTCCTCTAGCAGTTCCTTTTTTCTTGTTCTTATTCCTCTTTTTTTTAATCGGATATGTCGTTGTCGATATACACCCTCCCCGATAACTTCGACATTAGGGGGGGGGGTCGAGGGTCGTCGAGGGACCGAGGGTCGTCAAGGGTCGAGAGATCGCCGAGGGGCCGAGGGTCGTCGAGGTGTCGAGAGGCCGAGGGTCGAGGGGTCGAGAGGCCGAGGGTCGAGGGGTCGAGAGGCCGAGGGTCGTCGAGGGGCCTAGGGTCGTCGAGGGACCGAGGGTCGAGGGGTCGAGAGAGGTTGCCTAGCTAGTGTCAAAGTATTGAAGAAATCCATGACTTCATCATTTGCCAGAAGTAACCGGGGCATGTTTGTACGAAGTTATGCAAAGTTGTTCTGGAACGAAGTCCCTGATAGGATAATCCGTCTTTTGTTACGAATTATCCTTTCTGGGACTCCGTT
>LR738715.1:816549582-816561223 GCA_902687465.1 Secale cereale
GACTTCATCATTTGCCAGAAGTAACCGGGGCATGTTGGTACGAAGTTATGCAAAGTTGTTTTGGAATGGAGTTCCTGATAGGATAATCCGTCTTTTGTTACGAATTATCCTATCTGGGACTCCGTTCCAAAACCACTTTGGAGAGCTTCGTACCATCATGCTACTGTTACTTTCGCCTAATGATGAAGTATCGGTTTTGTTGAATCCTTTGACACTAGACAAAATGTGACATGAGGGGGTCTAGGGTTGTGGATCGCCGAGCAGTCGGGGGTCGAGGGGTCGAGAGGTTGCCTAGCTAGTGTCAAAGTATTGAAGAATTCCATGACTTCATCATTTGCTAGAAGTAACCGGGGCATGTTGGTACGAAGTTATGCAAAGTTGTTTTGGAACAGAGTTCCTGATAGGATAATCTGTCTTTTGTTAAAAATTATCCTATCTGGGAATCCGTTCCAAAACCAGTTTGGAGAGCTTCATACCATCATGCTACTGTTACTTTCGCCTAATGATGAAGTATTGGTTTTGTTGAATCCTTTGACACTAGACAAAATGTGACATGAGGGGGTCTAGCTAGGGTTGTGGATCGCCGAGCAGTCGAGGGTCGTCCAGGGGTCGAGGGTCGAAGCTAGTTCTACGTTTGCCATTAATATATCCATCTGTCATGTTTGAATAATAATTGGCATGTTGTAAATATTTGTAGAAACTATGGACGACAACACCCGAGACCTAGCACAAGAAGCGATGTTGATGGACATAATCGCAGACGGACAAAATGCCGTCTTGTCGTTTCTCAACGACACCGATGAGCAGGTGGAAAGAGAGCTGCAGCTGGAAGATCTAGGCTATGATATTGATGGCTCCGGTGACCCAATGCACATGGAAGAAGTCGACCGTGAGGACGGCTCCGGTGACCCAATGCCGGTGCAAGAAGGAGACCGTGATGCTGGCTCCGGTGACCGAACCGAGTCCGGCCAGGAGGTATATATGTTAGTTAAGCCTGTGCTGACTAGTTAATTTATGCATTCATTAACTCTCGTCTTTGTTCCTTTTTCTAGCCCTCCGGATCGAGCAAATCTTCGGTAAAGAGACGAGGCGCGAAGAAAAAGTTGAGGCCGGATGAAAAGTTTGAGATCTCAGAAATCTCACGCTCCGACGAGCCGATTGACCCCATCCGGACAAAGAACGCATTTGTTAATCAGTGCGGGGTTCTGGTTAGGGACAAGAACCCGATCAGCATCCATCAATGGTTAAAGCCGGCTGCAAATGATGCTCAGGTGTCTTATGTCACTGATATGCAGAAAGAAGATCTTTGGACTGAGCTGAAGTCAAATTTCATCCTACCGCCAGAGGATGATCCGGCGAAGCCAGTTAAAGAGGAGTTAATCAAGTCTGCTGCACTTTCGAAGATGGCAGACCAATTCAGGGCATGGAAGAAAAAACTGAATACGTTTGTCAAAGATAAAAAGACTCCAGAATTTGTGGGCATATATGAGAAGATCAAAGATGACTGGCCTGCATTTGTGGCCTATAAGACATCGGAAAAGAGTCAGAAGATGTCGGAGACAAACCGGATAAATGCTGCGAAGAAGAAGCATCACCATCGCATGGGGTCAGGTGGCTACCTCAGAGCCCGGCCTAAGTGGGCCAAGGCTGAGAATGATCTGCTTGAGAAAGGGATCGAACCAGAGACAATGCAATGGCCAGACCGTTGCCGGACTTGGTTCTTCGGGGCTGGCGGAACCTTGGACCCTATATCAGGGTGGTGCATTTGGACGGACAAGTAATTGGAAACACCACTCAGGAAGATGCGGCAGTATATCAAAGCAGCGCATGAAGGGACGTTCTTCCCCGACAGAGAGAACGACGAGCTGACAATGGCCCTCGGGAATCCTGAGCACCCTGGATGGACACGAGGCACGCCAGGCTCCCTTCCGTGGCGTGCTGGGTTTCCGGACGCAGGCGGCTACAAAATCCACGAGAGGAGGAAGAAAATGGAGCAGACCGAACTGCAGGCGCTGCGGGCCAGAATACAAGCGATAGAGGAACGGGAAGCAAATCGGGACAAAAGAATTGCCGAAGCTTCCCCGGAAGCTACCCCACCATCTCAGCGGAGAAGCAGCGTGGCTTCCACCGAGCTGCTTCAGCCGGAGCCTGTCTTGACGGCTACTGCCAGGTATCTCATGGATGCTATCACGCAGGCACAAAATTGCCACCTTATGGCGCAGTGGATGAATCTGAAGGTCAAGGCGGCTGCTGGCTCTGTTTATCCTTCTGGACCCAGTGACACTTTTCACTGCCGACCGATTCCAGAAGGATATGCTAGGGTGATGGTGGATGAAATAACGGAGGGATTTGAGGACCTCCAGCTTGACCACCCTACCGGTGATGGGGAGACTCGGCTGGGTTCTTCACTGAAGACTCCATGCCTATGGCGGAAGGACCTCATCAACATTCTCAACTGGATGCCTCCGCCTCCTCCTCCTCCTCCTCCGGCAAGTCAGGGCACTCCGCCTCCTCCACCGCCTCCTCCACCGCCTCATCCTCCGGTGAGTGACGATCAGGGCACTCCGGCTCCTTCTCCGGCGTGTGGCGGCACTCCGCCTCCTTCGCCGCCGGCGCGCCCGAGCAGCCAGCCTGCTCCTCCTTCTCCGCCTAGTCAGCAAGGGCGGAAGAGACCTGCCGCCGCTCCGGCTACTCCTGCTCCGGTGCGAAAGCAAGGAAAAAAGACAGCCGCTTCGTCTGGTCTGGCGACGTCTAGCAGTACAGCCAGAGGCGGGAGGCGATGCAGATTCGGTCCTTCTCTCACGCCTCTAGAGAAGTTACCATATGAGAGGTCCGACGAGGAAAACACGAAGATAGCTCAAGGCGAAGTGAAGGACTGGCTTGAAGGGTTGAAAGCACAGAGACATCCACCTCCGGAGGAGAAGATAGATGCGGTGAAAGCAAAGCACACTCTTGCTGCCCTGAAGCAACCAGCGAAAAGTAAGCCGAAGGGCAACTATGACCGCATGATTCAAAAGTCATTTCAAGAAGCGAAGCGGTCGGGAAGTACTAAAAGTGATCAAAGGTTAGCAGAAAGACGAGCTGGGAAACAAATTGCCCAGCTCGGCGAACAAGCGGACCAATCGTGCCCCCCGCTCAAGGTGTCTAGCGACATGGTCGCTAATGATCCGAGGATGGTGCCCGGTTATACCAATCTTGCAGATTACGTGTCCGACGATGTACAATATGATTTCTTGGACGTGCAGATAGAAAGATACGAGTACAAAAAGCCTCTCGTCAAAAATGAAAGATCTCTATCAACGAATATGCGAAGATTGCATGATTGGTACTTGAAAATCTGCAGAGAGTCTGGGGGGAGGGGTAGCTTGTATTTGAGAGTTAAACCAGAGCATGACCTCGTTGGAATTGAACTGTTGCCTGTTCCATTTGAGGAGTTCTATCAATTTTTCAATCAATTGGCCCTCGATAAAACAACGGTCACCTGCTACTGTCTGTAAGTAGTACTACTTCTGTCATTAAGTCTCTCTATATAGCTGATCTTCATTGCATGTATTTATAATTATCCTCACTATATTATGCAGATTGAAGATCGTCGAATTGAAGAAAAGACAAGTAGGTGATATTGGGTTCATTAACACATACCTCATAGATGCAACCGATGTTAAATTGTGTCCCTCAGATACCGAGACCAACTTGCTATGATCGTTGGTGGTAAATGAAAACAAAGATATAATACCTTTCCTTACAACTTCAAGTGAGTGTTACTATCTTGTGCATATTTGGTTTCCCTTATATATCAGTCAAGGTTATAGTAATGTAATTGATGAGTTCATGCATGCGTGCGTAGCTTCCACTATATTCTCTTAGAGATTAAGCTTGAGAAGGGAGTAGTAACTGTCTTGGACTCTAAACGTAAAGATCCCGAGGAGTATGCGGACATGACTCAAATGTTCGACAGGTAAGTTAAATCGATCAATATTATCCACCATGCATATCAGCAACTTCATTTCTGATATCAACTAATTGTTTTCTTTGTCTGGAAGGGTTTGGAGAAAATTCACCAAAAAAGCTCCGGGACTGCCGAAGAAGCTAGAATTTAGATACCCAAAAGTAAGTACTATATAGTAGCATGTTCCGCGCGCGCATCTCCTATATCTTGATTCAAGCGCTAGTTTCATCAATACCATTTGGCATTCTTGCTTATCAGTTTGATTGACCTCTATTTCTGGTAAAGTGGTTGTGGCAGGAACCCGGGAATGATTACTGTGGATACTACATTTGCGAGTCCATCCGCCACACGACCTGTGAGCGGGGCTACTCTGAAGCACAATTTGAAGTGCGTAAGCAATTAATAATATTCACAAATTTATAGCATCATTTCATGTATTGACCCCCTACTTCAAATTAGATGTTTCGGATGAGGGATGAACTCCTAACACCAGATCGTCTGCGAGCAATTCAAGAGGAATTGGCGGCATTCTTCCTTGAACACGTGATCGCGCCAGACGGAGAATACTATGTGGACCATGCGTCCATCCTACAGGAGATTATATTTGTAAGAGATAATTATTGTATATATGTACCCGGTAGTGTCGGATAGATATACGAGAACTTGTTATTCGACCAATCTCTCGGAGAAGGAGAGGTGGTTGATATTACTTCTCTCTGTATGCATATATATATATATATATATATATATATATATATATATATATATATATATATGTTGATTATACGATCTTCTGTTTCCTTCGTTTGCTTTACTAGCTAGCTAGCTAGCTAGCGTGTCTAGTCCTCTCTATACGTATGTGTAGTACGTAGCGTCGACCAAGCACGGACATAAGAGAGGACACTTCTCTCTATTAATTAGCTAGCTAACACAATATGAAACACCTAAATTAACCCCCCAAAACCTCCAACCCCCCCTCCCCTTTCAAAAAAAAACAAAAACCAAAGCCACAGAAATGCTGACGCGTGGATGCCTTTTGGTCCCTGTTGGTGCCACCAACCGGGACCAAAGCCCCTCCTGCCTGGGCTCGGAGCACAGGCCACGTGGACACCCATCTGCCCCGGTTCTGGATTGAACCGGGACTAAAGGGTTAGAGCATTAGTACCGACAGTTTTGTCCTAGTTAAGGAACCGGGGCTAAAGGCCCAAACGAACCGGGTCTGATGACCCTTTATCTACTAGTGTTATGTGCTATGCTTGGAGCGTCTTGCTTTTAGTTTCCTTTTTAGTTTTCTTTAGCTTTGATTTCTTTTCATAACAAGTTGGAACTCAGCCTTCTTTGTGTGGGAGAGAAACACGCTCCACTTCAACCTAGAACACAACATGGGATTTTCATGTTTATCTTTGCTGTGTATGTTCTTGGTCTTTTAATAGCTACTGTCATGCTTATCTCTTAGTTTTCATGCTTTTCTTTTTAAAGAGCTTTTGTTTAGTTGGTTGCTGGAACTCTCTTGAGTTATCATGCTTATCTTGTTAAGAGAGTTGGCTTCTGTTGCACTGGTTGATATGTCCATGATAAAAATGCTATGTGCATAATGGTGCTTAGTAGTTCATGTTTTCTTATGGTTAGTCTCAAATAGCTGGGGGGGGTTCTCAATGTGTTATTGGAGTACCAACATGATTTGTTTGCCTATGATGTGGTATGGTTTAGTGATATCTTCCTCCAAGAATTTATTTTGATTGACTTGGCATATGCTCACGCATATTTAAGACTGTAAAGAAAGTCCATCAAGCCTTGATGATCTTTAATTTCTGAGTAGCGATATAACTTCCATGCCCGATTCAATGTTGCTTTGTCGCTCTGCATGATTATGACCGTCATTGCTCTCTTAGTTGGTCGCTCCCAGTCTTTTGCTAACCTTCGCCTGTACTAAGCGGACTGACTGCTTGTGCATCCAAATCCTTTAAACCAGTTATGCCATATGAGTCCACCATACCTTCCTATACATGGTATTTACCTGCCATTCCTAACGAAGACTATCTTGTACCATCTCGAAATTAATCAAAAAAGCATTTCTCTTTTGTGCCTCTGTTTTAGCTCATGAGGAAGTAGTAGTTAATTCATGATCTTTTTAGGTTGGACAAGCTTCACCCCGGGATTGCATGTCTAATGTGCAAACCCATAATACGAGAAGGAACTGGCAAAGAGTGCGCCCGGCTCATTAAAAAATAATACAACAAACAAACCCTCCTTCACGCTTTGTTCATGAGAAATCAGAAAACTTTGGCAGTGATAAACAAAGGAGATTAAGAGGATGTGATCGTCCTCATGCGGGAGCCGTTCCTCGAAACTTGTCCAGCTCAAGAAGTAATTGAGTTATCTAATAGCATTCGTTGACAAAATATGCATATCCCAAAAATAATTTTACCTCTATTTTAAAAACCAAGAGCTCTCGTACATGTTTAGTTTTTGTTTCCAACCACGGGTTTTCAACCTTGCCAACAAAAGCCACGGTTCGAGTGTCTCCACCTTCTTTAAAGCACCAACTATTGAGAGCACGATTGTCATTCTGAGTGTAATGTGCATTGTCCCAAAGTACCATTGTCTTTTGCATGATTATGATATCGTTTATTCTGAAATCATTGTATCTAGTCGTCACTTAAACCTTGGAGGTGCCCCTGCATTTATGTTTTGCTTCACTAAAGGGGGCAAGCGAGGTACCACTTTATCATATTTGCACACCATGCTCACTACAAATCTATTGAGTGTTTCAGTATCATATTGTAAAACTTTCAATTCTTTGTGATTTTCTCATGAGGCAACTTAATTACTACAGATTCATTGTCTCAGTAAGCTTTTGTCATGTGACTGTGAAAAGTTCTTGATACGTCCAAAACGTATCTATAATTTCTGCTTGCTCCATGCCTCTTTTGTGTGATATTACTATGATATTTATACACTTCCATACACTTTTGATCATATTTGGACTAACCTATTAACTCAGTGCACCCCAGTGCCAGTCTGTTTTCTGCTGTTTTTGTATTTCAGATTTTCCCATCACGTAAACTGCCAGAAAAATCCCGGAAAAATTATATAAAAAATCAGCGTTCCGGAAGCTTCCTTGCGGCCAAGGTAGGGCCGGAGGGGGGCCACCAGGGCTCCAGGCGCCCTGGTGGCGCGGCCCCCCTCCTGGCCGCGCCGGGGGGGCGCCTGGGCCCCCCAGGTCTCCGCTGATGCCCCCCTTTGGCATATATTTAACACGCGTCCCGAAACCCTCGAGGACGGAACCCTTTTTAGCGATCTCATCTCTGTTCCGCCACCGCCGCGCTTCCAAGATCGGGAGCACCAGGAGAACTCTTCCCGGCACCCTGCCGGAGGGGAGGATCACCACCGGGAGCCTCTCCACCACCATGGACGCCTCCCGGATGAGTTGTGAGTAGTCTCCCTTGGACCATAGGTCCATGACCAGTAGCTATGTGATGTTCTCCTCCCCTTCTTGTGCTTCACTAATTAGACCTCGTGAGCTGCCCTAAATGATCGAGGCACATATGTAATCCTTATGCTGTTGCTATGTTGAGTTTGCTGGGATCCGATGGATTGTGAGATTATGTTCAGATTGTGTTTGAGTAATATATTTGATTTACCTCTTTTATATTTATGTTCTTAAGTAATTCTTGCATGTTCTCCGTTGGTATTTATTGCTTTGGCCGAGTAATAGGTAGTGACTCCAAGAGGGAACGTTATGCTTGATTGTGGGTTCATGCCCCTCGATGACTAGTTTGAGTGACATAAACATGAGTCTAGGGGATGTGCTGTTTCCACAAGGGGGAAAACAACGGTGCTTGTACTCGCGGGTGCAAGGATTGTTTACTTTACGCAAAGTTCTTTTAATGCAGTTGTCTCTTGCTTTGAGTTTACACTATGGGTGGGACTCACAACTTAATACCAGCGAGATGTTCTAGATAGATATCTCAAGGTGGATGATTAGTAGTAGATGCAGATGGATTTCGGTCTACTTGCCTTGGCGTACCGCCCATGCTTTGAACCTCTACCTTTCTTGCAACATAGTTAGAATTGGTTTGCGCACATAATTCTGTCAATTGCCCAGCTGTAATTCGTTTACCTCACATAGCTGTTTTATCGTCTTTTGGGAGAGAGACATCACTAGTGAACATGATGGGACCCCGGTCCATATTACCATCACTGATCATATCCGCTATTTACTTTCTGCTTTTACATACTAGCTGCAATTATACCTATCACTATTATCTCTTGCGTTTGATCCTTTGTAAACGACAAGGCCGGAGGGATTGACAACCTCTCTGTACTCGTTGGGAGCAAAGTTATTTGTATCTGTGTGCAGGTCCAGTTGATTGCTAATATCTGGCGCCGTTAGCAGTTGACACCTTCTTGTTGAACCTTGGAGTCTCAGGGGAAATCGATCCTTGGTATCTTTGCCAAGGGAAAACTACCACTACACTGCATCTCAAACCTTCCACTTGGGGTAACCAACGAGGGGCGAGAAGCCATCAGTTCTTATATGGTTAATAGCATGTCACCACAGAAATTATGCTTGTTATCATTTACCTACTCGAGGACGAGCAGGAATTAAGCTTGGGGATGTTGATACGTCCAAAACGTATCTATAATTTCTGCTTGCTCCATGCCTCTTTTGTGTGATATTGCTATGATATTTATGCACTTCCATACACTTTTGATCATATTTGGACTAACCTATTAACTAAGTGCACCCCAGTGCCAATTTTTGTTTTCTGCTGTTTTTGTATTTCAGGTTTTCCCATTACGTAAATTGCCAGAAAAATTCCGGGAAAATATATATAAAAAATCAGCATTCCGGAAGCTTCCATGCGGCCAAACACTACTGGAATCTGCTACTTTGCCATCTGCCAGATCTTTGCCGTCTGCCAGCTGATGGCAACGAAGGTCTTTGCCGTCTGCTTACAAAAAACAGACGGCAAAGAAATGACAGATGGCAAAGAACCTGGTTGCCATCAGCCAACTCTTTGCCGTCTGCTGGCAGACGGCAAAGAATCTTTGCCGTCTGCTGGCAGACGGCAAAGAGGTGGGTGGGTCCAGTAGACGACAGTAGTGTAACAGCCCACCAGCCTCACCTCTTTGCCGTCTGCCAGCGGACGGCAAATAATCTTTGTCGTCTGCTGACAGACGGCAAAGAGACCGAAAGCAGACGGCAAAGAACCGCCCCCGACCCCGCCCACGGATCGATGACCTGGCACACACCCACCCCCTCTCTCTGCTAGGCCCCAGCCCCCTCTCTCTCCCCTCTCTCTCCCGCACCGCACCGCACCTCACCCGCACCCGCACCGCCGCCGCCCGGACGCTGCCGCCGCCCCACCACCCCACCACCGCCGCACCACCCCGCCGCCCCGGAGCCCTGCGGCCCCGTCGCCACCGCCGCCCGGTGCCCCCGTCGCTCAGCTCTCTCTCTCTCTCTCTGTCTCCCGATCCCCTTTGCTGCCACCATGTTTTCCGGCCGATTCCGACGGTTTCCGACGGTCTCCGGCGACACCTTGGCTACCCATCTCTTCCTCTCGTCGAGCTCTATCGATCCCTCCGTCTCGATCTGATTTTCCCTGCCTCCTGTGGTCGCTCCCTTCGGCTTGAGTTGCTGCTGCTGTTAGAGAATGGTGGGTTCTCCTTGTGCTGCTTGGTCGTGCCCGAGGGTCGTCTACCTGGGCGAGGCCGAGCTCATGCCCGACCCCGACGACCGCGTCCTCGAGCTCGAGATCGTCACCAACCTCGCCGCCCGCTGCGCCGAGTCCGAGAGGCGCCTGGCCCTTGTGCTTGACGCGTTCCCCTGCGACCTCCAGCATCAGCTCGACCAGTTCATGAGCGGAAGGTGCGCTAGCTACCCCCCTTACTATTTTACCTGCTTGCAATTGGATGACGAGAATCGCTGGAATTTCAGCTCTGTTGAGATGACGCTTGCTGTACATTGCGACTTCATATTATGGTTCATTCAGGAGATTAGTGTGTGTGTGGAAATGAACTCTGATCTCTCTAATTTTCCATCGTTGGGTCTTTTGATAAGACCTCCTTATTAGAGCCCTGGCGCTTAAGATCAGTTTGGGTAACAGATAGGGCTAGGGGTTTCTCTAACTTCATGTGGAGCGATGGACATGTCTGTACCTTTCTGATTTTTGTGAGAAATGCATCATCGTTAACCCATCTACCGGGCTACTCTGTTCCATTTAATCTGATTTTGTTCACAGTGTTTATTTCATTAGATGAAGGACACTTGGTGTCCACTTAATAGATTAGACTTATTGTTATTACAAGAATAATGGGAGTCATATGAGTTACATCTCTGTTTCTAATTAACAGGGCAGTGTTTCTATCGCAATTAAAGTTATAGGGTTTCAATGATGATGGAGTTTAGTTGAAGTAATAACTTGATTTCATCTTCATGAGAAAAATCTATTATCCAGAAATGAAATGCATTCTTGAGTGAGACCTCACTTCATTTTTATAATATTTTACAGTCTTATGCTTTATGTAGGATTGATGGCAGCATCTTAAAGATGTACACGTCGCACTGGCCATCAGAGCGTTGGCAGGAGTATGAACCTCTTCTAAATTTCTGTCGTGATGAGGGGAAGCAGCAGCCCTAGCATGTGTGAGAAAAGCGGTCAGACCCCTCCGCCGATGCCCCAGATTGCTCCGGCGACCACGGTGAGTTTGATTTGAATGGTCGTTAGTTACTAGTATTCACATTTATGTTGCATCATGCTAACGAGACATTGCAAATGATCTTTGGTGTAGAATGCTTCCCGACAAGCATCAACCGATCCTTCTCGGTCTGCCCTTGGTGGAACCCCGACCGGCCCTTCACCTCAGTCTGGCACTGGCGCAGCCTCGACCGGTCCTTCACCTCCGTGATAACGGTATTTTTCTTCTTATTTAGCCTAGTTAGTCCATTTATGACATAATTTAGCCTATTTAGTCCAAAAATGACATAATAAGATGAAGAAAATCAAGGAATAGGAAGAAAAGAAGGAATAGGAAGAGAAGAAGAAGATGAAGAATAAGAAAAGAAGAAGAAGAAGAAGATCTTCTTCTTCTTCTTCTTTTCCTCCTCTTATTTAGCCTTTTTAGTCCATTTATGACATAATTTAGCCTATTTAGTCCACAAATGACATAATAAGATGAAGAAAATCAAGGAATAGGAAGAAAAGAAGGAATAGGAAGAGAAGAAGAAGAAGAAGAAGAAGAAGAATAAGAAAAGAAGAAGAAGAAGAAGAACATTTCTTCTAGCTTTTCTTATTCTTCTTCTTTTCTTATTCTTCTTCTTCTTCTTCTTCTTCTTCTTCTTTTCCTCCTCTTATTTAGCCTATTTAGTCCATTTATGACATAATTTAGCCTATTTAGTCCACAAATGACATAATAAGATGAAGAAAATCAAGGAATAGGAAGAAAAGAAGGAATAGGAAGAGAAGAAGAAGAAGAAGAAGAAGAAGAAGAAGAATAAGAAAAGAAGAAGAAGAAGAAGAAGAACATTTCTTCTTCTTTTCTTATTCTTCTTCTTTTCTTATTCTTCTTCTTCTTCTTCTTCTTATTCTTCTTATTCTTCTTTTCCTCCTCTTATTTAGCCTATTTAGTCCATTTATGACATAATTTAGCCTATTTAGTCCACAAATGACATAATAAGATGAA